>OY728134.1:850604327-851204327 GCA_963277665.1 Viscum album | reverse complement strand
CAAGATTCTCATTGCCAAGAATATTTCTAAGCTATTATTAGACCCTGAAAACATCACAAGGCATCCCATCACTCCTTCAATAGGGCACCTGGTCCTCCTCAATAAAATCCCCCAATTTGAACTTGGTGTCACCTTGAAACTTTTCTAGATAGAAGCCAGGGGATATGAAAAACAACCAAGATATGATTCTCCCACCCCGCCCGAGAAATGTGATTATCCTCCTCGATATTAAGCTAGTGCTACACCCCAAGTTAATGAGCCTGTCAATGACTTAGTGGTAATAAATACTCACCAAGATGACGTGATATCTACTCTCATTGAACACCTTGAGTACATGGAAACATTATAGGTTTTAGTTCCATATGAAGGTAAGTCATACTCAGCATGGGTGAACCATGTTCGAGTGACCCCAAAGTTTGGCCATCCCAACTTCATCCCATTCAATGTGATGGGTGAACCACTAAAGAATCCATACCAATTTTACTCAAGGTGTTTCCTAGTGTTGGTGACTCTAAAAAATTAGGAGACTACCAAGCTCTGATGTTTTTCCCAGACTCTAGAAGGGTTTGAATCCGTCTGGTACAATCACCTGCTCATAGGGTCTGTTATCGGTTGAGAGGAACTTTGTAGACAGTTCCTCTACCAGTTCAGTTCCACCTCCTGAAAGACAAGCATCACTGGCCCCTTCAAAATAAAATAGAGTTTTTATGAGTGAGTTATTTATTTTTTTCCAATGCAAGGGACACAAGTATTCACTTAAAAGTCTATTGTCCTAGGAACAACTACTTACAATGTGTGTGGATAACTTCATGAATGATTTTCTCCCTATCCTCATCTCCCTAAAATATCCAAGTGGATTTCTAGAGTTCTCTAAAAATGATAATAATATATAAGAATCCTTGAAATGTAATAAACAAAAGTCATGCCCATTGACCATTCCAAATTCTTAAAAAAAGGCCTGTAAAGGCAGAGACAAATACCACTATATATTCAGAGATCCTCAAGTTGGTACACTTTCTATCCCCTTTACCAAATGAGACTCACTGAGTATAGCCCTATAAGGAACAACCTCACCTAGTGCAACCCTACTAGGCACAACCTCACATGTTGCAACCACTTTTATGAGAGAAAGTGGCTCCAGTCCCCCATCAAGGGTAGACTCTTAGGGTAACTTTCATAGAAATAAGAAACATGAATTATTATTTCATGGATTTTAAGGTCAGAGGATATTTCATCTATTACTTAGAGAAGGGTGTAAGGAACCGACCCAAGTTGCCCCGACCCGGTGCCTGATTTTATTATACTGTCATATAAATAAGGAATAAGCATCCCGAAGGACTGAGTAGTTTAGTATTATTGGAAACAAGATACATACATAAGTTCAACTTTACAACTTGAAATGAAAAAACAACATAGAAACTCCTTATCCAACTTCCATAAATCCTAGGTTAATTCAGCATGTCATTCATAATAAAATTATTCATGTACTGAGAAAATGAAAAATAAGAAAGGGGTGAGATCAAATGCTTAGTAAGTGTAAGAAATACAACTTAAGATAACTTAAACATTAAACAAGGTGAATAATTGAAAACACTTGCCTTTGAAAATAAACTTGAAAATAATATGGAAAAAATATGAGATGAGTAAATATTGCCATAATATAACATAATCATGGGTATTCTACTAGTAGAATAACCACATGAACCATAAATACTATATTCATAATGAGGGAATTCATGATGCGGGACAACATAACCACACCATCAAGGCCTCGTTCCAAGACCATAAATAATCATTTTGTCAAGGCCTTGTACCAAGACCGTAGTTTGTCTCATGAGACCTACCGATGCACCGAGGGGATATAGAGGGCCCCACCCAACACTTACTATGTCCAATGAATTCCTTATATGAACAGGGATAAATATAAACAACATATATAGTCATATTGAAACTAATATATTAATTGTAAATAACTTTCCCCGAACATTAATCATAAACACTAACCATTCAGAGTAAATTGGTGAATGGTTTTAAGATAGTAAATCCACATAAAAAACAATCATAAAAAATTCAATAAAATATGGTAGATGATAACATGAAACATTAATCCCAATAATACATAATAATCAACAAGAGTGTTGAAATAGATGAAGACACTCTTATAAAATCTTCGAGTAATTCGTGAGAAAACCCCTTTTACTTTGAAAGGAAGAGTTCTTTTGGAAGAATATTTTTATAAAAACAGAAGTGAAGTAAGGTATTATTTTCATAATAAAATTATTGATTTTATAAAGATAATGGTTTAAAAAAACATTTTGTAGAGTATCCTTGAAAATAGGTAAGAGTTTGAGAAATTCCCTTGAACTGGGCTTGTATTTTGGAAACAATTTTGAAAGTTCCATTTAAAATGTGTAACTATCCATAAATAAAGGAGTGATTCTAGTTTGTGAACATATATAGAATACTCAAAAAGAATTTATGAGGAGTACATAATAATACATAATAATTTCTTTGAGTTAATTAGACAATGTAAGTAACCCAAAAGAAAAGGAAGTTCGGGTGGAAAACCCTTACCTTAACTTCGAACGTGTTCCACCCTTGAAATTAAGCTCTTGTAATATAAAATTATACACATTAATAAATTATTTCACAACCTACTATACATTTATTTATTTTATCATAATTATGTTTAGTTAATTTATTCCCTTATTGATAAGTTATTATATTGAATTTCGTCGTTCGACAGTGTTCGTTTTCTTTAGTTTCATAATCGGTTCACTTGTTCTTAAGTAATGGAGTTCATGTAAATCTCAATAATTGAATTCACATATCATTTATGATCATACATAGGTGTTATTAGTAATTTATATAATTTTGTTACATGGCATGAGGATGAATTATTATATAGATCTTTAATGATAATTGTTTCAGTTAATTTGTGGGTTTTGATTACAACAAAATCATTTTTCTTTATAACTTAATACCATTTATACAATGGGATTAAAAAAACTTATATAGGGTATATTACATGTATAATAATATGGTTCAATCATAACAAGAATGATTTCATGACCATAATTAAGATTGATAATAGAAATCAAAAGCCCATCGTCCTTGAATGTGGTAAATTGACACATCTGAGATGGTGTTCTTGCTACTAGTATAAAAGAAGGTAAAAGAAAGGGATGATGTTAAATTATTACACTATCAAGAAAAAATTATACTACATTTAAGGTACAAGAAATTTCACAACATTTGGATAAGAAGAGGTAATAATTGAAAAATAAAACAAATGAACTTGAAAGGAAAGACAAAGAATTGAAAAGTGGAATTTACCTCTTGAAACAAAATTCCATGAGAGCCTCTTTAAGGGAGAGGTTTTGCTATTTTTGGGGGACCAAGGCTTGAAAGACGTGGTAGAGGAGGTTGGTAGGATATTTGGACAGAATTTGGAGAAGGCCCAAGGCTTGAGATGAGTGAAGGGAACAAGGAGTGAGGGGGGGTTTTATAGTGGAGGAGAGAAGAGTTTTCATAATTTTTTAATCATTAGTTTATTAATTTCCATCAAGACCAGAAATAGTGATGATTCCATGACCAAGAATAGTAATAAATGCATGTGAGTTCAAACAAAGTGGGCTTACATCACTTATGATGTCATAAATAGTGTATTCAACTTGTAATTTGTATATAAAGTATTTTATCGTATTTCACTATTCATAAAAAATTTGAATTTTTCAGAAAAATATAAAAAAATTCACCTTAACCATTTTTCAACGTGTAGAATCAAAAAATGAAGTCCATTTTTCAAAAATAATTTTCTAAATATTATTTATTTAATATTTAATTAAAATCAAAATTTATTCTAAAAACAAGAGTTTTAAAACATTTATTTTCTTATTCCAAAGCATAGGTATATCGTACTTCCACTTGAATATTATTTATATGCTATCATAGGTAAGGTTACTATTAATTATGATATATCACTATTCATAAGGGTATGTTACTATTCATAAGGGTAGGTTACTATTCACCAAAAATTAAGTTTTTCTTACCGGACTCCAAATAACTTACCGATCGCAACCGTGTATGTCGGATTTTCAAAATTCACATCACAGAAGTGACAAAATTATGTTTTAAGGGTCACATAGCACTTAGTAGTTCATTATGTTGTGATTTCATGTGATTTCGACATATTTATAAGAAAAATATTTCCATTATATAAATATTGTGTCGTTACATTCTTCCCTCCTTACAAAAACTTCATCCTCAAAATTCACAAAATTGTTACCTAAAAAGATTCAGGTTTGTCTTAAACATGAGATCCTCAGGCTCCCATGTTACTTCCTCCATCTTATGGTTCCTCCAAAGAACCTTTACTAGATGAGTCGTCCAATTTTTCAATACTTGTTCTCTGTTATCAAGAATCTTGATAGGCTCTTCACAATAAGACAAATAAGGATCAAGTTCTATTTTCTCACAGGTGAGTACATGTGTTGGGTCTGGCATATATTTCCTTAACATTGACACATGGAACACATTGTAAACCTTGGAGATACTTGGTGTAATTTCCAAATGGTAATATTTGGTTCCAATTCTATCTATAATTTCAAAAGGCCCGATGTACCTGGGAATTAATTTTCCCTTCTTATCTAATCGTATAATACCCTTCCATGGAGATACCTTTAAGAAAATGTGATCTCCTTATTGAAATTCCAATTCCTTTCTTCGTTTATCAGCATAGCTCTTTTGCCTACTTTTAGCTATTTTGATATGGGTTTCGAGAATCTTCACCTTTTTCGTTGTTTCCTCAACAAGTTCTGGGCCTATGATCTTTATTTCACCAACATCATCCCAGCAAGTCAGTGTATGACATCACTTTCCATATAACGCTTCATATGGTGCCATCTGAATACTTGAATGAAAGATATTGTCATAGGAAAATTCTACTAGAGGTAAATAATGATCCCACATAACTTGAATGTCAACTGAACAAGACCTCAACATGTCTTCCAAAGTTTGAATAGTCCGTTCTGATTGTCTATCAGTTTGTGGGTGGTAGGAAGTGCTCAAACAAAGATAAGTGTCTAGGGCCTTCTGAAGACTTTTCCAGAATTGTGATGTAAAACGGGGATCACGATCAGAAAAAATTTATAGGGGCATACCATTAAGTCTTATAACTTAATTAATATATATTTTTTATAAACTTTCAAGTGGTAAATCTTCTCTTATAGCAAGAAAATGTGCTGATTTTGTAAGACGATCAATAATGACCCATATCACATCATTATTTCTTAGAGTCCTTGGTTACCCTATGACAAATTCCATTGCAATATCATCCCATTTCCAAATAGGTATAAGAAGGGGTTTCATGAATCCCCTAGGATGTTGTCTTCCAGCCTTCACCTGTTGACAAAACAAACATCTTGACACATAATCAACAATCTCCCTCTTCACATTTTCCCACCAAAAATATTCCTTTAGATCTCTATAAATCTTCATCCTACTAGGGTGTATATAGAAATTAAATATATGATCATCATCCAATAGTTCCCTCTTTAGCTCAGGAATAAAGGGAACACAAATCCTCTTTCCAAATTTCAAAATTCCACCTTCATATATGAAGTCAATCAACTTACCATCATTTACATCATTAATTTTCTTTTAAAACTCCTCATCATCATCTTGAGAACTTTTTGTCCTCTACAGTAAAAAAGTTTTGGCAACCATTTGAAAAAGTAGTGATGTGTTAACTTACTTGATAATTCCCATATCCATATTTACTAGATCCACAAACAAAGGATCCCTTTCAACTCTCATGTTGTTCAGAATTCCATGGTCCTTTCTACTCAAAGCTTCTGCCACCTTATTTTCCTTTCCTAGATGGTAGTGTATTGTGAAATCGTAATCCATGAATAGCTCAACCCATATCCTTTTTCTCATGTTTATTTCTTTATTTGAGAATATATATTTCAAACTCTTATGATCTATATATATTTTACATTTTTCATCATAAAGGTAATGCCTCCAAATCTTCAGAGCAATGATTACCACTTCTAACTCAAGATCATGAGTTGGATAGTTATGTTCATAATTTTTTAGCTGTATAGATGCATAGGCAATCACTCTATCATTCTTTATAAGGACACAACCAAGTAATTTCTTTGATGCATCGCTAAAGATCACAAATCCATCATTCCATGATGGTAGAGTCAAGATTGGAGCATTCACTAATCTTCTCTTCAATTCTTTAAAAAATTATTCACATTCCTTTTTCCATACAAACTTAACCCCTTTTTTGTAAGCTTGGTCATTGGGTTGGATAAACGGGTGGAGTTTTGAACGAAACGATGATAATAACTTGCTAAACCAATAAAACTACGTACCTTAGTTACACTCGTTGGAGTAGGCCATTCTTGCACAACCTTTGTCTTCGCAGGATCTATAGATATTACATCCTTAGAGACAATGTGTCCTTGAAAGGAAACTGATTGGAGGCAAAAATTGCACTTGATAAACTTCCCATATAATTTATTCCTTCTAAGTGTCTTCAAAATAGCGAGCAAATGATTTTCATGATCTTCATATCTTTTATAGTATACTAGGATATCATCAATAAAAACCACTAAAAATTCATCAAGATATTCCTTGAAATATCTGTTCATTAGATCCATAAAAATAGATGGTAAATTTATTAGTCCAAAAGGCATTACTGTAAACTCGTAATGCCCATACCTGGTTCAAAATGCTATTTTTGGAATGTCTTCCTTCCTCAAAAGCAACTGATGATATATAGATTGAAGATCAATCTTCATAAAATATTGGGATCCATGAAGTTGATCAAATAAATCATCAATTAGTGGCATAGGATACTTATTCTTTATTGTAATAGCATTGATTTCCCTATAATCAATGCCCAACCTCATGAATCCATCTTTCATATTGACAAAGATGACAAGGGATCCCCATGGGGAAACACTAGGTCGAATAAATCCTTTATCACTCAATTACTCTAGTTGTTTATTTAGTTCCACTAACTCCAAAGTGGCCATTCTATAAGGGGTCTTTGATATGGGCCTTGAACCAGAAATTAAGTCAATGGAAAAATTAATTTCCCGCTCTGGAGGATGTCTATGTAAATCCTATGGAAAGACATAAACATATTCTTGCACAATAAGTACTTCCTCTATCTATAAATTATTCTCCTCACCCATATTTATTTTATTCCCTTCCTCCCCAATAATTGAATTCAACAGAGCTACTAGGGGAGGATCTAGATAAGTATCAAATGGAGAGGTTTCTGCTCTAAAAATAAGGGATTCTACACCATTATAAAAAATTGTAACTTTATTCTTCTTGCAATAGATCTTCGCATCATAATTTTATATCTAATTCATACTGGGAATTATATCATAGTCAACCATTGGTATGATGATAAGGTTAGAAACTAAATTACATTTATGTGACATGAGGGGGACTAATCAACACGCCTTTGTTGCAATGATATATCCACTAGTAGTTTTGATTGATAACTCCTTTATTAAATAAAATTGGACATGTATAATTTTCTTGGAAAACTAGGAATATATAAATGATTGTGATGATACAGAATCGAATAAAGCATTGGCTAAGTTTGATGAAATGATCAATATTCCTTCAACCACTTCGTTAGGAACTTCAACCTCCGCGTTTGTGACCACATAATATTGTCCTTGCTCCCTTGGCCTTATTTGGGGAACATTTACCTGATTATTAGGACATTTATGTGCATAAAGTCCCACCTCCCTGCAATTGTAGCATTGAACATTGATAGCTTCTTTCTTTCCCTTACAATATCGAGTTAGGTGGCCTTTTTCTCCACACTTTTAACATACTCCCATTCCCTTCAGGCAAGTGCCAGGGTGTTTCTTCCCACAATTTTCATAGTGTGGAAATTCAAATCTTCCATTTTTCCCTATTTTCTTATTTCCATTCCTAGAGTTTTTAGCAACCCTATTCTTCTCTTGATTTCCCTTAAATTCATAAGATATAGAGAATTCCTTTTCTATCTTGATAGCATATGAAACTATGTCTTCATTTGATGAGAAACTCTAGGATACCAGAACCCATCAAAGGAATGGATTTAGGCCATCAAAGAATCGATCAATTTTTCTCCTTGGATTTCATATGTAGTCCACAACATGCCTTGATAACCTTGTGAAGTTAGCTTCATACTTTGCAACATTATCATCTTCCTTTAGATTCAAATTCAAAAACTGTCTTTCCATATCTGCTCACTATTCACGAGGAAAGTATTTCTATAGGAATATTTCCTTAAAGTACCTCCATTCCATCTCTTCAATATCTTCATCCTCCATTGTGTTTTGGATTAACAACCACCACTGATTTTAATCTCCCAATATACGATAAAATTACATGATGACCTTCCCTCTTTCATTACATCCCAAAGTAAGAAATATCTTCTCTAGGGAATATATCCACTGCTTTGATACAAATGGGTTTGTAGTCCCATTGAATGATGGAGGTTGTTGTTGCATAAAGCGATATAACATATCTCCTCCACATGGAGGACATGGATGCTCCATACGGGTAAGGTTATTGTTTATAACCTGATTAAGTTGTCCCAATATAGTTATAAGATGCTCTACACCAGTTGCAGCACCAGAGCCTACATCATTATCTTGTGTTAGAGAGAAATACCTACATGGGATACACATGTTCATGCAATTTCCATTTATTCTACTAGTATCCATTTCTAGATGATTGAATACACTAGATTAAGTTATTAATCATAATGTATAATCTTAACTTAATAAAATACTTAACATAAATTGAGATCCTATGCATGGCTAATCCCATAATCACAAAATGGGTTTCTTTGAAATTTTTTTTACATTTAAATCCTTTATAATGGATTGTAAAGAAAATGTGAATTATCCTAAGCATATACCCTAGGAGTGTCGTAACCAAGAGTCCATCAAGACCCATTGTTGTGTACTAGGATACCCCGAGTCAAGCCCGAAACTCCTTGTTGGAGCTTTCACTCCTAGGTACATCTGTGCCAGAGCTGCCTTTACCTGCTCATATCCAGATAGGTATGTATTGCTTGAAAGATCCACATAATATATTCCTTACCAAAATACCAGGACATTCTTGTATGTTTATCCTCAAAGACTATCTTAGGGACTCTTCCCTAATCCACATTTTCTAAATCTAGTTTCCAAGTTTTCTTCTAAACTTCCTCTGATACCAACTATAAGGACCCACCCCCAGGTTCTAGGAGCTGGTACCTTATTTTATTATGTTGGCATATAAACAAGAAATAAGCATCCTAAAGGACTGAGTATTTTAGTATTATTGGAAAAAAGACACATACATAAGTTCAACTTTACAACTTGAAATGAAAAAAAAACATATAAACTCCTTAGACAACTTCCATAACTCATAGGTTAATTCAGCATGTCATTCATAATAAAATTATCCATGTACTGAGAAAATGAAACATAATAAAGGGGTGAGATCAAATGATCAGTAAGAGTAAGCAATACAGTGGAAGATAACTTAAACATTAGACATGGAGAATAATTTAAAACACATGCCTTTGAAAATAAACTTGAACATAATATGGAAAAAATATGAGATGAGTAAATATTGTCATAATATAACATAATCATGGAAATTATATAGGTAGAATAACCACATGAACCATAAATACTATATTCATAATGTGGGAATGCATAATTCGGGACAACATAACCATACTGTCAAGGCCTCGTGCCAAGACCATAAATAATCATTTTGTCAAGGCCTTGTGCCAACACTGTTGTTTGTCTCATGAGACCTACTGATGCACCGAGGGGCTATAGAGGGCCCCAACATAAACTTACTAATTATAATTCATTCCTCATATTAATGGGGATAAATATAAAAAATATATACATTCATATTGAAACTAATATATGATTTGTAAACAACTTTCCCCGAACATTAAGCATAAACACTAACCATTCAGAGTAAATTGGTGAATGGTTTCAAGATAGTACATCCACATCCAAAATAATAATAAACCAATAAATTAAATATGTTAGATTATACTATGAAATATTAATCCCAATAATACATAAGAATCAACAAGAGTGTTGAAATAGATGAAGATACTCTTATAAAATATTCGTATAATTCTTGAGAAAAACCCTTTTACTTTGAAAGGAAGAGTTATTTTGGAAAAATATTTGTATAAAAACAGAAGTGAATTATTGTAGTATTTTCATAATAAAATGATTTATTTTATAAATATCATGGTTTAAAAAAACATACTGTAGAGTGACTTTGAAAATTGGTAAGAGTTTGAGAAATTCCCTTGAATTGGTCTTGTATTTTGGAAATAATTTTGAATGTTCCTTTTAAAATGTCTAACTGTCCAAAAAATAAGGTGGGATTCTAGTTGGTGAAAATATAAAGAATACTAACAAAGAATTTATAATGAGTACATAATAATACATAAGAATTTCATTGAGTTAATTATACAATGAAAGTAACCCGAAAGAAAAGGAAGTTCGGGTGGAAAACCCGTACCTTAACTTCGAATGTGTTCCTATCTTGAACTTAAGCTCCTGGATTATAAAATTATACTTATTAATAAATTATTTCAGAAACTATTAGACATATATTTAGTTTATCATAATTCTGTTTAGTTAATTTATTCCCTTATTGATAAGTTATTATATTAAATTTCATCATTCTGTAGTGTTCATTTTATTTATTTTCATAATCGGTTCAGTTGTTCTTAAGTAATGGAGTTCATGTAAATCTCCAGAATTTAATTTGAAAATTATTTATGATCATATATAGGTGTTAGTGTTCATTTATATAATTTTGTTACATGGAATGAGGATGAATTATTATATAGATCTTTAATGATAAATGTTTCGGTTAATTTGTGGGGTTTGATTACAACAAACTCATTTATCTTTATAACTTAATACCATTTGTACAAAGGGATTATAGAACATTACATAGGGTATATTAAATGTATAATGATCTGGTTCAACCATAACAATAATGGTTTCATGACCAGAATTGAGAATGATAATAGAAATTGAAATCCCATCATCCTTGAATGTGGTAAATTGAGACATCTCAGATGGTGTTCTTACTACTAGTCTAAAAGAAGGTAAAAAGATGGGATGGTGATAAATTATTCCACTATCATGAAAACATTCCATTACATGTAAGGTACTGTATTAATAACAAAATTTGGATAAGGATAGGTAATAATAGAAAAAGAAAACAAATGAACTTGAAAGGAAAGACAAATAATTGAAAAGAGGAATTTACCTCTTGAACCAAACTTCCTTGTGAGCCTCTTTAAGGGAGAGGTTTTGGTATTTTTGTGAGACCAAGGCTTGATAGAAGTGGGAGAGGAGGTTGTTAGGATATTTGGATAGAATTTTGAGAAGGAACATGGCTTGATAGGAGTGAAGGGAAGAAGGAGTGAGGGGGGATTTTTAAAGTGAAGGAGAGGAGAGTTTTCATAATTTTTTAATCATTAGTTTATTAATTTCCTTAAAGACCAGAAATAGTGATGATTCCATGAACAAGAATAGTAATAAATTCATGTGAGTTTGAAACAAGTGGCCTTACTTCACTTATGATGTCATAAATAGTGTATTTAACTAGTAATTTGTATATACGGTATTTTATCGTATTTTACTATTCATTAAAAATTCAAGTTTTTCAGAAAAATACCAAAAATTCACCCTAACCATTTTTCAATGTGTAGAATCCAAAAATGAATTCCATTTTTAAAAAATAATTTTCTAAATATAATTAATTTAATATTTAATTAAAATCATAATTTATTCTAAAAACAAGAGTTTTAAAAAATTTATTTTCTTATCCCAAAGCATAGGTATATCGTACTTCCACTTGAATATTATTTATATACTATCATAGTTATGGTTACTATTCATTAGGTTATGTTACTATTCATAAGGGTAGGTTACAATTCACCAAAAAATAATTTTTTCTTATCAAAATCCAAATAACTTACTGATCACATCCGTGTATATCAGATTTTCGAAATTCATATCACATAAGTGACAAAATTTTATTTTAAGGGTCACATTGCACTTATTAGTTCATTATGTTGTGATTTCATGTGATTATGACATATTTATAAGAAAATAATTTCCATTAAATAAATATTGGGTCATTACAAAGGGAATCCTGAAGTTGATGCAGTGAAAGAGACCCTAGAATTTCAGACTCACTGGCCGTGATGATCACTGACCTTATCATAGGATCCTCAGACACACCATAAAAGAATGATTTGTATTCAAAGATTGGATTCAAGACCAAGTAGACTGTTCCTTAGTCAAGTTTGGAGAAATTTTAGCATAGGTGAAACATGTCTCTGTTGACCCTTATAGTGATAGTGAAGACTTCAGTGATTGGAAATAGGTTCCCAACCCCAGGATGTAGAAGTATGATGACTGTTTGTCTTGAAAGTCAATAAATCATGTTCATGGTATCATTCATTCCCACTTAAGAAATCCATAACCTTATATGGTTTCTTTTCCTCCTCTAAATGCTAGATCCATATTCCTGTCACAGCCTTCTATGTATTAGAAGAGTAGGCATCAACGACGTAAGGGAAATCAGAGTCCCCTGACAGTACTGAAGCCAACTCACACTCTTAGCGATTTCATGTCAACCAAATTGAGAGATGCACACAGGGTATTCCTAGCTCTAAACTATTCCACTAATGAGAATAAATAGTACACCTCTATGAATTCCATTGAGCCAGTGAACCTCTTTATATCTCCAAACAATAATGAATTCCACGCAGACCCCTTGGATGCCTCCAACCGAAACCATCGAAGAAGTGGTAGAGGAGATTCCAATAGATATAATACTTATATCAATGCTCTAAACTAAGTTGTTCATGCTACCAAGTCTAGGAAGAAATAATTTTATAGGTATCTGCAAGCATGAACCTCCTGGTTCATTCCATTAGGTATGCCTCCATACCTGAATGTATTAGTTTACCGTACAACTCAGACGTGAATCCATCGCGATCCGCCGTGTCCAGCTAGTACCTAATCGCAGTCGGCCGACACTCAGTTGAGAATTCTTTAGAGAAGGCCATCTAGTCAAGAGTATAATATTTCCAGTACTATACAGGACCTAATGGTTTAGTCGATGACATCCACTATTCCCCTGCTAAAGAGAGACCCTCCGCAGGTAAATATATAATCCTAGAATGGAAGTATGATGTGATAAATCACCTCTCTGGAATACCCAAAAGGCTTTCAATCCTCAAGGATCTTTTCTTATCAAAGGAAATGGACGAGTCCCTTGTCGAAGCCTTGAAAATACCATTTCAGTTCAAGGATGAGGTAGATTTCGCTGAGGCCTACTGCATAGAGGGGGCTGAGCAAGAAGAATGTTGAGCCATTATCTCATTTGTTGGAGAAGATAAGGGTGTCACTATTCAGGTGAACATATGCCCATTGTACATAAAACATTAGTTCAATTTTATAGAAATCCATTGCTGACTAGTGGATACTGGCTCAGGGATCAACCTCATCCCGATACAAATTCTCCATAAGCTGATACTTATAGAAGTAGAACTGACTCCCGTAAACATGAAAATCTAGGGGTATGATAAGAGTGAGTAGAAACCACATGGAAAAATTTATCTAAAGAAAAAATTTAGTGTCCTCATATTAAGCACTAAATCTATGGTAGTCTCACAGAATAATACCTACAACACACTACTAAGAAGACCCTGACTTCATTTTCATGCAGTAGTCCCCACTTTGTATCACTAGTTCCTCAAATAATCCCTTAATGTTCGATTAGGTATACTTTAGGGAGATAAATCTCCCTTTGAATCTTATGAGTCCTACTACCTGGATGTTGGTTACTACAAAAGGGAAGGGAAGTAGTTTCAAATAGATGGATTTGGGCGTATCAATGCCCCTAATGATCTAATGACCACTTTGACTGATCCATGGGTAGAATTGAAAGATAAATTTATCCTCTTGATTCATTAGTTTCATCCCACAATGCTAGACATAGGGAGTTATTTTTTCATATATAAGAAAAAGGATTTCACATGGATTACCTCATACTCCTAAAGAAGACATGCCTATCTAATACCAGAAAACCCTACTCCTATAAAGTATCAAGAAGTTAACCCTATGAACATTAATCCATGGAACTCCCACATGTTCTAAAATTTAGGTATGACTCAAAGAAGGTAAAATATTCATCATTTATTTGATATCAATAGTGGAAAACACAATTGGAAACTGAAAGGAATTGACTCAGCTGCTTCTGTCTCCACAGTCTCAGCAAAACGATAAACCCTTGACAAGGATTCTGTATCCACCAGAGCAGACAATGGTGGTATCCCTTAGTAAATTGCCCTGGAAGATCCTCCAACCCCTTTTGATCCCACTATCTCAGATGATAAAGAGTATTTGGAAGTCACCTTCCTACTTTTGAAGAGGGTGTCTCCACCATTATTGATGAGTTAACATAGGTGAAACTTAGAACTATACAATATCCCAGGCTAACAATGATTAGTGATACCATGTATTTATAGGAGAATAAATAGTATGTGGCCTTCCTGAAATATAACTTTGACATATTCTCCTAGAGATATGATGAGATAATAGGTTTAGACCCTTAGGTTGTTATTCATCTCCTTGGCCTCCAAGTGAATCATCAGGGGTTCAAACAACCTCCCAGAAAGATGCACCCCTTTCACGATGCTATGGTCAAGGAAAAAGTTAGAAATATTATTAAATCCAAATTTATCATGGAGGTATAGTACCCCATATATCTATCCCACATTGTCTCAGTTAGGAAGAATAATGAGTAGATCAATGTCTGAATCAACTTCCGAGCCCTCAACCACCATTTTCTGAAAGATGATTTCCCCATTTCTGTAAAACATTTGTTGATTGATGCTATGGTTGGGTTCCAAGCCATCTTCTTTATGAATGAATATTCTAGGTATAATGATATCTAGTTGGCCCATGAGGATGAGAAGTCCACCAAATTTAGGGCAACCTAGGAACGTTTTTCTATCAGGTGATGCCTTTCAGCTTGAATAATACTGGAGCCACTTATCAGCGGGTTATGCACCACATTTTAAGACAATTTTTAAGAAATTAGTATAATGTTAAGTGGATGATCTGGTGGTAAAATCCTACTAGAATTAGGACCATATCAAGGACCTTAAGAAATTGTTCAGATTCCTCTTCTTTCAAAACTTAAAGATAAACCCCCTAAAGTGAATATTTGGGGTTACCTCTATAAAATTTCTCAGCTTCATTATAAGATATAGATGCATTGAGATTGACTTATAGATGATAAATTCCATCAATAAAATTTCTCCCCTAAGAAATATCTGAGAGTTTTTAGGCCTCCATGGACACTTAGCCTACATATACTGATTTATGAAAAATATGGGCGACAAGTGTAATAACATTTAAAGGATAATTTAAAATGAACCATCTACCAGTGGGATGAAGAGTGCTAGACCGAATTTGAAGATATCAAGCAGTACCTTCTACAACCACTAGTTTTTATGCCACTTGTCTCCGAAAATCCTTTGGTCCTCTACATGAATGATCTATAATAGTATCTCAGTTCCCTCCTAGTCCAACAAATAATGAGGGTAGGGAAAAAAACCTATATTATCTCAGTTTCATGCTTCTTGACATAGAGACTAGATACTCCCCTATTGAGTAGAGTTCCCTCACACTGGTCTTTATAGTATAGAATTTGTGACATTATTTTCAGCATCATGAGATTAAAATAGTGTCTCAACTATGTTCACTAAAATATATTCTCAATTGACCTATAATGAAGGGATTATTAGCATCATGGGTGGTAATAATACAAAAGTTTGACATCAGGTTTTTTCTACAGAATTCCATTAAAGTCTAGGCTCTAATAAACACCATAGCCTCACATATAGTCCCTAAATAACTACCCCTAGATGTTGACTTCTTGAATGAATCTATTGTCTTAGTGGATCAGGATATACCATGTTTGAAGATTCATTTTTATGGTTCCTTCTAGATCCAGACTGGTAGAGGGATCAATAACCCCAAGCATAATAGGGTGGGCTTGTGGATCATCTTTAACACTCTAGAACATGCTGTATTCCCATAATTATTCTTATTGTTGGAAGGCTACACAAATAATAAGGTAGAGTGTCAGGCTTTCATTACAGGTCTTGAGTGGGCCCTCGAGATTGATGTCCCTTGTTTACACATGAGGGGAGACTCTAATATAGTCATTAAACAGATCAAGTGTGACTATATCATTAGAAATCAAGATCTACTACTCCTACTAGAACTCTCCTATCAGCTGATGTCCTAGTTCATTTCTCAACCAAAAGTGACTCATTTTACTTGGTTTTATAATGGTCTAGCTGATGGTTTGGAAAGTTTAGCCGCATCACTTTCAAAACCTGATAAGGATGAATTGTCCATTCATGTGGAACACCAGAGGGTCGTACCCCCTCCACCTCTGATGATGGAAACCAATATGTATATCAACTGGATTCCGATGATCTTGTTCCAGGGCCTTTAGGTCCCCCCATAGATGAGGAAACACCTGATTGGATGAATCCCTTTTTCAAGTATCTCTAGTTTGGAATTATCCCTCCTGAACGAGCCAAGTGTTAGTGAATCCACCAGCGTGCACTGTAGTTTACCCTCCAAAGTGGTCTTAACCTTGGGAAATCCATACACATGTATTTTTTCAATGGAATCTCTTATGTTTCATCCAAGGAGACGATATACCTTAGGTCATGCTGGAGGTACATTCTAGATCTTGTGGTGCCCATCAAGCAGGATTGAAGCTCTCCCATCAAATTCAGATGTTAGGATACTTTTTTCCCACTATGGTTCATGAATGCATTGTGTTCACTATGAGATGTAACACATATCATATCCATGCCAAATTTGTGCATCGACCTCCAGAGCTTCTCCACACTACCAAGTACTCTTGGACCTTTATAATATGGAGACTCGATGTTGTGGGACCATACCCATTAGCGAAACATCAACATTATAGGATCATTTTGACCACAACATACTTGTTTTCCAAGTAATCATAAGTGGTTCCCCTAAAGGCAGTCAAAACCTAGTCCATGATTGAGTTCATGAGCTTCCACATCATCTATCAGTTTAGATAACCTCATGCTATTCTCAAAGATAACAGAAATAACTTCCAGGACACTGAGCTAAATAGATTTTACACCAAGCAAAAAATATATTCCAACAATACTTCTCACTACCATGAACATGAAAATGGGTAGATTAAGGCATTGAATAAGACCCTCTATAACATATTATAAAAAATGGTGGGCCATAACTAAAATAGTTTTCTTGATAAGAACCATAATGCCCTTTGGGCCTATTGGATGACAACTCAAAATCACAACTAGGAGACCCTATGATCCATGATATATGGAATAGAGGTAGTCTTACCCATTAAGGCTCAATTTCTATCACTCCAAATGGATGTTTAGTACCAACTGATACCAAATAGAATAAGTCCATCTAGCTTAGTTGGAATCCCAAAAAGAAAATAGGATTCAGTTATTTCATAACTTAAAGAGGTACCAAAATAGGATAGCGAGAGTGTTCAATAAGAAGGTTCACCTCCACCCCTTCCTCCAAGGTGACATGGAACCTACTCTCAGAATGCTGATGATACCTAGAAAAAATCCACTGAAGTTGGATCCCAAGTGGGAAGAACCGTATGTTATCTATAAGGTCTATTCAAATAGAGTATACACTTTTTTACTCCATGGATGGAGAGAATATCACACCTACCACCAATAGTAATTTTTTCGAGCAGTACAGTGCATGAAATCCTCATGTTCCATGAATTATGACCTTAAACTATTTGTAACTAGTCCAAACTCTATGAACATAAACTAGGAGTCATGGTAAAATCTATGTGACCTTAAAATGAAACAACCGAGGTCTAATATTTAAAACCTTAAGCTAAAATTAGAAAATTTTGGTCCAAACATTATGACCTTAAACTATTTACAACCCCAATGTTCATATCTCCATGACCTCACACTAGTGGAAACCATAGTCCAAGTTGTACAAATTCAAACTGAAAATCCTAATTTCCTTAGTGTACGACATTAACTTTTAGTCTCAAAATTTGTGATAAAAATATGATACCTCACATACCAAGTTCAATATGACAAAAATGATCATCCTCATCACATGGAGATAAATTGTGGCCTTACCCTATATAAAACCTAGATTCCTTATACGATAAGTATGGGATGACCAAAGAAAACGTCCTCAACACACAACATTAATTGTAAGAATTACCCAATGAACTAAAATCAAGATTCCCCATGTAAACTATGGAACACTTCAATGTCCTCTCTATAGGGGACAACCCCCCACTTATGGCATCAATCTCATAAGGAACCGCACTCAAGAATTATGTGTGGATTGATTACCATTCTCATGGGATACATAGTTATAGATAGACCTCCTATATTTTGGCCCAACTACTAGTTCATCACAAACCCTTCCCCCAAGGGTGGGGGAGGGGGGGGGGGTGGAGTTATGTTCACTAACATTTGGATCTTTGGTCCCACTTACAATCCAATAATTACAACCTTAAACTGTGTACTGTATGTTCTAGTAAATTTTATGTGGAATGTGGGATTGAATATCCCTCCTTTAACATTGGGTTTTACCACTTTTGTGCCAAAAAATATCCCTAAAACAAACACATCCTCTGTCCAAGCATCATGAATTTAAACTTTTTTCCAAATTCCCCTTGGTCCTAGCTGGATAAACTTAAACTACGTAATCAGTGTCCTTCTTTACGAAATCTAAACTACAAAACACATTTCTTATCTTCATCAAAGAGGATGACCCCGCCTTTTTTTATTCCTAGTCTTCTACCATACTACATTTCTAGAACTATATGTGGCTTGATTCCCATTCCCATGGGATAAGTAGCGACACCTAGACCTATTTTCTTGAGTCCTAACCATGAACTCATCACAAATATTCCCATTAACTATGGAACCATAACTCCTAAATACTCTTGGGCCTCCTCTTTATGTTTCAGACCCTAATTATATTCCTTGACCCATTAGTGGGCTGAGATACCCTTATGACTCGACATGAGGAAGAAGAATGGGTAGCTCAATGCATAAGAGCCACCAATGTCCTTTTAACATGGTGATAAACTATAAGAATTACCCTGTATGAAATTAGGATTATCCATATGAAAAGTATGGTATGACCAAGGAAAACTTCCTTAGGAAACAATGTTAAACTGTAAGCCTTACCCCATATGAATCAGGTATTCCCCATATGAAAAGTATGGGATGTCCAATGTGAACTTCCTCAACACATGATGTTAAACTGTAATCCTTACCCCAAATAAATTTAGGATTCCTTATATCATAAATATGAGATGGTTCAATGTCTTCTCTAGAGATGACACTGCCCCTCTAGTGTCAGTCTTCTACTACACAGTGTCCCAAAACTATGTGTGGATTCATTACCATTCCCATGGGATACATAGTGATGCCTAGACCACCTATCTTTAGGACCAAACTCAGTAACAATATATTTTGGGGCCCCCTAGTCCAAAACTTATGACCTTAAACTATTTTAAACTAGATTAATGATTTATTTGTGAGGTGTAGAGCCTCCTTAGATTCTTTTATGTCGGGTTTTAACCCTTTGGCAACACATGAAAATCCTTAAAGTACCTACCCATAGTCCAAGTTCTATGAACCTAAACTAAGTATCATGGCTCAATAATTACGACCTTAAAATATGTTCATACAACATCCTTGGACCATCTTCACATAGTTTGATACACCCATAGTGTTTTAGCAAGCCAATACCCCATTCAATTTTTCATCACATCCTCATTTTAGAGGATTGACCCTCCGACATCATTCTTCTAGTGAAATGTATTATAAAACTACATGCAACTTGATTCCCATTTCCAAGGGATACATATTGATGCTTGTATTTCATGTACTAAGTCCAACCCCCTTCACCGACTCATTATATGGTCTTCCCTTCCCCAAAAACATGACATCGACATGGGTATGGTTAGTCAATTTTAATGTTTTTGAGGGTCTCTTTGGCCCTCCTTTCACATTTTTTATCACTCTTCCATGTCATAAAACAATCCTTAAGACACATGTACCCTTTTAGGTCCAAGATCTATAACCTTAATCTAATATCCAACCTTTGGTCAAAGCTACACTACCTTAAACTAGAAACTGAACCTATGGTCCAAGATCAATAAATTTAAACTAGTATAAACCGTAGTATGATTGGTACAAATTTAAACTAAAAATACAATAATCCTTAGCACATGATGTTAAATAATGACCTTACCCCGTACAAAACTGGGATGCCTCATATGATAAATATGGGATGAATAAAAACCAAAATCCACATCTCATGATATTAAACTATAGCCTTACCCCATATAAAACTAGGTTGACTCATTTTATAAATATGAAATGAATAAAAACAACATCCTCAGTACACAATGTTAAACTATATCCTTACAACATATAAAACTGGTATGCCTCATATGATAAATATGAGGTGAACCAAAACCAACATCCTCAACACATGATGATAAACTATAATCCTTACACTATATAAAACTAGGTTATCTCATATGATAAATATAAGATGAACCAAAACCAATGTCATCATCACATGACATTAAAATATAGACTTACCTTGTATAAAACTAAGATGCCTCATAATATGAGATGATTTAATGTCCTCACTTTAGAAAGTATCCCCTTACCAGTATTTTCCTTCTGCCACGCCATGTTCTAGAACTACATGTGGCTTGATTGTTATTCTTAAGGGATACATAGTGATGCCTAGATATTTTATAATGGGACCAACCTTGCCATTGAATCCTTCTAGGGACCTTCCCTTTTGGGAAAGGATTGATCCTTACCCATCGACATGTTCATCCAACACATTTGAGCACATGGGAGAACAACTCATTGGGTACAATATTCCCTTTGGGACATTACCAACTTCCACTTATACACTTCATGATTTCTTCAATATAGATAATAAAAAACCTCCTGATCTGAACAAGATTCCTAATGGAAATAGTGCCTAGACACACTGGCTCACCTACCATCCTAGGATCATGCCTCAAAGGATCTTTAGTAAAAAATAGAAGCTCTCATGTTTCAAATTCAGTCAATGGTTGATCCAACATTATTTCACCCTACCCTAAACTGATGTGGACATATAAATTATGTTTCAAACATGGATAATAGTTGTTCCCCACTCATCAGTCATTTCGTTTTTACTATCCAGGTCTTGAAAGTCTCAGTTTACCAGTATATGAATTTTCAGTCACGTTTTCCCCTTATTGTGTTCTCCCCTACAAACAATAAGAACTCCATACCACTCCTTCTTTATCACATAAAGCATAGATCATTTGGGATTATGAGTTGGGAGGGGATTTTTCCTCAATAAAGGTTGAGATGCATGGGTATCACCTCTTAGTATGAAATATAAGACCTTAAAATAGGAGCTGAAATCAGAGAATCATGACTTTAAACTATGTGAAAGATTTCATGGGAATGTTTTATGTGGCACCGAGCCTCCTTATCCCTCAAATCACATCAAGCCACCTCCCTTTTGTGCCATGCACACTCCTTTTAGACACACTGTCCATGCATTATGACCTTAAACTATTTGAAATTGGTCTGAACTCTACGAACATAAACTAGGATCCCAAGTATAAGCATCATGACCTTAAACTGTGTGCACAATATCTCTAGTAAATTCTGTGTGGAAATTAATCCTAGGATCATTCTTTCACATTGAGATACCTCTCCCTTATACCACACACATCCCCTATGATACACATAACACTGTGGACTAATAATAATTACCTTAAACAATGTGCGACTCTCCCTGGATTCTTTTGATTGGTGCATGGAATCCTAGTCATGCCATTCCTATCAGTTTTGAACCCTATGAAATTATAAGAACATTTTATAAGATGATCCCCTTTAGGTATAAGCATTAAGACCTTAAAATATTTGTAGCACCATGGTCCAATATCTATGACCTTAAACTAGGAGTCATAGTCCAAGCATTATGACCTTAAACTGGGTGAAACCCTATGATCCGAGCATTATAACCCTAAAATATTTGAAAAATATTATCCCAATTGGAATGACCTTAAAATACTAAAGGAAATAGGCACAAACATCTATTAGGTTAAAAAACCATAGGGTAAACATGAGTAACAACCAGAATCCCCCTCACTAGATCACTCTCATGACTTGAGAAAAAATTAGGGGATACAAAGAAAGAGGTAAAAATCCATCATGGACCAGCTATGGACCATGACAAAAACCTGTCTATGCTCGCTGAACCCATCAGTTCATAAAAAATATAGAGCCAAATATTAATCTCTCTTTTCCTCATGATCCCCACTAGGAAGTACCCCCATTATGTTAACCTCTTACACCCCTTCCACCTTGTTTGGGTGGGTGTTATTCACTTCGGTCCACATGTCCTGGTCACAAGACACTAAAATGTGCCATGAATGTCCTAATCACATGAAGTTAAACTATATGAAACATCATCCCCACTTTAGGATATTAAAATAAATTTACATCATCCTTACCATATTATATTAAACTATTTTTATATTTTCATCACCATATGATGTTAAACTGTGTGTTCATCATCCCCATTGAATGATGTAAAACTACAAAGCATCTTAGTCCATCACTTCAGAAGCCCCTTTCCCCTTTTAATGTTGGTCACCTACCACACCATTAAAGTTTTTTGAACATCAATCATCATCTGAGATGGATCACCACTTGGAATATGACTTTGATATTTTTTAGACAATATTCCTCTCAAAGACATATTTGCGTAATTCTAAGAGTGTTGAACCCTATTCGAACATTTTATCACTTCATCCCCATGCTTCATGTATCCCTTGAATTGGATCCCCATCATTTTTAATGTTTGAATGGGACCCCCAAATATCATGGTTCCTAGACATAATATCTCACCTATCATCCTAGGTACACACCAAAAATGAATTCTGGTGACATTTTGAGATAATTACCATGTTTTGAATATGGTAAATGGTGGAACCTCATTTGTTTGTCCCTATACTCAGAAAAACGATAACAGATTCTATGTTTGGAACATGTTTGATGGTTATCCTCCATAAGCATGCCACCCCCTTTGTGTTCCAAATCATGGGAGTCTTGATTCACTCTCTTCAGCCCCTTTATTAAGGTATAATTCAATTCCCCTAGCATTACTACATTCATGAACTAGCGCATGTTGAGAAAGAAAGTCGGTTTTGTGGAGAGTCTCATGATCCATCCAGAACATTCTCAGTTAGGATAATTTTGGTGGTTGATAAGAAATTTTAGTCCTTAAGTGTTTGACCCCTATCTGGTACTCTCATATAAATTTTAAATCTTCTCTGTGTCCCCTGTTTCCCACACTAAGCATGGATCATGTGGAATTTTTGGATTCATTATTGGATTTCTTATCAATGTGATCGATATACAACAAAAATAAATATTTTTAAAGCATAAGGGATTTCAAAACATGCCATAAAAAGTTTGGGAGGTCCATAAATATGTTAAATCCTCTCCTTTATTTTAGGATAAGGTAAAGTTTCCTTAGGGATCAACCTTATCAACCAAGCACTTGAGCTCTGCCAAACTCTATTGAGTAGCCTCCAAATTCCACTATTGCTCCGCCAGATTGGATGCCTCTTTCTCTATGATAGGATAAACCACTTCAGTCCAAATGTGCACCTAATCCTACTCATCCTAACACTCAACCACTAAAGAATCAATCTCCAATACTTTTTCCTCAACCTCCACCAACTGAAAACTCAGTTGGATACTAATATCTGCTTGAGTAGTGAAGATGTTTGCATGATTCTACGCCACACCTTATAGGTAATAGACCTCCTCTTTATGCTCATGGAGCACCTGATTTCCCATAGCCTTCTTCTTATGCTAAGTGATGTCTAACTCCTTCCATTCTGTGAATGCCCGCTCGATGAGAAATCCTCAAGAAAATGCATGGAGGCTACTAGAATCTACCTTCTTAGCACCTGGATAACTAGCCAATTGTAGAGAGACCCAAACCGATTCAGTATATCAGCCATTGGAGTGAGAGTGATGAAATTACACACAATCCTCCACACCTTTCATCAGAAGACTCAGTTCTCCTCGGAAATGTCCATGCTGGAATCATCAAAGTCCTTAGGAGGTGCATGCTTATATGAATGGAAGAATACTAGAACGTATGTTCCTGGGTCATCTGTAGGAAGGTCCTCAGGTAGGTTGATACCTAAGACTAGGGGAAACACAACCTCACCAAACTCACTAATAATAGGAACCCCATCTACCTTTTCTAGAACATCTAAGGTGGGATTATCTATCACATCCACCTTGAACACCTCCACTGTGGATTTGTATACAACATCCACCTCCTGTGGTACCAACAAGGTGGGATCAACCATCAAAAACTCATCGACCACCTTCATTGAGGCTTTAGCTCCAGAAGCCACATCTTGTGCAACCTTCGAGGTGGGATCAACCATTATAGACTCCTCAACCACCTCCATTGGTGGTATGATCTCGAAACCTCTATTAAGTCCTCATCTCTAGTAACTACTATAGATTTCACTTCTATAGTAGGATCATCCATCATAACCTCCATGACCACCTCGATTGATGGTGTGATGTCCATCTCCTTCATTGAGGCTTCAACCCAAGTATCCACCTCCTGTAGAACTTCTACAGTGGGCTCGACCACCACAGCCTATTCAGCCATATTTATTGAAGGCATAACCTCATCAGCCACTACTTCCCTAGATTCAAGCATCAACCCAGCTAGATGAGATCCAAATACATTTTGAAATTCTTTTTAAAGCACAATGTTTTTCATCCATAACTTTTGAAAGGAAAAACATGAAGTAAAAGGTGAAAAGGGGAAAGGAATTACAAGAGTGGTACAATATGAATAGCATATCAGATAGGTTCACAGGAAATACCCCTAGCAATGGTGCTTCTCTAGTGGTTTTTTTCCTCAATTAGAGGTGCCACTTCAGCCAATGGTTGTCCACCTATAGCCCCAACATCAGGGAGAGTCCCCGTTCTTTCCCCTTTAAGGGTTGAGGATCCCTCTCCCTCTTTTATAGGTCTATCATGAACCTAACCATCCTATATGCTTGCCAATTCCTATACAAGTGAAAAGAAGTTAGGTAGAAATCATAAAGGATGAGTTATATCTAAGGCACATAAGATCATATGATTTACCTAATTGATTATAGGAATTCTATTACTGGGATAGTCCCGATAGGCATTAATTCCCTAAGAATATTCCTACGACCCCTCTTATAGAGAATCATGGACAACCTATTCACTTGTTGGGAGACCTAAAGAAGAGATCATGACCAAAAACACCATCAATTGACTGGTCAGGCGATGCAGATTGACGTGAGAGTGGACCAACTTCTCCAAATCAATAATGTATTTCACCACCTCATCTCAAGGGACATGGAAGCCTACCCTTTAATTACCCAACCTGATGAGAAATATCACATATATGTTAAGGTACTTCCATATCTCATAGAGAGTGGTTATTTGTCTATTGATTCCCCAAATCTCCCAGGCGACAGGAAATACAATGCCACTAGGAACTTCCAGGAAGTGCAGTTTCTTTATTGGACCTTGGACATGCACCCTTGAGGATTCCCCAGAGGGTCTTTATTCCTCTCGTAACCACTTTCCTAGGAGAATAAATCCTCTTGCTTCTCCCCTAACTGTAACTTAAACCTATATAGGACTAGAAATATCCATCTCTACAACCCTCTGATCCATCCATCGAATCGATCTAGCCTCTACAACATGCCCCACCTACTACTCTTCCTCTACCCCATGGTTATGCGACCACTCCTTCATCAACAAGAGTGGTTTTAAAACTTATAATTTCACTAGGATATGTGCTCTCCCAGCTCAGTGCATAATTGTGGGTGATCCCATAAGAAACAATGGGTGGTAGTTGTTCATTTTGCCCCTCCCATATTCATGTTCAAACATGTGCTATATCTATAAGAGGATTGAGTGTTAACATTCATTTTTCACCCATGAGTAAACCCTTGGGGTCATCTAATAGAGGAATCCGAACCACATCATTAACTGATGTGGGGAATATGGTTCACAAATAACATTTTAGTCCACCTTCACCACTAGTACCCCACCTTGATAGGCCAGGAGGTGAGACCACTCTTCAATATTCCTAATGATATCTCCAATTATCATCTCCATGGGAAGGGGGAATGGGTGGAAGATGAAGTAGTCTACTAGCCCCATCCTTTCCAGCACATCAATCGAGCCCAAGTTGAGAGGCAGACTCCAAATAATGTTGAGGATCGATGGCTGGGTGTTAATATTGGGAGGAGATATGGGGTTCAAATACTCATACCCCCTCATGTGTGTAGTAAAAACACTATAAAAAAATGGAAGGGTCCACACACTTGGAGGGGGTCTTCCCCTAGATGATATGGTGCAACACCTTGTACAACTTTTCAAGCCCCATCACCACTAAATTGATGTGATTACCCATCACCACCACCACCTCCATGATGAAGGTTCTCATTCAAACCCCCATATATGCATCCTACACTAGGAGGATCCACCCACTGATCGACACAATGATTAATCCTTATATCCTAATCACAAGAGCCCCATGATTCATACTATATCCCCAAAACTGTGACTAGATTACCTCTAGAATCCTCTAGTATGAGTTCTCCTTTCCTCACTGGAATATTATAGGTAATTGGAATGTACCCCTTGTTAGCCTGTTCATTGGTGCATTAAAAAAATACCCAAACCATTGCTTGAATGAGATATCCCTCATTCTTGGTTTGTTGTCGCTCATCCCCTACACCAAGCGCAAAACACCCTTTATATGGATGGAATCTATTCATATATATCCAAAAAATTCTCCATTATGATGAATTAATCATACATGGATCCTTGTATTGGGATACTAAGAATTTTTTAAAGACCCCACAATCTTATTCCAACCTCCCCATTGTGCAGATAGAATGTGTTGGTCCCTGGTGAAAACCTTCTCAAAAGCTCTAGTATAATTTCTAGGTGATGGTATACATAGAATTGCGAGGACTACAATGTTTCATAAAACCAAACCTACTTCATATCTACCTAAAATTAATTGTAATACCATAATTCCTAGTATACCCAGGACCACTCACCCAAGAAAGTTTCACCCTGGAGTAGGCCCCATCCCTCTATCCATCTCTCTAGAGGGTTCCCTAAGCCTACCTTGAGTATCTTCTCATGTTGAGGGGGAGACGCCTCTACATCCAATGCCTCCTTGTTGACATTTTTCAGATGATTCCATAGGGTGTGCACAATGATAGAGGTGTGTCCCTTCATGATATGTCTTCCGATAACCCTATGCCATTGGTACTATATAGGCTTTTTCCTACACCAGTATGTGGGATTTTCCCAATCGCAATGGGGATGAACACATCATACCTTATCCCAAAACCATAAAATGGAAGCCTCTTTCATAATTGATATTCTTGTCAAGTCTCCATCAATAGTGTAATGAGTGTGTTATAATCCAACATGCTCTGGATGCTCTCCCCAATCATTAGGTTCCCGACCATATCCTTTCATTGAGTTGTGGAATCATATTCACCATCAACATCCATTGTTTTGAAATTTATAATTTTTGGTACCGGTTCATGAAGGTTTATTCATGAAGGTGTCTTCATGCAATTTGAGTTTGTAGGAGTTTCAAGTTCACAGAATTTGTGAGTTCACAGAAGTGAGTTCATGGAAACATTTTATTTAGATGAGGTGAGTTCTATGATTGGTGATGATTGTGATCACAAAAAAACTTGATAAGGTATAAAGTTTCATAAAAAGAGATCATTATCCTATATTTTTTTGAAAATCTCATGGTCCCCTAAGGTACCCCCACCAAAATTTATAGGCGTACGGTTAGACCAAGTTTTGCTAGTGGGGATTCCCAATATCTAATTTTCGATGGGTTTCCCTAAGAATCAAACCCCCCTCTTTATCTTTAGATCCAATTATAAGGGGGGAATTTTTTAACATCTAAATATATTTTTCACAGTAGAGGTTAAGGAGGTAATGACCTGTTCGAAGAAAATTCAGTCCAAAGTGGACCAAAAATCCATTCAAGGGTCTTGTTCGTGAAGGTAAAAAGCTTCATGAACAACCCTGATTCATAGAAGACCCCAACCACATGAATATTTGATGGAAAACTCCACATAGAATAAGTCGTGTTAATGGAACTCAATATTAAAAAATTCCCCAGCCACATGGAAATTTGTCATTAACCTCTGTGTAGCATAAGTCTGCTTTGTGGAGCTTCAGTTCACGAAATTCCCCGGCCATGTAGAGCTTTGTTAGTAACCTTCGTGTAGTGTAACACTGATTCGCAGAACCCTATTAGTTTTCTAAGCTCATAATGTTTCATGAAAGACTCTATATTTCAAAAAACCCAATATCTCACCTCTATTGGGCCTATAAATACCCCCTTATGTCTGACATTTAAGGGGACATGACCTTTTAGCTTTCAAAAAAATATTTGAATTCACGATACTCAAAAGTTTCAAGAGTGAAAGAAGAGGTTGACCTATAAAGGTATCCATATTTTGAAAAAATATCTCTCAAGGTTTTTTGAGAACCTTATCCCATGGTAAAGATTCCTTTCATGAAGTTCCATGGCCTTTTCATAAGAAGAAATCCCTTTTTGTCTCTTTAGGTTTCACGAGATAACTATCCTTTGTGAAATTAACCCAATGGGAACCAAGAGTTTACTTTAAGGAAGGGTCACCCTATTTTTAGAAACAGAATATTTCATGAGATCCCAAAACTTCATGGAACCCCTAGCCTTCATAAATCCCCAAAGTTTCATGAAACCCCAACCTTTGTGAAGACTATACTCCAAGACTTAGTATGGAATAATACCCATATCCTTTGCGTCGCCCCAATGTTTTTCCAAACTAAAACCTTCCCAAAACCCATTCTTCAAGCCTCATTAGGGTGACTCCTTTCAGCTAATACCCTTTCAAAAAAGTTGAGAGTACCAATCCCCTATACCAATCCAAGACCGGTTCAACCACACCCTAAATCCTCATGCGACCGATACCACCTGCCCTTGTGTCCGCCCACTTTGCTTCAAGTGCGGCGTAGGCCATCACCATAGATTTTTGTCCTAAGAATTAGTACCCTAATTCATTTTTATCTTAATAATATGAACCCTAACATAGGGTCTCCCAATTTACGCTGGTCCACATCAGTGTTCATACTATACCTCACCCAGAGTTACTTGAGTAGTGGACTCGTAAGCCCTAAAGGTGGTTTCATCGAGGTAAATGACTTACCTATATCAGTAGAGAGTCCCATTTTAAGATATTCCTATTTCATTGACATGGTCCCACCTCAGGGTGTAAGGCCCATCCATGACTGTGTTCAAATACATAAAACTACCAAGCTCCATGTCATAGTCGCATGATGTTAAACCACATGACAAATTCCTCAACACATGATATTAAACTGTATCCTTACCATGTGCGATGAAAACCAGATGCCCCATGTATAATAATCATGGGATTCCAACTCCTCCCTCACCATGGGATGAAACTCCCACATCGATCATCTTCCATGCATATTCCCTATACCATTCTCCCCTTCCACGGAATGAAAATCCTACACCGGGTAGGTTCTACACAAAATACCCACCCCATCCCTCAACAACGCTCCTTCCGTGACCTAAGTGTCCTTACCACACGATGTTAAACTTAATAGAATGATCCTATCACACAACCTTAAATTGAAGCATCAAACTACATGGGTTTTGATCCCTGTCTCTTAAACATGGTATGTAGGATACCTCTATGAGGTTTAATCCTAAAAACATCAAATTGTGAAATCTTCCCCCTTGGAGGACACAATCCATCATCCAAGTGTGAAATTTCCCCCCTTGGGGGAAAAATCCATAATCTAGGTGTGAAATATCCCCTCTTTGGGGGACACACTCCACCATCCAAGTGTCAAATTTTCCCTCATTGGGGGATACACTCCATAAAATCCAAGTGTGAAATCTTCCCCCTTGGCAGGATACACTCTATCATCCAAGTGTGAAATCTTTTACTTTTGGGGGAAACAATACACCATCCAAGTGTGAAATATTCCCCCTTGGGGGGATACACTCCATTAAATCCAAGTGTAAGTCCCCCTACCTTCGGGGGACACACTCCATCATCCAAGTGTGAAATATTCCCCCTTGGGGGGACACACCCAACCATCCAAGTGTGAAATATTCCCCCTTAGGGGACACACTCTATCAAATCCAAGTGTGAAATATTCCCTGTTGGGGAGAAACACTACATTATCCCACTAAAAAATACTACCCCTGGGGACACACTCCACTAAATCCAAAGTATGATATCTCCCCCCTGGGGACACACTTAACCAACCAACTTGTCTCCATAAGACATTAAACATGTGCCCCAACCTATTCTTGTAAGATGTTAAACATGATATCCATCCATATCCCCAAGACATTAAATTTATGACCTGAAAACCCATCCACCTCTAAAATATGTTAAAATTATGACCTGATTTAGAAGACCTACCCCATATAATATACATGGAATGCCTGAGGTAAAAATTCTCAGAATACTTACACCACAAGGGTTAACTGCCCCATAGTTGATAGGGTATGCCTTAGGTTCCATGCCTATAATGCATCACACATGGGATAAACTCCAAAATTGGAAGACTTTGTAGGGTCCCAACCAACCCAACTTCTAGACATTCCCAACGTTTCCAACGTTAATACCTCCTCTGATCAAAGGTTGTTGCCCTGTTGAGATAGAAGAAACGCAATTAACCAACATAAACCACAAGATTCCACTAGGAAGGAGTTTCATTAACATGAAATAAATATATGAGGAAGACCTAGACTAAGAGAAGAGATCCAAGGGGGAATCCATTGAATAAGGAACCAACATACCATCATCCAATGATCAAGGAGACGACATCACTGATTAAAGTGATGAAATATAACCACTTTGGAAAGTGGGAATGTGTGATAATAAATAAGCAGTGCGTCACTTCTAGACAAAAGGATGGAACTGAACCTCAATAGAAAGGGTCAGAAATAGATATGTTCATAGTTTACAAAGGAGATTAAAAACTAGTGATCGAGAGATATATAGGTGCTAGTTTCTTAATATAGCAAGATGATCTAAAATCACAATTGGGATACATCTTCACTCTCAATGGAGGTGCTATGAACTGGAAGAACTCAAAGAAATACATGGCCACCAATTCAACAAAAAATTACATGTATATTGTGGCTTCTGATATAGCTAAAGAAGAATTTTTTGATACATAACATTTTATAAGATATTGACGTGGTGCCTCAAAAATAAAGACCCTATCACACTATATTGTGATAAAATTGCAATGTTGTCTCCTGTAAAGGAGGCAATGTCACATACTCAAAAAATAACATACTCCTGAAATATCATCTCTTAAGGTATTTTTCTTAGGGATGTGACATTTCAGTAGGTGGAGTTTAAATGAAAGACAACATGGATGCCCCATTAACTAAATCCCTATCTCAATAGAATCTTGAACATCATGTAAGAGCCATCAGACTAAAAGTAATTAACATTTGGATCAAGTCAGTGTGGTACTATATTAGATTTCTTATCCTTAATCCAACTACCTTTCACTTTAGAATGCATGTATATATTAAAATATGTGAATATTAATAAACTACCTATAATATATGTATTATTATTTTTCATAACTATAGCATGAAAAAGTCTTAGAGTATCTGTCACATTGAAATGTTCTGAAATAGTTACCCACTATGATGATAACATTGAAATGATATGAAGATATTCTTAATCATATTCCTATGGTTTTAAGACCTCATTTTATGGGATATAGACGATGTAGACTATTGGGCGAGAGTACTCATAAGTAAATGAGACTTCATATCATGAATTTATCAATAAGTGTTCTCCAAGACCAATGATTATGGGGATAAAACTACCATTAATAATTCCAAATGTTATGTGAAATTGTATATTACTATCTATGAAAGTGTGTAATCATCCTTATACTTCACAATTATTATTAATTCATATTATGAGTCTCGCACTTATATGTATAACCCTAAACCACAATGACATATGTTCATGATGAATTTTAGGTATGTTGGATGAATTATGAGTGATATGTTATTAATAAATAATTCAAGGAAGTATTTGTCACTTTTATCTTTATGGAAGTTGATATCTCAATCATTTTATTGAAATGAAACTATCACGTTAAACTCTATGTCCATAATGTATTTATTACTTCAATTGTTTTAGTCAATGAAAGACGTATCAAGCATACATGCTGATGAAATGAGTATGTAACATGGTTTATGAGATATCAATACAAATGAATTATATCACACAATGATCATTTTTATGTGGTAATAAAAATTATAAAATTAACTTATTCCTCTTAGGTTCCTTTTCATGTTACTAGATGTTGATATTAGACTTTAGACAAACCTACCTAATTCCAATAAAGAATAAGAATAGAGTGTAACATACTTAATATTTCTATTAAACTTGATTAAATTCAATATGAATTTAATTATTGGAATAAAAATTATTCTCTAGATCAAGGAATAACATTTATTCATGATTTATTGATCGCAAATACTAAAATAAATATTTACTCAGAAGACCATGAATATTAAAAATATTTATTTATTTATTGAATGAATAATATTTTTTTGAAATATTTATTCAATAAATCAATAAATGTTGAGGAGGATGAGAAGTCTCATTTCATGGTTTGATGATAAATATTTATTTACTAGATTTTAAAATAATATTTATTATTTCTCAAGTTAGCACATTCCATTACAAAAAATAATAAACATATTATTATTTTACATGGATTAGGGTGTATTATGGGATTAATATATGTTTAAGGGAATTTGTGAAATTAAATAATATTAAACCATAGTATTGGATCTATACATATATGATGTTATTACATTTGTGAGATGGTTGGATTTTTATTGTGCACAACACCTCTTCTTTCCTACCCAGAGATTTCTCCCCACCAAGAACATATCTAGGGTTTCTCTCAAGAATAAGTGAAGTTACATTATTCCGCCCTCCTCTCAAGTTGGATAACCCGAGAGATGATACTCCCAAATTAAATGGATCATGGTAGCAATCAAAGGGAGTAAAACAAGACAATTAGTACCATCGTATTAGCACCCAAAGTACCATTAACGACACTTCAAGATCAAAGGAGCACATGTAAATCATTTCTAGAGGGATTATACACTTGGATCCTCAAAGAAAAAATATGATGCAACCAAATAGGGTTTGGATGATCAAACTCTTATACAAATAAATAATTATTATTTTCGAGTTAATTTTTTAATTAAATTAATTATAAATTTAATGTGAAAAAATTACCTCTTCTTAGTTCCAACATCATTTTAAATCTTAATTGTTGATGAAGTTTATCATTATGTATATCATAGATTAATCATTAAAACAAAAAAAATCTAATTTTTCTATGAACTAATAGGTGATTTTATTATGTTCAGAACTTTTATACATCAATTTAAATAATCAAATTATATACAATGGAATCATATTCATTTTTTATGAAACCAAAATCATTTTTTGAATCATAAAACTAGATATTCAAACTCTGATTTGCTCGCTTCAATACATAATTATATCATTGAAACTCTCACAATTATCATAATCATTTGAAATACAAAAACCTTTGGGTTGTATCATATATAATTCCTTAACTAAATTCCTATCAAGGAAAATAGTTTTGATATCCATTTTATTTATCTAATAATAAAAAAGATATTGTATAGAAAGTAATATATGAATGAACTTTATCACAAAAAATGGTGAAAATACTTTTTCATAGTCAATACCATGAATTGGTTTATAACCCTTTTCCAATAAATGAATTTTATATGTACACAATCTATTATCCATGTTAGGTTTCTTTAAAAAAATTTACTCCCACCTAATGGGTATCACCCCTTCATGTTCATCCACTAACTTCCTAAATTGGTTAGTAGACATGGATACCATCTTAGATTCCATGGATTTTAATCATTTAATAGAATTATAACTCTTAAAGGCCTCTTGTTAGGTAGTAAGTTAATATTATATGAACATTACTTTATTAAATATTCTATAAGAAATCCATATATCTTGGGTCCATATGAATCCTACAAGACCTTCTATGTTCTTGTGTTGGTTGATTTATTTATTCTTCCACAAATCTTTTGTGTAACTATCACAACTTCCCTCTCAGAAAAACTTCATGTTTTTTGGTCTTCAAATTATCAAATTTCAACTTTCCTCCCACTAATTCCTTGAAGTATGTTCCCATTGTCAAAGAAAAACCCAAGTAAGACCAATTTGTTTTGTGTTTAGTAGGATTATAGATATCCGTCAAATAATAATTTTTATTATTTAGGGTTAAGTTTATAAGAACAAAAATACAATACATATTCTTTATGTAAATCCTGATTTCCTTTTTGTTTATAAATTCTAGAGGGAATTTGAATTTTTGGTTTCCATGTTGGTATCGTTTAAAAATTAGGGTTTAGATTGGAATTATAAGTTCTTGAACAACTCAAAGAGATATTTTTGGTTATGGGTTGGGACCTAGAAGGTGTCACAAGTTTTATGGTAAAGTTTAAGTGCTTTGGGATGTAATTTTACATATTTTTTCTCTAGGTTAACCATTTGGCTGTCATAGTTTTAAGAAAACTATGAGGATTACCTTATGTGTTGAATATTCAGTTCATATTGTTCATGAATGGTTACCACACATGGTTAGTGAATGGTTTAGGAAAATCTATCAATACTTCTAGGGAAAACCCTATAATTTTGGTTTAGCTAGAGGTTTGTTCCATGGTTTTCACATAGTGTGAAATATGTAATTTTTTCTTAATGGGGAATTTCATGATTGGTGATTTTTTGGAAAACTGTGTAGAAAACTATTTTAAGGGGGTGGATTAGGATAATTTCAACCACATAGTTGACACATGGTTTGGTAAATCATGTGGTCAATTCTTTTGGCTCACCATTATTCATTAAAAAACATGAATTTACCTATTTAAACCCTTATATTGTTACCCCAAACCCCTATATTTATTCTCCCTTTCACATGATAGACTAGAGAGGGACTCCATCCGTTGTCTCCTTAGACCCCCTTATAATAAGAGAGATTCTTGGTAATTTTACTAGTTATTATTTAACGTTTTAAGGTGAGATATTATACTCTTAATTTAATATAATTTCCCCTTGTTCTCCACTTGATTTTGATCATCTAGTTTAGGTATTTGAGTGATGATTCCACTAAACATGGTGGAATCATTTAGTTATGATGGAGATTTTGTTAAGTGTTGCTATAGGATGTGATGGGTGGATGAACGCATGTAATTTCTCACCATCCCAATGAAGGTAAAATTCCCTATGATTTTTTCTAGGTTTTGATTAAAATAAATTAAATTGAAGATTTAATTAGTGAAATATTTTTGTAATTTTTCCCAAAATGTTGTTGGGAGTACTCTATGAACCTTTTGTGTGACCATGTTGTAGTTTCAACGTAATAAGATTTCTTGTTGGGTATTTAAGAAATTATGCATATTTAAATTAATTTGAATAATTAAATATAAATTTTATAGTTAATTTAATTGTATGTCATGTATTGAGATAGGAGATCAAGTGTTATTATGATCTTGGACGGGACTTGGATAAGCTTGTTCGAGAGTAGTTGGGCTACACTATAAAAAAGTAAATGAAATTGTGTGGGTTAGGTAGTCCCTTGAGATTAACCCTTTGATAAAATAATTTTATTTATGTATTCATGTGATATGTTGTCTCACTACTGAGGGTGATTGATATTTTATTAAAAATAATTGTTTCTTTAAAATAAAATGCCTATGGATAGATGCAAGTGTAAAGGGATACGACGAACCCTTGAACAATAACTTGATGCCTTGACCTCTGATGAATGAGGTATTGATTATAAATATATTCCTTGAGATATATAGGCCCTGAGATTCATAAATTAAATGAAATGAAATAAATGATACATTGTGTACCTAGGGATAGGTTCCCTTAGTGACCTCCAAGTAGAGGATTATGATGGTTGGGAATGGTTGTCCCAAGTAGGCCACATGAGAACCTTGAGATGCCTTAGAGCCTTTAGATAGACAAGTAGAGAGTGGGATGAGTGTTTCTTATCCTCTAGTACATGATTATTAGTGTAGGTATTCCTTTTATATGATTATAAATAAGTTGGGTGAGTGGAATGACCTAGAATAAATCTAGAATTATGGTTGAATTTTATCCATTTCCTTAGTGTGATGCTAGTGGGGCTTACTATATGACTCCGGTGGGGTTTTTTGATAATCACAACGATGCCAAGTGATGATAATCTCTCCGAGTCATGGTCTTGGACTAAGTTTTTGAAATGAGATAAATTAACACAAGTAGGGTATCTAGACTATGAAGTATCCTAGGGGACCTTAGTGAGTGTCCTAATATTATATTTACCTAAGAAAGGGGTAGTTCCAAGAGTAAGGTAGAGTTGATTTTAGGCGTTACCATAGAATTTGAATCGATAGCATGATCCTGGTATAAATTCTATGGTAGGGAAATTTTATGCACTTGAGAGGCCGACATAGATTATGTGAGATGGGTTGGGAAGGTGGAAAACCCATGTTATTACATATGAGACATCATCGGGTGAATGCCAACTCCTAGTGATTGTTATGAGATACTTCAGAGTAGATGTTTCCCCTACTATTTATTAATAATTATGCAAGGATGTTGGCCCCCATTATTTTATGATATTTATAGGTTGAAATTAGATTCCACTATTTACTAATACTTCTAGGTAGATGTTATCACCCACCATTCATTGATATGTCTGGATGGATACTAGCCCCCAACTTAATCCCACGAGATGACTCGGGTGGGCCATGCTTTCCCTATGAGATAGTTTTACGTACCATCTAATTATGATATTTTAGGGTAGGTATTGTATCCATGTGTTATTATGTATTATTCTAAGAGATACTCTAACATTGTCCCGAGTAGGTATGGTCGATGTTAAGTGTCACTTTAGAACCCAAGTATTGATAGGGATTTATATTATTATTCTTTTGTGTTTTATTTATAATAATGATGATATCACATGTTCATACAAACATTTACTAGATATATTAGGGACCTAATTATTGGTTCCCTACTAATCTATACTCACACCACGATTGGGAGTCCAAGAAACTTGGGTACCTAAGAAAACTTCACTGATCATATGTTCAAGTAGGTAAGAGACTCAATGTTTCATGATTATATAAGATAACTTATACAGAGTTAGGAGACTAAAATGTGATAAGTCTTAGGGATGGTAATAGATCCTATTAATATTTTTATTCCTTTTTTATCTTCTATATGTTATCAGATTTTTAGGTGGTCAATTGATGTATGCTTGTATGACTGTGTATCTGTATGACTTTATGATTCCACATTTCATTGTGATATAGCATGTTATGTTTATTTCTTATGCATACTCTATTTTTTTATGGATGATGTTTTGTTATTTTTATACTGGAATTATTCACTCTGATATGAAGGTATAGTCACTCCATGATAACACCCCATACCCTCAATTTTAGTTAGAAACCTCTGATATACAAGGAGGGACTTGTGGTCCAATGACACTTCAATCTGATTAATATAGAGTGAATTGGTCAAGGGTGTCAAAAATTGATATCAAATTGTCTTTTTATTTGTCTTATTATTTAGGGATATGGTAAATAGGGAATATAGATATTTCATATATTGTAATTGACCTCTAAATGGTTCATTGTGAACACCTTTTCTATTGGAAAGTCCAGTTTTCTTGGGATATGATATTTTTTATTCCTTTTTTATTCTTTGATGATCATATGATATCATCTAGTGTGATACACTTGGGTTTTTGATTTATGATCTGCAGTTTTTTTGGATCTTGGTCCCTTGGTAAGAGTCTTTTTCACATGGATAATTCTTAGAATATAGGATTCATATGAAATACACATGATTTTGTGTTATTGATATCACAAACGATGAGGTTTCAATTGTTTAAAGTGTAAACAAAAACTTATACGGTGTTTTCCCATATAACTAATCAGATGTATTTTAATCAGATTAACCATAGTACATTTTATTCTTATAAATGGACATGTAGATTCTATGGTGGTATATTTCTTGATGATGAATATAAATTATCTCTTTTAAGGGATTTATAGTGACCTATGGTGGGTCAGTATAGTCACTTGGTGCCTTGTTATTGGTTTCAAGAGAAAATAAGTTTTGTTATTTATTTTGTCCAAAAAAAATATTATATTTTCTTACATAGATTATTATTGTAATTATACCTAACCAAACCATTTGACTATACTTATACTCTCCCTAGTAAATTTTTCCTGTGATACCTACTATAGATATGTGAGGACTCTAGAGTCAATGTGTTGGCATGTCAGTTTCGTAGTGATACTTGAGACAAAGAAAATGTGTTGTCTTGTGAGTTGTGACCTATATGAGATATAATTTATGGGCTAGGTGGGAGATCCTAGTGTCTTTTAGATATATCTCAGGATATTACTGAGATGAATATTATGTATGATGGTATACCAAGAGAGAGGTTATACTAGACTTATGTGTTTTTTATAGACCAAAAGCATAAATAGATGCTTTGGATTATGAGATTGGTGCACACAAGGTGCTACCATGTATATGGTATAATCATGGAAATGCCTTAGGTTTCATGATAAAATGAACTTGAGGTGATTTAATATTGAGGTCTATTTTTTAAGGGTAGGATTGTTATGATGCCTGGATTAGTTTTTTTGGTCACAATTCTCAATGAGATAGCATATCATGATCCTAGATGGTCTGGTCTAGGATGGTTAGATCATTGGAATATTATTTTAGTTTTTGAGATGAAACTAGAGTGATGGGTGATCATGTGAATGGCCATGGTATGGGTGAGATATTAGGCTCAACGGAAAGAAAGCACCGAAGTGATTTTTTTGGATGAGACTAACATGCATAAGGAGAATTATTAGTTTATTATGTGTGTGAGCCTATAATTGATGATGTGAAACCCATGGGACTGTGAGTTTAGTTGTGTGAGTGGGTGGTATGAGAGCATACAACCATTGGGTTTGGATGTGATTGAGGTAACACACACTAGTTATACATCATGACCATTATTTTTGGATTTATGAGAAACCATGTGTGAGATAAGGACCAATGGATTTGATGAAATGATTGTGGGAATGATTTCTTTAGAGTTTTGATGAAATTAGAAATGTCCTTTTGTGGTGAGATATAAAGTTAGAGACGGATCAAAGTGTTTTGGTATGGTCGACATAGGTTTGTGCCTTGAAACATATTTTCAGGAAAGATTATTGTTGGAATATGTTGCGGTCTTGATCAAGGGGAGGTGTAAGGGAAGCTACATAGTGTGGAGTACATTGGTGAATGATAGAGAGTGTGACCATAATTATATATTAATTTCAGTAGATAATGAGGATAACATTTGTGGTGATCCAAAAATGGGTATAAGTTTATGTTTTAAGTTGTCTCTCTGGTATTAGAGAGATATTCATGCACTGTCATTATGTTTGGTTATTAATGGAGTGTGGCCTAGAGGGATCAATGTTTTATTTCAATAGAGTGATAATAAGGATAACCCTATAGTGGGGAGTGTCTTATCGATCATGGATGTATGCCCCCTTGTGTTGGTAGGGTTGTGGGTGTGATGAGACCTGTCATTGGACAATTGATATGGAATTTTTATACTGGTGTGTAGATGAATTTAGTTCTATATATTCCATTAGTGAATATGAATTTTGGGATGGATGCAATATCAAATAGAGTCTATGCATTGACCTTGGGAATGAGATGGATTTGATGGGACCCTAGAGTGAGTCGGGTCGGAGACATGCTAGTGCTCAGGGTGAGATCATAAAAACTATTTGGTTGGTTGGGGATCCAACCATGAATTTACACTGAATATAAGTTCAGACTTTGGTGTGATTGTTTAAACAATCTCATGATTCCTTTGAGGATTTAGGCATCCTGATCAGGAGTTGAGATAATGCATTGACTGGTTGACCGGGAATTTTAAGTAGGGGTTATACAACGGAGGTATGACCAATATTTTTTATATAAAATTGGGTGTGGTGGGATATAAAATACACTAAGTGTGTTGTTATATCATTTTAATGTTTTTTCGTTGGTGATTCTAATGGTGGGAAGCATCGTTGCTCAAAATTGACACATATGTGTTGAGTCTTATGGTGGCGAGCACCCTGATCTTGAGAATGAATTAGTTGAAAGAACCTTGATGTCTCTAAATAGATAGTTTACATTGAGTGTCATCTAAAATTTGGGATGTTAATAATATGGTTGTTTGGTTTTGGATGAATAGTGAGCCTCATGTTTGGAGTTGTGTAGTAGAAGTTCTTTCAGTGCTTCAAGATAGAACATAACAAGTTAGTGATGAATTTATTCTTGAGATAGGTTATTATTTGATGTTTTAAAGAACACCAAGGATTCTTAGATATGATAAGTGATATGGTGGGGCGGTTGTAAATCCCTACAACCTTTTTGGTCAGAAATTATAGAAGGAATTTGTTTTTTGTTTTTACAAGCATGGATTTTTTTAAAATTAATGTTTGGATTAAAATTATGGTAGTTTGATAAACTCAAAGTGATGTTTTTGGTTATGGATCAAGGCCTAGGATGTGTCTTGGAAGCTCAAGTGAATTTCAAGAGCCTTGAGTTATAGTTTTAGAGATTTTTCTCCAGGTTCACAATTTGGGTTTCATGTTTTGTGGAAAAATGTGTGGATTTACTTATTGAATATCTAGTCCATTTTTTTCATGCATGGTTACCATGCATGGTTATTTCATAGTTTAAGATAAACCATGCCTATTTATAGGACAACCATGCAAGTTTTCTTTGTTTTTTTTGTTGGTGTATGGTTATCATATAGTTGTGGACAAATCACGTGAAACCACACTTTTTTCAAAGTTTGTAATATCATGGTTAACACAAATCTTGGAAAACTATATAGCTAAACCATGTGAATGGGGTGTCTTATGACAACAAAAACTGCATTGTTGAAGAAGATTTTGGAAAACCATGTAGAAAAACAATTCAACTTTTCTAGTTTTCATTAAAAAATGATAATTTTTATATTTTCCTCCCCAGGTTTTCAACCCTCACCCTCGTCCTTCATCTCCCTTACATGCGATGGACTAGGGACGGATTAATACCATTATCTCCTTGATATCCCTTTTAATATGGGTATTCATGGTGATTTTTGGGGGATATTATTTAATAGTTTAAGGTGAGATCTTATTTTTTCCCTTCTGTTCTAGTTTACCTTGTTCTCCTCTTGATTTTAGCCATCTTAGCTAAGGATTTGAGTTCTGATTACACAAGATCATGGTGTAATCATCCTGTTATGATGGGTAATTTTCTAACTTTAGCTAGAAGATATCACAGGGGTAAATACCCATGTATTTTCTCTCCATTTTGATAAAGTAACGTCAATCTATGAATTTTTATAGGGGGTTTTCTTAAATAAATCAAATTATAGATTGGATTAGTGCAAATTGTTAGGGATTTTCCTAGGATTGTGTTAGAAGTATACTGTGGGCCTTCTATGTGTGCTGGTTATAGTTTTAGTATGATGATATGGATCAGTTCATATTTAAGAAATTATTCTAATTTAAATTAAGATAAATACATAATTTTAAAATGTTATAATTAATTGAATTGGGTGTTCTATCTTGTGATAGGTACTCTGGTATTGAGACTAGCTTAGATGGGGCTTGGGAAACCTAGGTCGAGTGTAGCTAGGATACACTTAAAAAGAATATGACAAGATATATGTTTGGTGGTACATTGAGAATACCCCTTTGGTAAATTAATTTTATGTATGTATGTATATATTTGATATGTGGTCTCACCAATGAGGGTGATTGGCCTTTTATTTAAATGAATTGTTTCTTTAAAATAAAATGCCTATGGATGGATGAATGTGTTAGGGGCTATGATGAAACCTTAAACAATGGATTGATTCCTCAGCTACTGATGGTCAATGGATTTATTATAATATATAACTTGATATATATGGACCCTATGGAGAATAAATTAAACAAAATTTAATGAACAATACATAACCATCCAAGGGATATATTCCCTTTGTGACCTCTGAGTAGAGGAGTGTGATGGATGGTAATGGTTGACCTGAGTAGACCATGAGAGAACCTTGAGATGCCTTAGATCCTAGGGTTGGGTGCTTAGAGAGTGGGGTGAGTGTTCCTACTCCTCTAGTACATTATTACCTAGGTATATATGCATCAGGTAGGATTATGGATATGTTGGGCGAGTTAACCGACCTAGACTGACTCAAGAAGTGAGGTGGGATTTTATCCATCCATTTAGTGAGATTATAGTGGGGCTTACCCAGTGATTCTGTATTATGATCATGGTGATACTGATATACATTCATCCATTTGAGTATTAGGCTTGGGTGGAGTGTTTTGAATGAGTTAGAGGAACCAATGTAGGGTGTCTGGACTATGATGTGGCCTAGGAGAACTTTTTGGGTTCCATGATATTATGTTGACCTTAGAAAGGGGTAGTGTCGATAGGTAGGTGGTGTTTATTTTCAGTTTCACAAGATAACTTGAATATATGGAGTGATCCTATTATGGTTGTATTGGTAGAAAAAAGTTGTGCACTCTAGAGGTCAACCTTGGTTATGTGAGATGGGTTGGAAAGGTTTCTAACCCTTTTTATTGCATATAAGACATCACTGGGTGGACTTTAGCCACCAATTATTTTTATGATATACTTTCGAGTGGATTCCATCCCCCGTTGTTTATTGATACTTCTAGGTGGATGATGGACCTCTCTATTTATTGATACTTCTAGGTGGGTGTTGGACCCCTCTATTTATTGTTGCTTCTATGTAGATTCTATTCCCCACTGTCCATTTATTCATCTAAGTGGATGATGGCCCTAAACTGTATTCTATGAGATGATCCATGTGGGACAAAACTATCCTATTTTATTGATATATGTACTATTTAATTATGTGATTCTGAGGGAATCCTTGTATCACCCCATTTTTTTCTTACTCAGAACCACTGCAACATTGGGAAAGGAAGGTATGGTCAATCCTTGTTGTCACTTAGAACCCAATTATAAAATGATGATTTATATTATTTAACTTCCATATTTTATTTATTCTACTAAGAATATCACATGTGGATATAATATATATATATTTTTTAGAGACCTCATCGGTGGTGTCCTACTGAGTTGTACTCACACCCTACTCAGGTGACCATGGCACTTGGGCACCCGGGCAGACTTTATTGATCACATGTTCTAGTAGGGAAGAGTCCCAATATTGAATGGTCAAGTTGGACTGATCAATTAGAATCATAATACTGGGATGTGATTAGGTTTGGGGTTGGTAGTATATCATCTTTATATTTTTATTTGTTTATCTATCTTTGTATGTGTGATCATCTCGATGGGTGGTCAATCGATGTATGTTGGTATAATTTTGTTTATGTAGGGATTTATATTTTTTTATTTCATTTTGATATCGAATTTTATGTTTATTGATTTACGTACTCTAATTATTTTATTATGGGTGATTTTTAGTTATTTTTACACTGATATTTCTCACTCCGATATGATGGTATAGTCTACACATAGTAACACCCTAGATTCTTGATTCTAGTTGGAATAACCTGGTGAGCTACACTTAAGGTCTATTGGTACTCCGATATAGTTATTATAGAGTGATTTTGGCTGGGAGGAATTACACATCAAAACCCAAAATGTGACAACCACATGTCATTATTACCTTTTTATTTTATTTTATTTTATCTTGTAGTGTTTTAAGCTTTCAAGAAGTTTCATCACAAAACTCAGAAAATATGATTTTTTTCCTCTCTATACAGTTTTACACACTATTTAGTGGAAACTATGTAGCCACCTTTACATATGAAAAATTTCAATTGTTTTTATTCATGCATATTTGGTCAACATTGGTAGTTCACAGTTCGGTCCAAACCGTGTGTGTCCTAGGGGAAACTATGCGAGTCTATTGGGGTGTATGGGTATTGGCACACAATATGCACATAGTTAAAGAAAAATATGTGACAAGTATATGTACAGTAATATAGTTTCAATATATACATTTTTAATGGTTGGTGCATGGTTAGTAAATTGCATGGCCATACCATTTGAGGTTGTCTTTCTTGGACAATTCCATCCACAAGGTTGGCGCATGATTAGGAAACTATACGGCCTGCATAGTTTTCACTAAAATGGTGAAATTACCTTATTACCCACAAAATTTGTATATTTTATTCCACTATTTTCATCTCCTTGGATTTCTTGAGCATGATTTGTACATAGGGATCTCAACCCTCTTCCTAATTTGATTTGTGGTATCTTATTCTTTGAATTTCAAGTGGGTAAGACTTATTTATAACTATTTTTTTATCCTTCCCTCTTCTCTTTCCCTCTCTCTCAATTTTTATTAATATAAAAAACCATAACCACTATTCAGGGTTGTATTAGGGTTTGAGGAATTTCTAATTATGGGTATTTAGGATAAATAGATTTGAGAATGGTGTTTCTTGGTTCGATTGTGTATTTGAATTTTAAAGTGACATGTTCGGATGGTTCCACTTGAAATGAGGTTTTGTTGTTTATAATTCCATTGTAATATATGTTATATATTTATTGTGTGTTTAAGATATTTATTATGAATTTATAATCATATTATAATACTATAGTAGGTTTGAAGTGGTATTTTGCACATAACATAGACGTGTCGCATTCCAAGTTCTTATGAAAATTCATAGATGGCCTTTTAAAAAATTCTTGAAGTGTTTTGAAATAGTTTCTTATGGAATTTTATTTGTATATACAACCAATTCTGATGATTTAATAGATTTCAAATGGTTTAAATACTTTTCATGGAAATATTTTATATGCAAAGTGTTTGTTAAAATCCCCGAGCAAATTTCTTAAAAAGATTTAAATGTTTTGAAAGAATGTTTTACACCGGTTCTATTTTATAAATGGGTGTGTGTTATTTTAAAGGTGAATTTTTGAAAACTCGAAGGCATGGACCTCATTTTAAATGATAAGTATTTTTGGATCCCAAGGTTTACCTAAACATTTTAAAATGGGAAGTGAGGTTTTGTGAAAGGGTTATTAGCACATATTTATTTATTTTAAAAAGAGGTGAGTTAATCTAAAAGTGATTTTGTGGAAATAGTTGGTTCTATATGGAACTTTAAGTATTATTTCGATTTTTTTTCAAAATACATTTTAAATGAGAATTTTAAATGGTGTAAAAATGGATAAGCTTCCCAAGAAGTTTTGTGAAATCCTGGTTATAAATTCAATTAAATTGATTTTATAAATGTGTGAACACACTTTGAGCTCTGTGTGATAATTTTTATGCCCATGGTGGATTTTGATCCTATGACATAATGTTTTATACTAATGAATCTATATATGATTCTTATTCATGAATGTGAATGTGGATGTTTCTTGTGAGGGTGTAGTAGGTTAGGCATGAGTTATTTCAAATGATATATATTCGATTTACATGATGGTTTATTTGTGTGCATCTCCATTTAACTTTTCTTGGGAGTATTAGAATTTTTTAGGTGACATGTATGAGAGTAATCCCTAGTTTTAAATAGTGATCTATAAAGATTTTTTTGGCTATATCTCATTGGTTAGACTGATAATGGTAATGGGATGTGTGAGATAACAACATTTTAGTGGACCTAGGTAGTAGTAAGATCCCAAGAGGTTTTATTTTTAGACAGTTTGATGGGACTATTGAGGATGTGGATATGGTTAATAATGTCATCCTATGTTTCTTTTCCCTAGTACAAGTTTTTCATTACTTGAGCCTTAGATTATTTCCTATGATGCTAGTACTCTTTTGGGATGTTTTTTATAGGGGGTTTCATTAAATGATTCGATTGTAATACCCTAGTTTGTATGATTATATTCTGCCTCTGTTTGTTTTTTTCTTGGAATATATTTCCTTGTTACCTTCATGCCTATGTGTGATCATGGATTACTTTGATTGTGTTTTAGTTTACTTTCATTTTTTTGTTTTAGAAATAATTTCTAGTATGTGTTTTTAAAGGAAAATGATTTAGTTATTTCTTCAATGGGTTTTTAAGAAATGGTTTTCCCATGATGTTTTTTAGGAAAATTGAGTTTTTGGGAAATGTTTAGTAAGGTGGGATAAATGATGTTTTGTCGTGTTAAATATGGTTTAAAGGGGCCTATTTCATTGGTGTGAAATTATTTATTTAAATCATTTAACCATCCTTGTTTTTATTTCATAAATCAGGTGATTATTTATAAATGTATAAGTTCCATGTTATTAAAATCATTGTATAAAGCATGTGAAAAACCTATTTTATACCTTATATTTAAACTATAATTTTATGAACCTCATTATGAAGGGATTTACATAGTCTTGGAAGGTGGTGACCTATTGGGATATTTATCTCATGCATATATATATATATATACATTTTATAGGTTTCTAGTATCCAGAACTACTTCAGTTTCTTAGTTCGGGTTCATCCGTGGATGGATAAGTGGGATGTGGTTTATGAACGAGGGTTACTAGAAGTGATTTTTGAGCTATTTTAGTTTTGTTTCCGTGTTTTATTTTATTTTATATGTTTTATTAGCCTTTTTATTGGGATTTTTATGTATCTACTTATGTTTAGTTTTATTTTAGTTTTATGTTTATCCTTGTATGTATGTTTTTATTATGCCATGTTTGGTTGGATAATTTATTTGTTTCCACTAATGTTTTATTTTATATTGTTAAGGTGGGTGGATTTATTTTCCAAAGAGAATTATTAATTCCCTGACACTAGTTTCCATCTCATAGGGATTGGGAATTCCATTTGGGCCAATGGTGGGTTAGGTGAGGTTTTCGTTCAAATGGAATGGATGAGTCGGTTCATCACACAAAATACTCATTAAATATGTATTGGGATATTTCCCATTACATATCACATATGGTGTCTCTATGACCACTTTAGATGGAATTTTATTATGTAGGAATGCAACATCATCCATAGAATAACCCTAGAATTTAATAGGAAGGTTACACTAACTCATCATTGATATAACCATGTCCAATAGGGCATGATTCCTCTACTTAGACACACCATTACACCATGGTTTTCCAGGAGGAGTGAGTTATGGAATAATTCCATAATATCTCTAATGATATGTGAATTCCTAACTCAAGTATTCAACACTCCGATCTGATCAAAGAATCTTAATAGTTTTTCCCACTAGAATCTATGCTACATTTTGAAACAATTTATACCCCGTCAAAAGTTTTATACTTGTGTATCATTAGAAACACGTAACAATACCAACTATAGCCATTAGTAAAACTAATAATGTACCTAAAATAACAACTTTCTTGTGTACTTATTAGTTTAAAAACATCACTATGTATGATATCCAAGATCCCACTATCCCTTTCACATTTGTTTATTAAATGGAACTTTGTTCATCTTTCCTAATAAAAAATATACTTACGTGTTAAAGAATTCATTTTTGAATGAGTCTAACAATCCATATCTCTAGATTCTTTGGATATGTTTCTCATTTATATGTCCAAAGAGGGAATTCCAAAGATAGGTGGGATCAGAATTAACCCTGACCTTATTATTTTGAATGTCATAAATAGGATCATTCATATCCAGAATGTATAAATAATTTACCAAATTCCCAATGCCCTAAACAATTTCCTTATTATATGTAAGTAAAATATTTTTATTAATAATGAATGAAAATCCCATATTTTTTAAACAATATATAGAAATAAAATTTAGAAAAATAGTGGGAAAAAACTAATAGTTCTCCAATTTAGAAACTAATATATTGGGCAGAATTAGATTATATTTAACAACCCAGGTATTTATAGAATAATAATTTTTTTTTTCATTTATGAATAAGATATTATTTTTTACATTAAAGGGGATTATTTTTTTGATAGTGTACTCAACACATAACAACGAGTTTCTTTGAAATCTTTTTTTGCACAAATGTTGAGTTACACCAAAAAATAATACAATAATATTATTATTTTAAATGGTAGTTAACTTCTAATTGTTTTATTTGTGAGAATAAACATATCTAACCATATTATTCTTAAACATGTTTGTTAAATGTTTCTACATTTATCTAATAAAATTTAGAGGATTAAAATGATAATGAATCCAATTTTAATCATAAATACTATAATATTTTTAGAAGGTAGTTTTACCGCATTTTGATAGAGATCCCTTTTTAAATATAGTTTTTGTAACTTTTATATATTATATTTTAAAAAATAAAATTCTTCTCTAGAATAGGAGAATAAAAATTTACTTTGGATGAAATTTTGGTATTTTTCTGATAAAGTTCATTTTTTAATGAATAGTGAAAAATACTGCATTTTAATTCAAAACTGCCTTTTAATCAAATTTATTTATATAGTTAGATTTTACTTTTGATTGGTTTTAAAGTGTAATTGGATTATATTTTTATCTTTTAATCCAATTTTTTAATTAATTTCCCTTTTAAATTGTACATAAATACATGTCAATCTTTTGGTAGTTTTTACTTCTTAAAAACACGTTTTTTGGTTTTAACAAGGGGAATTAATTTTAAATTAATTTATGAAACTTTTGTGTTTTAAATTTGAAAAAATAGATTCAATATTTGGAATCAGGATGTCCAAATTGTTTAAATATGTAACTTTTATTTTTTTACATTATGAATAGTAACTTCAGTAAATATTTTATTTACCATGGTTAAAGGGTAAATCTGGTAAATAATGGTAAAAAATAATATTATAATAATATTAAATTACCCTAACACATGTCATAATCCTATTATATGAGATATTTATGACCATGATAATCATTGGGTGTATTTTAGGACCCCATGGAGCCACTTTTGTGTGAAAATGACATTTAATTACTTTTAATTTAAAGTTAAGGAAAATATAACATAAACATATATCTTTTACTAATTTTTTTATATGGGGTTATATAAGTGATATATTTAACTATAAATATTAATTATAAATATAAAAAGATTTACTACATCATGGTATTTTATTTATAATTTTTAGAAATCAAATAGAACAATAAATTTATGACATAATGATCATTTAGTGATTACCTTATTAATGAATGATTTAAATAAATGAGATTAAAAATATTAAAATTAATTTATTTTAAAACTTTTTATGCCATAATATAATTTTAGGTATAATTATGACTTATTATATTTGAATTAATTAAGGTTTTATAAAGAATCAAGTTGTTATGGTTTAAAAAAACCATGATATGAATAATATATAAATTGACATAAATGAGTTTTTAAAACAAATACTATTTTATTAAATGATACAATAGTCCTAAAAATATAATATTCCACCAAATGACTTAGATAAGGTTTAAAATGTCATTAATTAACCCCGTTTGGTTCTATTGGCATTTTATGGTAACTATATTAACCATATAGTATGAATATACAATAAGACATGGTAAGAGTCAAATAAGTTAACTAAGGGTTAAAGCTAAATGATAAGGTTAAATTTGAAACCAATAATTGTCTAAAACCTATTAGTTTAGAGGATATATAATAATAATCACCTTATCTTAGAATTAAATGAGTTGGGGACATTTCAAAATCTAAATTTAGTTTATAATAAAATAATCTTTAAAGACATTCCTAAAGTGCCCCTCCTTCCTCTTATAAAATGGCATCACCTCTAACCCTTACTCACACATATCAGTCCCCTTGTATCGTCAAAACTTGTCCCAAATAAGCTCAAAAAATCCCTCTAATCCTCTTATAATCCTTACCTTGGGAAGAAGGCAATTCAAGAAGACCTTTTATCTTAAATCAAAAGGAGTTACCCAATTTGAGGTAATGTCTTATCTCAAGATTATTCCATTTGTTTTCCTTCTCCAACCCCCTAAAATATATTATTTTATAACAAAACCAGTATATTAAGTATAATAGGATGTTTTTATGATAATTATTAGACCTACACTCACTAAAACCTCCATCTAATGGATTTAGAACATACTGTTTCTGTGGATGGCGAACTACTGCCTCACAAAATGATGATTGTTCAATTATCTCCTACCACCTCCCATGGTGGCCATTATGATGAAACTATATTTATATATGATATAAATTATATTTATATTGTCTATATTCTTCTGTATTTTCAATTACATCATACCTTTATGCTTTCCATAATGTGTAAAGATGATAATTTCATTTAAGGAAGTGCGTACTACCGCCCCCTCAAAGTGATATGCCTCGTTCATTCCATACATGCAACGTATAAAGGATGGAGTTAATGAAATTATGTAACATGTATAAAATATGATATTATACTACAATTATAATATTCCTATGTATCATTACGATTTCATTCCTTTAAATATGAAATAGAAATGAAAGTGGCGTTCATGCGTACGTACGACTTACCGTCTCCATGAACAGTGCATTTCATTTCTTATCTTCAAATTTTCTAGAATATTATAAATACATAAATACTGGATATATATGTTATATATTTTATTTAAATCATTAATATAATTCTGGAGATAATGGAATTTTGGCCTCATAGACAATTTGTAATTATAACATGTTCATTTTTGACTCAAGTACCGAATATCGACAAAACGACCAATATTAACTTAAATAATTATGTAATTTTTATAAAATATTAATAGGTGATATAAAAGGAATAATAAAATTGAAAAATGTTCTTAATAAAATATAAATTAACTTAATTTTTTAATTTAGTAAGAACTAGGAACATACGTGACAAATAAGACTCAAGGTAAGGGAACCTTTCACCCTACTCTTTTAGTCAAAGAATTATTTTATGTTATGTATTTTAAATTTACATTTTATTATGTTGGGATATGTTATTATATATATATATTTATTTAAATTTTATGTACAAGTTATTATATACCCTTTTACCTCCCATCAACTCATTTTCTGAATTTTTAAGCGACACCGTTAGGCTGTCGAATTTTCGTAAGGGGAATCTTAACTCAATCTCCATTCATTGAGTTAAATATCCATGTCATTGGTTTTCTTATCAAGAATATGTGTGAATGACCTATTATTTGTTTTACACTAAATATATACTTATATTGGTTGTATTTATATTTGTCACACATAATTATGTCATTGATTTGTCCGTAACCTAAGGATATTATCTTTGTAAGGGACTTCATCTCAATCTCCTTTCTTTGAGGAATATGTTGATGTTATGCACCTTTATTTTCTTATATGGTGTATATAAAACCATTTTTACATTTTATATCATGAATTAGTATATTATTATGATATTTAAAGTTTTGTTTAATGTTATTCCTTAATTATTTTTATTCAAGTGTTTCTCAAGTGGTAAGAGACTCTTTAACTAAAACATCATTTTAAATGTTTTTAAGATTTATCCTTATAAAACCTTCTATTTCATGTACATGTATTCAAAATTGTTTTTAAGGATTTATTTATATGAACATGAGTGTTTTAATATGTAAATTACTTTCAAAAATTTCAAAGTTGTATGGGACACTTTGATTCAAAACTCTTCTTTTTTAATGTTTTAAATGAATTGATTATATGAATTTATTAAAATAATATCTTGTGATTGAAATGTGGAAATGTTATTTTTCCTTTATTATTGTTTTATGTGTTATGACTATGTTATGGTACTTGGACATTTGATGGGTGGTTATGTGATAAACCAAATACGGGTGGTTCTGTGATAAACATAGGGCAGGTGAGCCCGAGATAGCTCTCTAATGCATTGGGTGACATGATGGAGGTAAAAGTTAATGTTTCTCCTAAGATATTTAGGGAATATAATGTGATAGGTATTACAAACGTAAATCTCAATGTAGCACTGAAAGCTAAAATGTAAGTATGTTATTGATTCCATAAGTTACCTTTATGATTTATGATTTATGTGTGTTATTCATAAATCTTATTATTTTATTATGTATGTTAAAGTGATTATGTTTTATGATAGAAAAGTATGATTTAATTTTTTTTATGTATTGATGCACTAATGTTTTGTTTTCTTATTTTATAACCCTTACTGATATTTTTATGCTCATAAAAAGTTTTGGAAATGTTTTTCATAGGGTATAAGGAAGGGTAAGAGAAAGGAAGAATTTAATAAGATTTATATCTAGAAAATAATTCTTGTTTCATTTAAGGAGTTTTATTGTTGTGAAAACATTGGTTGGTGTAGAAGTGTCTACTTTGTAATATTTTATATTTAGTGTAATATTTATGACCTAATTCTCTAAAACTCTAAACATGAAAAGATCCTCAATGTGAATTATTAACTTAATTCAAGATTATGTAGTGTTTAAGGAAAGGGCCTTACATTATAGTATCCCACTTCCAATGAAAAAATTATTTTTACATTGTTGACTTGAAGATATAATTTACCCTTCTTCAATTCCCTCCCATTTTTGAGTCTATGTTTATCATCATAACTATGTGATACACACTTGTTATCCAATACCCATGAGTCAGAGTTAAAGAAATTGATCTCTATAACATTCATATTCAGATGCTCAAAATGATTCGTTTTAAGAACAATTATCAACCTTAGATGACAATATTGAACTATTTTATAGGCCATAACTATAAAATATCTCAATATAATTATCATGGTTTATTACATAATCTATAAAAAGTAAATATCTTTGGGTGAGTATCATGTATTATATCCTTTCATCAAGTACTTTTAATGAAAGTAATCCCACTAAAAATGACGACCCCATACACCATATCCATTTAGCGAGCCAAAAAACATATTTCATCATGACTTATATTGGGTATCACATAAATAATACATAACTATATCTTTTATATAACTATTGTCAATCATATCATATATGATTCTTGTATATCTGAGTAGATAACTCTTTATCCAAACACACCATAGGGATACACCTAACTCTATTCCTCTGGTATCCTATTGGTTTTGGTTTCCTAGCTAAGTGTAAACTAAATAAAATAATAAGAAAAATTTACATGATGGTTAGGGTCACCACATTACTTACATGAAAAATATAATCCCTGGGATCCTAATGGTTTGGGTTACCCATGTCAACTAATCTAGGTTTTGATAAGTCAAGCTTTGGAAGAAGTCCAACACCTAATATTTAATGGGTTTCCTTTTTAAATTTTCACTAATTGAATATAAATCATATGCATATTAAATTCATAAACATTTCATCATATTAAATCTTTATTATAACACGTTTTATTCCTTTTTATATGAATTCTTTAAGAATTTAGTTTTGGGATCCCTATTTTATCCACCAAATCAATACGTTCACACTATATTAATGTGTAACCATTTACACAACCCACAAGTTTTTGTTTCTCACCCAAATATAGAATCCAAACATATTTATATATATATAAATGAATCCTATGCATAAGTTATATTAACTCTTAATATAAATAATTAGAATTATATGATATTGATAATCTCTATATGAGTAATCCCATAGTGATAGATAGTTAACCCCCACCTTTCTAAAATAGGACATAGGCCTCTAATCCAATGGGAAGTTTGACCCAAATTACCTATCCCCAGGGAGACATTAATCAAGAGAGAATATAATTAATGATGACTATAAAACCTAATATGTATAAGCTATATTCAAAAACTAAATTCAAGCTAATAACTTTAATTGGAAATTGATTCCAAGTTATATGAAGAGTAAATATTATGTTGTTATACCTATCATGTAATGAATATACATATAGCTTATAATAATCAATTTATCACATAAATAAATCATATAAAATATTTATATTCAATAAAAATTTAAAAAACATGAATGTTTTTATGGAATAAATAAATAGATAAACATTATATTTATTTTCTAAAATATAAAATACCAATATAAATTTTTATATTTATTTTTCGGATAAAAAATATCAATTTACAATGCCAAACACTTATCATTTTTAAAATTTTTATATAATATAATCAAATCAAGAAAAATATTAAAATTTAAACATATTTTATATATCATATTTTATGATTGATAGTGGTAATTATCAATCATAAAATACAATTAATATTATTATCCCTAGGGGGATATATGACCTACCATTCTAGCCTATATATGGGCAGTGTGTGTGTGTTTGATTGTAATTGTACCCCAAAGCACCAAATATAATATGATAGGTGATATTGTAATGCTCCATTCATATTTGATGATATAATCTACATTTTCAATACGAACTGATGCATTTTTTTGAGAAAAATCCATTGTTAAATCATAGGCTATGATATCAGAAATCATAACCAACATCATAGAAAAAATGGGATCTCCATATATTATACCTTATGATATACGTTATTTGTATGCTGTGAATAAGATAAAAAAACCATTTCTTCATATCATATATTATGATATAACCCCTAACAGCTTAAAAAATCCATGTTTTTTAAAAAATAGTAGGAACAACACATCGATCCATTGAAGATCAAGGCTATAATATCACTGACGGGTTTTGGGTGTTCATCAAATGAACTTTTTAGTGGAATAAAACCATGATATACCCGATCCATATTCATAATTTTCAATATTAAAAATACAAAAACAAAAATAGGAATACCTTAATAATAGTAAGATCTATCTTTCACTATTCAATGAAGTACAGTTGATGGGGATCATGGTAGTAGTAGCCAAATACCTCCTTCTTTTGAAATATTACACAAGCCTTTGATCTTCATTCGTAATGAGAGAATTCCAAATCACTAAATGGGTACCAACACCTTATTCTGAGACAAATGGTGTTATGAAGAAAACAATGTTTTACCTTTGAATTGCATACATCAAGAGTATACACAATGATAGGGATCACATCTATTTTATAGACAATATTCATTTAATTAAGAGAGTTGAAATGTTAGATCATCTGGTGCCATCTCATGGCACCTGGATGTTACAAACCATTGACATGTTTCATTCATTAAAAACATGAATGAATATATTTTATATGAAAATCCATAAATTAATCAATCCCATTGATTCATAACTAATAGTAACTGAGGGAAGTTTTGGAAGTGGTTCATGTAAGTGATATCACACATCGAATTCCCTATATGACACTACAATGAACACCCAATTATAGGATATGATATAGGAAAAAAAAATCCTATATTGGATTATATGATTCTTGGACATTGTAGAATATGATATCCTAATTTTTAGTGAATATACAAAAAATTTCATAATGATAAAAACATTATTATAAACGAAAATGTATAATAAATACATTTGTATATATATCCCAACAAGTAGGATAAATGCTTGTTTTATCATCTTATATGCTTGGTTATTATTTATTCGAATTTTAAAAATAAACTCATCGATGAACCACCATGGACGTGGATTTAATTAGACAATTAAATTTCAATCAAAGTTTCAGAGATATAATATTCAATTGATATAAAAGTGACAAACACTTTTTAGAGTTATTTAATTAATCCCATATCACGTTTGATTATACTAACATATGCTATCTCATCATGAGCATATGTCTTCATAGTATTCATCCATACATCAAAGTACATGATTCATGACATATATTAATAATAATATAAAGTCTAATTAAATTTAAAAACATTCATAGATAGGTATATATAATGACATATAAAACATGTGGAATTATTATTAGTGGGTATAACCTCATAACCACCATTCTTGGAGATTTACATGTGTGAAATTCATGATAAGAAGTCTCAATGACATATGAGCCTCCAACACCTCATAATCAAACATCATCTATGTCTCATCCGACAAATGTTACCTAGATCATAGGGTATATATTAAATAATATTTTTATAGAATTTATTAGTCCTTATTATATAAAGGAACTATTATAACATTTAGATATGACAAATACTCTAAGGATATTATCACATTAATTTTATGAAGGAGAACAATCATCATGTGATATGATATTATTAATATTTTTGTAATCAAAAGTACAAATTCAATTGATTCTAGGGAACCAATTCTGACAGACTCTAACTTTCACTATATCCAACTACTAAAAACTTTTAGTCTGATATCTCTCATGTGATATTCTTTATTTATTTGAGATAATTATTTAGTCAATGGGTCTACCACAATATCCTATATGGATACTCTCATTAGTATGAATTCCTTACTCTGAGTATTACTTATAAGAGGTAATATCACCAAGGATTGAACTTTTATCCTATATCATAAACTTTATATCTTATCTATTACCATATTCATAACTTTATCATAATATACATTATGATAATACATTACTATCTTGGTAAACCTACAAATTTTGGAACAAATAATTTATTAAGCCACTTCTTAAGCTACATCAAAAGTCACATCATACTAATTTTAAATGGATACAAATACCAATGAATTTAATAAGCTTTTATTTATTATATAATTATTCTATCTATGATAATAGATCAAACTGACCTGCAAGAAGAATAGTTTTTGAATCCCCTAGATAAGTAGTATTACCTCTTCTCTAAGTACTAGGAACTTATTCTTTATACTTTATCTAGTTATATTGGATAGTTCTGACCATTACCTTATATAGTTCTCCTGGTTCTATTTTATATTTTCCCACTATGCTTTACACATAAGAAATATAAAATCTTTGTATATATCATGGGTTATGTGATAGATTCAAATGACTCAATCATATAGAATTCAATCCATCATAATAATATCATATTATTCCTTAATACATAACATTAGGGATAATTCATGCCATGTGACATAGGTAATAATTCACTCTTGAATTATTCCATATTATATTTTCAATACCTTCTCAATTTGTATACCATGATTTAATATAAGCAACCACATAGTCCTATTTTTTTTATTGTTTCCCTATAACTTGGGTTAATACTTTATGTCATTATTGGAGAAATATCTTTTATATTAGTATTAACTAAATATAATATTAATTTTTTTCCATTTGTTATCAACATATTTTACTTTTAAAACTATAGTGCTCCCACTAACCTCTTGGAGACAGATATCTCATATTCATTCTTAATAAAACCAAATCCTCTTATATATTCATCAAAAAATGAATATTTTGTGATCATGATGATAAATATAACCCATAAATGGATATCTACAACTTAATAATATTTGGCATTCATTGGTGTTACCAATCCTTCTAGTCATATCATATAGACATTTTACAGAGGTATTTAATTAAGGATGGTGGTGTTGGTATCCATTTTACATATTTCATATTCATAGACGGTCTTTATGACAAGAAGAATTTCTAATGAATTTTAACATGATAACTTGTGGAAAGGGTTTTGTTTTAGACTATTTATAGACATTGATTGAAATATTAAATATCCAATCATACCTTATAAGTTCCAACTTTACCATCCATGTCTAGTTTCTTTTTTAACACCCACTAATAACTTTATATTAATTAGATAAACCACCAAAGTAAAAAACTATTTTTTGGTACTTGGAATCCAATTCTGAACTTATATGAACTTTAAAATCTCAACATGTTTCAATTTTCCAATTCCTTATATGACTCATTATTATTATAAAATAATATATCACATAATTTGGTGAATAAAAAGCTAACTTATTAGTCTTAACTTTCCTACATAGTATGTATTACTTGAATAAGTCCTCTAACTAATTCTTGTGGATTTAGTGTTCCTATGATAAATCATGTTCATATAGGGACTTGAATTCATTGAAGTGTAGATTTTTTCCATTTTCTCAAAATATAAGTGGTTTCCTCTTATATAAATATATCCAATCACTTGAATATGTACTTTCTATCCTAGGGAGAGTGATATAATAAGTATCTTTTAGGATAATTAACTAAGAAACACTTAGCCTTTTCTTGATGTAAGTTTTTTTGATAAAATTATCTTTAGAAAATGGTTCCCATCAATACAAATAAATTCTAGAGATAATGTATTTATTTTAAATTATTTCTTATATGATATATCCATTAGTTAATATAGTTGGCATATGGTTTAGTGTTAAGGATTTATTTTTTGGAATTCATATTGAAAGGAATTATAGAATACATGAAATATATATATGACTCATAACCAATCCTAATTTTACCACCATAATCACTGTCATGTGTATAAGGTAATGTGAGTTTAGGAAGAGATCCACTCTATATTTAAATGATTTATGAATGACTGGTTTAAATATTCTCTGATTAACTAACCTGAATGATATTATATTTTTTACCAAGTATATTTATTACTCCACTTTATATTCCTAACATATATTAAAGTAATCTTGTGAATTATATGAATTTACCTTTATGATATACTTATAATAGTTCACATTCATATTATTGAATTAATTTTAAATTGTTTTTTGATTTATAACCATTAATTTCTAAAGGTTTATTTATATAAAAAATTAATATGTATATCAAAATACCTTCACGTTTTAGCTCAAAATAATCCAAGAACCTTTCTAGGTATACTATTGAAAATTATTTTTATTTTTAGTTAAAAAATAATTATTTGTTCACAACTATGTATTATTTGAGTATTATATTTTATATTCATGATTAAATATGTATTATTTGGCAGCGCGGTGTTGACAGAGGTCGTTCCTCCTGGTCGAGGGCCGACGCTTCCTCTGTGCCGGCTGGGGGCGCGCGCGACGGTTCGATGAGGTCTCCGAGGGAGATTGCGAAGGCGGCGACGGGATCTGTTCGGATTTGCAGCGGAGCGTTGCGTCCGTCATCGTGGATTTGTATTCTCTTCGTGTTTCTTTGACCTTTTTGATTTGTCTAGGGTATGGTTGAATCCTGCTTTGGCGTATGGTGATTCTGGTTATGAATTGCGATTCGATCTGCTTCGGACGACGGCGTGGACACAGCGCCGCTGGGTGGTGGTGCCTCGCCCGCGGTGATGACTACATTGGTGTGTGGCCAACGTTTTGCGGTTCCAGTTTCGGGGGTTTTCTTTTGAATTTGGTTTCGAATTTTCTGGTTCCTGGTTTGTTCGGTGACTCTTCCTGATGACGGCGATGATTTCTTTCATTTACATCCCTGGTCGAGGTGGTGGTATGAATTTGTTCGCTTGGTGGTGGTTCCGAGTTCTGGTGTGTTTACATTTCTGTGTAATTTTCTGTTCGGTGATGGTGGTTCCGGCGTTGGTGGTTCCCGCGTGGTGGTCGATGGATGATACCGCTTGGGGAAGGTGATAGTCAGGGTGCGCGGCTCTAGGCGGTTTGCAGGCCGAGGCATTGACGTTTTCCTACTTTAATTTGAACTGCGTAATTTTTAAATTTGAATCCTTGCTGTTGCTTGAAAGTGGTTGGCGGGTGTTGTAATTGGTGTTTTGAATTTTGTGTGGTTCTCACTTAGCCATAAAAGTGATTATTTGAAAATACAAAAATATTGATTTGGCACTATATATTAGAAAAAACCCCTTGAAGTATTTTTTGGGATGTGTTTGTTGAAAAGGGTGTTTAAGGGACTTAAAAAGTAGACTACATTGTAATTAATAACTTGTAAAATTAAAGATTAAAGAGTTTTTGAATAACTTAGAATTATATATAGTAGTTTTATTGGTAGTAAATAAATCATAGTGCAATATCCTAGGTCACATTGCAAGCATGCTATGTAAGAATAATTTTTTTTGAAGATTGGAATCACAAGGAGTGGTACATGTCATGAGGGGTACCACATAAAAGTTAGGGTTCATCCTTTTCAAATATGATTATCTATTCATGTATTGTAATATAGTGAATTCCATTAGTAATATTGCTGGCATAAATCAGGGTGCAAGCATAAGGATTAGGTTGGGAATGGTTAGATCTGAATAATACATCAGAGGATTCAAGAGGATTTAAATGGTTCTTACCATTTATAGGTACCAATGATATGATGATAAGAGTTTCACCATGGTATTATAGTCAAATTAGAATCCTGAGTTTATCACCATGATTCATTTTGTGGGGTGCAATACCTAAAATTTTATGGTTGCTACTTATACACTATCAGGAACAAAACATTCCATAGAGGTTCCTATGAGGGGATAATTTCAAGTTCTAGGTTTCAAATGAGAATGGGGATCATGTTGAGATGTTCATACTTACACTATAAATAAATTTAGTTAATATATTTTCCATATTCCCATATCCTTTTTTATAGGAAATAAATTAGGAATGTTAATTGGAGACTTTTTCTCAAATTTGAAAGAGTGCGTTAGATGAATTTTATCATCTTAATTAGGGTGAATTAATGATTTATTAAATGGTTGATTTAGAGATTCTCTCAAGATGTGATATATATCATTATATTAAAAGTAATAAATAGGACCATGGATTAAAATAATAATAAAGGAGAGGAATTTTAGATACGTGTTGGAATGTTAGTGGAGGAAATATAAGGGAGATCCAAGAGACTCTATCACTAGAGGTTGATGGAGTTCATAACATGAGTGAAGGTGAATCCAATTGATAGAATTTTGATATTGTAATATAATTCTTGGATTTTTTAGATTTAGATGATTTATCTTGGTGATTCAATTATCTTTAAAAGTTATTTATAACAAGGTGTTTATTATTTTGTGATGGTTGTAAACGAGGAGGGTCAATGTGACCACTCTAGATTCTAAGAAATACGTATTTTACTGAGTGATTTTGATATATTAAAACATTAATATTATATGATAATTATATAATTTTAGTTTGGGTGAACCAAGTGAATTTCTTGTGTTACTATTTGTTTGATTTTTAATTTCATATCTACTATGTGATAGAGGGAGGTGTTCCTATTAATTATGGAAGAATATTGTTGGAGATGGTTTTTTATAGAGATTGAAATACCTTGTTTCACCTACCTTAGGGTATTTAACTTTCTTGGGGAAAAAATTTCTATTAGTGATGAATGTTCTTGGTAAGTTATTATCTTTCTGAATCCATGGTTGCGATTATAAACTATAAGGGAATTTTGGTCTTTAAGAAAGATAATATCTAATAATGGAAGAATCAGTTTCAAAAAATATTTTCAATATTTTTGAATGGATTTATACAAGGACACCATACATGGAATTTAAATCATCATAAATTGTGAATAATTTTCAGAAAAATACCGAAGGGAGCTTTATTCCAATTCCAATGGATTCAATTCATTAGAAGGATATTTGTATAACATAGTCTATAGGAATGTGATATTGTGTAAATTCTCACATTCCATGTGGAAAAAACTTATGAACATCTATGATGGATATTTCAAGGCAAGAGAAGATAAATTTAATGTTCTATGGAATATGTAAAGGGATTTTAGGATACACACAAATGATTCTATTGATTAATTCCTTGACTTGGTAAACACCCCTGTAGAGGACATATATGGAATCAGAGAAACCCTCAATGATATCAAAATATTAAAGTGGATACTCAAGTAATTACCACCACTTTTGAATTAAAAGTTATTAATTATTAAATACAAATACCCAATGTAGGTAACAATAGATAGTCTTTATCATACTGTTATTTAATATGCGAGGAGGAATAATGACAACAAGTCCTTGGAAAAGAATAATTTTAAAAAATTGGAATTTAAGACAATAAAGAAACTCATATCATAGTATTATATAAGAGTTAGGGAAGTTGAAAAGGTGATGTATTTCCGTTCCTAAAATATCAAATGGGAAAAGAAAAATTTAAATTAATTATTTTACTTTATTTCTTTATGTGTTTAAAAGTTAAGAAACACGTTTTAAGGTGTACAATGAAATTCTAAGATAATGGGAAAAATAAATAACCCATAAAGAAATCATCTAAGGGTGTGAAAGGAAATAGGATTTCACAATATAAATACTTATAAAATAACACTTTCTTTCATAAGAACATGTTATCGTAAAGTAAATATAAGAGTAATAAATTGAGGACTAAAAATTACTCAATGAATAATTTCTTGTGGTTATCATATAAAAATAAAAATAAAAGTACAATGATGTTGAAAGCATATAAGTTGAGGGAAGTGTTGATATAAATTTTAAACTAAAATATTCTATTGAAAAAATTGATATTTTGAGGGATAAAACAAGAAAATATAATGGAGTGTTACATGTTTCCAAACTTTATATGATGTAATGAGAAGAGGAAAAATATGAGTTAAAGTTTGAAATAAAATGATTCAAATATAGAAATCTGAAGAACACATTGAAATAATCTATGCTTAAGAAAAAAAATCAGGGATATATTATCAATGGTTTGACCATTTTTTTAAAGATCTTCTTAAAAGGATTGATTTTATTAAAGGATAATCCATGAAGATGAAATGAAAGCTCAATGATCCAGAAAGTCTTTTAACTCCTGACAATATATTTGGAAGTTAGAATGAATAGTATACCAAATAGGCTAAATAGGAACACATGGATCAAAAAAAAGTTTAGACAATTAGACACTAGTGCATCATTTTAAAGTAATTGAAAAAACTTTTATGGGATTAATCATAATAAAAAATAATATTTATTTGATGAAAATCCATAAGCACCCACACCCTAGGAGAAGTTTGATTTGGATAATTTAAAACTGATTCTAAATGATACTAGTGGAGAAGTAGAGAAACCTAATAATACACCAAGAATCGAGTTTTATTATTTTGGAAAGATGTGATATAAAAAATATGTGTGTCCCATAGAAAAAAGGAATTTCAAGGTATAAGAGTAATAAAAATAGATGAGAATAAATTCCTGTAGTCAATAATATTTTAATAGATATTGTTTTAGGTGTCAAGGTTATTGAAACACAACTGTGAATTTATCATAAAGGGTGTAGAGAAATGTGCCGAAGAATATCCATAAAGGGAGACATCAGTATCTGGAAGCATCATCAAGTGAGATAAAAACTCATAATAAATTTACTTCCTTGTGATATTATTATGATCTAGTAGAGATAATGTTTAAACTATCTCATTCACCACCAAAGGAAGCAAATTAGTGAAAATATATCAAGAAAGTAAAATATGGTAAGGTGAATGTCATGGAAATTTATTTAAATAGAAACATATAAGGATGAAGTGTGTATCCTTGATAGTGTCACTTCACATATGTATGGAAACAAATATCATGTCATGGGAATCTAGTATAACAAAAATGGTGTCATTAACTTTAGAAGTGATGAAGGTTATAAGATATTTGGATCCATAAAATCCAAAATCAATGGTAAAGTCCTGAGGAACATAAATGTATTTGTGGATTGAGGTCATTGTCAATTTTTTTAAGTGTAAGTCAATTTTGTGACTCACAACATGCAGTTAATTTTTAAAATAGGGCTTATATTATCAAATAATGATATAGTTTAATTGTGACGATGTAAAGAACACAAAGGGGTTTATCTACCTTATTGGTGGAGAATAATACATGTGTTTTTTAACCAAGGAGGAAGAGAAAACATTGTGGTATGAAATGATTGGTCACTTGAGCCAAAATTCCTTGGAGGATTTGGTGAATAATGGAGGATCTCTTGATATCCATAAAATCTCTCATAATCACACTCGCATGTGTGATACTTGTAAAAAATAATAATAAAAATTTATAATACCTATGTTTGGAAGTAAAATAAATAAATTAGATCGCTTAAGGTAGGGAACATTAATGTGAATGGTCCAATATCACCTAAATACATGGATAAAAAAAGTTACTATGTTCTATTCATCAATGGGTAAAGAAGAATCTCAGGGATGATAATGATCTATCACAAATATGAAGTGTTCATGTGTCTTAAAAATTACTGTATATAAGTGAATAAGATGTTAAAACAGAAAATTTAAAAATTTTAGACTCATAATTGTATATAATTCACCAACAATCATGTGGGAAAATATCTCAAGAAGCAAGGGATAAGACAAAAAGTTTCATAAGTGAGGTATCCTCAACAAAACAATGTCACTAATAGGAAGAACTAGATCATTAAAATAATGAATCAAATGAAGTTCATTGAGAATGATCTACCCGAGGTACATGGGAAGGAAGAAGTTCTTATATAAGTATATATCTTTAATAGGGATTTTTTATGTTCAGATGAGGAGAAGAAACCCTGCAATATATGGCATAGAATAAAGAATCCAAAATTTAAATAATTTTGAATTTTTACAATAAGATATTTAATCTAAACATTGATAATAACCAAAAGTTATCAATCTCATGAGGATGGAGGTATTTTTCTTGGATACTCATCCAAAATAAATTTATATAAATTATAAAAAAAGGATTGAAAAAATCATTGAATTTCAAGAAGCCACTATTATGGAAAATGAGTATAATTCTAGATCTATTGAGTAGTTTTTTTGTAGAAAAATAGTGATAAAATTATAGAGGAAAGTGAAACCATAGTGGTTATCCTAAGGGGAGAACATTGGGTAGAAAAATAATTATAAAATGACATTGATGATGTGGAAATTAAATAAGGTTCACCAGAATAAAGAAGACATGTAGTAGGGATGAGATTAATGAGAATAATATCATTGGTGATCAGATAGCTCCAGTGAAAACATGGAGGATAAAGTATGTATAAAAAACTTCTATCCGTTTTCAATTAGATCCTAATTTATTTGAATAAGATGATAAATATGATAATTGTATTAGTTTTATGCATGATTTTCCCAACCAAACTGAGGATAATTACACATGGGAAATTGTTCCAAGTCTAAAACAAATTCCATCAACACTAAGTGGTATTTAAAAATCAAAATCAATGAATAAAACATGATGGTTCATAAAAAAGAATTTATAGTATGAAAGGGATATTTTCAAATAAAAGGTATTGATATTGATGCTAAATTTTTTGTTATAGCATAATTGGAAACAATTCAACTATTCTTTTCAATGGTGATGCAAATAAAATTCATGATGTTCCAAATGGATGTTAAATCAACACTATATAATGGATTTTATGATAAATATGTGTACATAGATCAAAAATATGGTTTTCTTATATATGAATATAAGATAAATGTTTACATATTAAATAAGTCATTATACAGGCAAAAGAAAACACTAAGAGCATGACATTCGAGGCTTGATCAATACTTGTGAAAGTTACTTTTCCTAAGAGGTAGAGTAGATCAAAATCACTATATCAAGAATGAGAATGATCAAATGATTTAGTTTCCAATTTATGTGGATGAAATAGCTATTAGAGTATCATAAAAATCATAATGAAATTTATTTATAGAATTTATGAGGTGTAAGTTTGAGATTTCTTTTATTTGTGAGTTAACATATTTACTTAGTTTATAGATTACACAAGGATGTCATGGAATGTTTATATCTCTATCATAATATGATAAAGAAATGATTAAGTAGTTTGAAATAGATGATTCCAAGGTGATGGAAACTCTATAATCTACTTTAATGAAGTTATAAATAGATGACGATGTAAAAAAAATGAAAAGTGAAAGATTATAAGAAAATCATTATAAGTTGATTTTACCAAACATAAATAGGACCCAACATTGCACTTGACACTTCTCAAGTTTCATTGTACCAAATACATCCCCAGGAAAGCTACTTGTTATCAATAAATTGTTTTATTTCTTATATCAAAATGAAGGTAAATTTCAGACTCTTTTATTATGAAACATCACATTAAGAGTTATTATGATACACAGATGAATATTTTTGTTGGTTTAGACTATGATAAAAATTAAACATTGGGTTGTGCATTTTTTCTTAGAGATTTGTGTATTCATTTTCTGAGAAATAATCGAAACTGAATTGTACTATGAACATTGTAATATAAGTATATTAAGGTCGATCAATCATGTAATAAATTTATATGGATGAAGCAAAAACTTGAAGATATTAGAGTTATTGTGAACTTTTTTATTTCAATCATGTGTGATAACTTGAGTTTTATTAATCTTAGAAAAAAATACTATACATAATTCAAGGATAAAGAACATTGAGATAAAGTGTCATTTCATTAATAAGAAGGTTTATCAAGGAATGGTGAATTTAGAGTACGTGTTAACTAAAAATTAGGCTACTAACATCATGAGAAAGAAACTACCCAAGGTTAATTTTTAGGGGCACTATTTGGAACTTGGAATCCAATAGTGCTTATATAACTAGATGGTTTGGATAAGGGTCTCCCACTCCCCTATGGAAATTTTTATCAATAGGAATGTATGGTGACTCTCTTGATTTAACTGCTTCTATTTCTAACCCTCTATTGTGAAATATCAGAGAATTTATCTTTGGGTTTATTAACAAAGGGGTAAAAGTTATCCATTAAATTATTAGGATATATTTTTCTTGATTGGAAATGAATATGGTTAAGAGTGTTCATTCATGTTGATAAACATGTATATATCCCATGTTGAATCATTTTAAACGGGGGGTGGGGTGGGGTGGGGAATTTGAATGTATGTTCAGGGGGGTGAGAATGGTTGGGAAGTATTGATGCACATGAAGATTAATAAGGTTTCCTCATGAATAAATTTTCATTTTAGTCTTATTAATCACAAATTACTTGATTCATGTGGGTTAGAGTTGATGATTAGTGAATAATTGATATACTCTTGGTAGGAAATAAGTTTTAGACTTTTATTCTAAACACTTTTATATTTTTTGAATGAAGATCTGTTAAATAAGTTTTAAAGGGATCTTCAACAAACCCAAATGGTGAAATTGAGATAAAAAATACACTAAGAGTATTTTTGGGTTGTTTTTTTAAAAATACATTGAAGGGACTTCCAATATAGATTATATGGTGAAAGAAAACTTATAACATAAAGTATGAAATATTTTTGTTAGAATATGAATGTAGTTATATAAATTATTCCCACATGATAAAAATCATACCGCAACATTCCAGGTCACACCGCAAGTAGGATATATCAGAATAACCTATTCTGAAGGCTGGTATCATGAGGAGTGTTTCATGTCCTCAAGGGGAACTTGTGAAAATTAGTATTTAGGTTATTTGAATATGAGTAACATTAACACAGTAGAATTTGGTGTCATGTTGGGAGTAATGTTTTTGCGACAAATCAAAATGAAAGCATGAGTATCTCATCGTTAATTGTTGGATCTTCATAATACATAAGAGTATTCAGAGAAGAATACATAATATATTTTAAAATTATGAAATACATTAAATTAAAAACACTCCATTGGGTATGCCATATTTTTGGGTGATATGTAATATATTTTATCTAGTATATAAGGGTTACCGAGTTACATAGAAGAAATACATAATATTTATTGGGAATAAGTCACATCATGAGAAGAATATCCATTCTATTAAGAGGTTTTTAAAGATTTCAGTAGTTTTTACCATTATAAGAAACCCACACTATGATGTGTAGAGTTGTTTCATAGGGGTCTAGTTATAGAAGAATCCCTAATTTGTCACCACGATGGGTTTTTTGAGGTGCAAGTCATGAAATTTAGAGGTTTATACATAAATTCCATAAATAATGGAAACATCCCCTAGAGGTTCCCATGAGGATATAATTTTGAGTTTTATGTTTCAAATGGGAATAAATATCATGCCATGATTTTAATTCTCATGTCATGAAGAAGTTTAGTCAACAAATTTTCATATTCAAATATCCTATCTTTTATATATTAAATCAAGAATGTTAATGAGAGACTTTGGTTTTGATTTCAAGGAGAGTATTTTATGAATTTACCCATATTTATCATGTTTAATTAAATATTGATTATTGGGGTTATTTTGAGATTCTCTCAAGATATGGGAGTTAAATTTTTATTGAAAGGACCAAGGGGGATGATGGATTAAAACAACAAGGACAAAGAGAAATTGAAGATCTATGATAAAAATTTAGAGGGGGAAGATAAGGGAGATCTATGAGTTTATCTAACCAGAGGTTCTTAGATCTCATCACATGATTGAAGTTGGAGATTATTGATACACAATTATTGGTGTAATCTCATTCTTGGTTTGTGAATATCAAGTCAGTTTCAATTATAGAATCAATGATATTTCTGAGAGTATGAGACAAGTGAGCTCCAAATTTTGTGTGATTATAAACCTAGAGGGTTAGTATTACCAATATATATTGTAAGAATCAATTTTTGAATTTATATATCCTAGTATATCGACAAATATCTATTGTATACTCCTTGTATTAGTCTATTTTGTGTAAACCTAGTGAAATTGCCTACACCCCTATTGGTTTTCTTTTTTTTATATTCATATCTATTGTGAGAGAGAGTGATATTTCTCCCAATAGTAGAATAATATTATTTTAAAGTGTAGTTTTAGGTGATTTAGATACCTTTATTCACCACCATCTTTGGGTATTTACCTTTCATGGGACTAATATTGGACATATGTGATTCATGTATTATTAAACTATTAATTAAGAATGAAATACCACAACAATATTCCCTTAAAATATGAAATAATTTCTAATTATTTTTAAAACTAAAATCGAGATAATTTTTTTGGAAACATTTGATAAAAAACAATAGTTTTATGTGAATCAATCCACGTGGTTAAGTGAAGTTATGGCCATCTATTAGCTAATAATGGAATCACCATCCTTAAACTACTTAGAAAGTGCACCTTTCTTCTTTTAATCTTTCTAAACTCCCTTGGTTCCTATATTTGGATAAAAAATGTTAGTTATATATTTTATTTAATAAAAAAGTGGTAAAACCAAAATATTACATGTTATGATGAATATACCTGATGCAGAAGCTTATTCTTTCTTCTTATTTAAATAATTGTAGTTTCTCTCCCCATGGAATTTCTTGGCACATGTGAAGAAAATAACTTCCTATTCATTACTCTCCCTCTGAATATTTTTTCTCTATAATGGATGTTGAAAAATAAATATTGAATATAAAATTTCCATAGTATTTTTTCCTTATCCTTGGATTAATTAACCATAAGGGGTGATAAACCAAGTTCCCACAAATCCCCATCATCCTGGTGAATCATAGTGAAATGATAAGCAACTTTTCCATACTATTAAATTTGTAATTCTTAATTAATATGGAGAATATTGGTGATAATAATGGTAATATAAGATTAATGGATAATATATTATCCTTATATGAACCCAAATTCTATAACCAATTAATATAATTAATCATTTTTAATATTATATCACTAGTGAGTTACACATCTTTTAGTATCCAATTTTATAGTGCAGTGAAAATATCATTTATATATGGATGATATTTCTATTTTTCACATTATTAGAGACGAGATATCATTTTCTATGTATCATTTTCCTTATGTAACATCTTACCCCCTTTGGACATAGCTGATAACATGATGAAATTGATATCTAAATCATCCTCTATGTGCTTTCTCTAGGCATCCTTTTTTATATTCACTCTATCACTGAGGTGGAAGATCAAGAATATGGGATTTCAGAAAATAAAACAAATTTTGTTATAGTAGTGCACTAAAGAAGTGCCTATACCACTCTTGGAGGATTATACTAGTGAAAAAGTTTTATTTTTATAGGAATTATCCTAGCATTTATAGGCTCTTGATCACTATTTTAAATAAAAAATAACAAAATATTTTAGTAATTTATCTTGATTATTAATGATGACATAATTAAAGAATTAATTAGTTTCAAAATATTTTATCAAATCTAAATAGCCTTCACCCCTAGATACATCATGTCTAGTCACTCAGATTTTCTAGTTCTAAGGATCCATATTATTCTTCAAATATCCCAAATAAAGGTGTAGTCAAATTAGTGGATGATATTTAATAAATTTATGACTTAAAACTATATTAAATCATAACACCTTGAAATTTTGAGTGGACTCCTCAATACTAGAATCCTAAATAAGGATTTCCTATATACCTACCTATAATATACAAAAAGTCTTGTAGGGAAAACTACTCTTTATTCCAACTTGGTTAAGTAAACCAATAGAACTACCATGGAAATGAATGTATCTTGACGAATTCCAGACCAATACTTTGATCTCTGGTTTTATTTTAACTCAAGTGATGCAAGAATTTATTGACTTAATATTTTTATTGAGGATTTTTTTAACTTATTCATAAATATTCTTTATTTTATTCTTAACATGTATGTCAATATTATATAGAATATACATTATTAATTAACTATGTCTGATAAAATAATAGACACTTAATAATTTTTCTTTATTTCATCTAATTATATGTGTTAGTTTATTTACATAATGTGACCATGTTTACTCAACAAAATAAACCATTAATTACATAAATAAATAAATAACCATTCATTAAAAAACAAAAATAAATATGTGACAATACCATGTGATTTTACTACTAGTTGTTTTATCAAGTAGAGATAAAACAACTTCTACATGAGGGGAAATAATTCCTTGATCCCATCCTCAGATCAATTTACAACATTTCTCTATTCTCCTATGAATCTACTTGGTCAAATTATCCTTAGATTAGGTCCTAAGTTGTTTCCTCTCATTGGGAGGTCCATCCTATAATTTTTTTACTCACTCACTACTAAGGGGTACCGGGGGTTTAGGGTTACATAAAACAAACTTTGAGAAAGTAGGATCATAAATAATAAAGTATGGAGGGGTGATTCATAGATCATTATATTTTATTTAATAATAAATTATTATATAAAACTTTGTAATAAATACTTAAAACAAATACATAAATACAACACATAGATATGTTAGTAAATCTCATGGTCAATCATAATATGCAACACCTATTCATTTATACATTATAATAATCATTTCAATTCATTCTAATTAAGATACATTTTCTAGAATTAATTAATGAATGAATTAATCAATTAATTCTTTATCTCAATATTAAAGAAAAATATTCCTTGAGATGTAATAATATTTTAATCTTGTATTATTTTAAATAAATTAAATAAATTAATTTTTAAATTTTTAAATAATTTTCTATAAAATGTGAACTGAGGAGACCTCATGGTATTTACCTTCTATGTCAGATTAAATCCTTTTATAGAATTTTATTCACACACATATTATAATATGGAGGTGAAATTTAATGTAACTTATTTTTAAAATTAAATATATTTATATAATTTAATACTTATATAGTATATACAATTAATCAACATGACGTGTGGCTCTTGATGAGTACGATCCCTATCAGGTACTATGTACTTAAATAAAATGTATTTCTATGATACAATCTTATTTTCATGAAAAAATTTAAATAAATTAAATGATTTTAACTGGTTTTTAATAGAAATATCTTATATTTCATTAATTTATTAAAATTAGAGAATTTATAATTAGATAATAAATATTGATAAAAATAGATATAAATATATCATTATGAAAGTTTGATTTAATTTATGACATTCTGCCGGTAGTTCATGAAGTGTTTAAATTATTATCACTTAAAAAAATTGCTCTAACTAGGATATCCCTCAACAAATGGGCCAACCAGCCCACAAGCGGCCGAACGACTAATCATACCCATCGGGAGGGCCATCCAAGCGGTAGGATAGGGAGAGATATATTGAGAGGAGACTGAAAAACTGTTTCTCCAAGGCCTACGTAGGTCGTGTGTGTAGTCACGACCCATGTATGTGTGTTTGAGGTGTTTCAGACACTGAACCCCCACCACATTAGCACAATATACCGATGGCATGACTTGTTATATATATTACCACTCAACAACATTAATGTTCGATAAGGGACTCACTTAAGAAGCTATTGTTTATCATAATTGAAACATCACCATTCTATGTTGGCCATGCTCTCCATCACCTTTAGATATTTCCCTCACCATATCTATGCCTCTTACATCTGCTCGACAATGTATTCTGCCATCTATAATCATCAAGATACACTATGGATGCTTCCATGGAAGTTTGAGCTCAAGATTTTGACCACACCCAAATCTTGGGGATGTCATGGATTATATATGGAAGCTCAAAAGACCACTTTTAATATCATTTATAAGAAGTAAGATCCCTCCATGATAAAGATATGTCCCATCGGGCCACTGTGAAGGTTGGATAGAAGAAGGAAGAATCGAATTCCATAGACACCACCTACTGTGTAGTGGGATTACAAGTATACAAATGGATAAACCTTATCCAAGAAGAATTAGGTTCTGTGGTTGTGGTTTTATAAATGGCTACTTGTGCCATGTGAGTTAACAACTACATGAAACTAAAGTGGGTTTGTCTATGTGACATCTAGGATTCAATGGATATGTGAATCCGAGCGAGGAAATGGATACATCGCATATTAGCTACCTGAGACTTAGAGAGAATCAACTACGTGGAATAAAAAAAATTACTAAATAGAATAATTATAATTTGGATACATGAATCCATACAAAAATGTCTATATGATGGCTGTGGAATAACCACATATGTGAACGTCATAAGTTCAATGTGGAAAAAATTACCCATGTGACATTGCAGTGCATCCATGTGGAGAGATATTTTAATACATGATATCTACGAGAAATACACCCCAGGTCGCAAGGGAGTTTTAAGATGATATATGCATCCATGTTTAATTATTTTAAACTCACTCTGTAAATCGTTGAAAAAATCATTGACCTTTTTTGAAGAATGGAAGCATGCTGATATGAATAATGGGAATATATATCTTTGATTTTTTTTGAAAATAATGATATTAGATATTTGAATAAAGGTGATAGAAGGAATTTCACCTTCTATAAATAAGAGGGTGGTTCCTTATATAAGGAAAGAGAGATGGGATTAGAAAATTGAGAGTGGAATGTTTCTAGACTCCTAGATTCTTCTGCTCTTTTCTTATTTCTCTGTTATTATTCTATTATGTTTTCTATCCTTCATATTCCCATTATTAATTCTTTAATGGTGGGGTATAAACATTGAGTGGTTGGGTGAAGGGGAGGTGACCCAATTGTAATTCTTGACTCTTGGAACTGTTATTGAATTTATGGATTTCTTTTCTCTCCAAAATAGTTTTTATTATTTAATTTTTGAAATTTATTTTAATGTGATTGTGTTTATGATTAATTATAAATCTTAATTATTGCATAGGTTATAAAATTTTCTCTCCCTCTGTTTGATTTTAAATCATATTGATTGATTAGTTTAGAATAAAGTGGAGAGTGCTTAGTGATTACTAAACACATGAGGAAGAAACAATGATAAAATTTGGATACGTTTTAATCTAAATAACTAATTAGGTATTGGATAGGTAATTAAAAGAATAATCATTATGGATTTCACACATTAGATGAAGGATTTTATACACAAGGAAATTGTGAGAATTATTTTAATTCATCATTAAACATAATTATGGGTGAAAAATGGGAAAGCAATTATGAAGACATATATTTAATCAATTAACAAATATTAGAGATCTATTTTGAAAAGGCCATGATAACATTACAATAGGGGGAGCCAAACCTAATCCTATTCACTTATATATCATCTTGAAATTTCAAAGTATTTGTTTTTTTCTTAAAATTACCAGAGATCACATTCTTTAATTTAATTTTTCACCAGGGAAAAATTTATTAAATCATTGCTTCTTAGCGAAAAATTTGGTTACTACCACCACTAAACCCATAAGAAAATTAAAATTTATTTTTCCAAACCCCATTATTGGTGTAAATCAAAACTTAGAACCATTTCTGGGGAGTTATTGCTAACACAAACATAGAAATCGAATGAGTTGGACCTCTAACGAGGAATTATTTACTTTTGATCCTAAGATAGAAATGACTTTTCTAACTAGGATTAGGAATATTAATCTAAAGAATAAATTTGAACAAATAAACCTTGTGTAATTGAGTAAAAATTAAAGTGATCACTCTAATCTTTCAATAATGACAATAAATCCACAAAAAACTCTAAGGGACCATTTTTCCCATGATTTTTAAATAAAAAAAACTAGTTATCAATGCATACTCAACAAAATGATATTGAATTACCTATTAACATGATTTTGGTATTAACTAAATTCCATGGCCTTATATGTGAAGATACCAACCGATACAATTTAGAATTAGAATTTGTTTTTTAAGATTTAATATAAAATAAGTAGATGAGGAGAAAGTCAAGTAGAGGGAATTTTCTTTTTCACTTGATGGAGCTTCCAAGGAGTGGTTGTACAACCTACAACCTAGAGATATCTATGATTGGGATGATTTCCAAATAATTTTCATGAAATGATTCATCTTGACATCCTAGAGCACAATGATAAGGATGGAAATCTATACCATCCAGAAAGAAACTGTAGAAACCCTTTATGAGTATTGGGAAAGGGTCAAGAAGATATGTGAAAGCTATCCTTACGAAGTGGTAGAATACCACTAATTTGTAGTATACTTCTACAAAGTACTAATATTAAATGCGATGAAACTCTTTAATTCATCATTCATAGGAGCATTGATTAAAAAATCACTTGTGGAATCTATGATCCTAATTAAGAAGATAAAAGAAAATTCCTAATAGTTTGAAAAAGGAGACACATGTACGAGAGGTATTCTTGAAATAATAATTTCTAATTAATAACCTCTAGTTGAAACTAGACATAAATAGTGAATAAGACTCATGGGAAAATTTTTAGTAAACCGGTTGAGAGAAAAATAGGGCCCAAATCTGGTATGTGGTTTATAATAATCTCCCAATCATTATACTGATCTATGTGTCGAAGTAAAGGGTATCAAAATTTGTGTAGATGTGTTCCAACTGAGGTAGTTTCAACAAAATCAACCATGGAGAGAATGTTTAAAAGCATTAAAGGGATTTATAGGTCATAAAAACCAGGATATACCTTCTTTCCAATATTAATTTCATAACCCACCTCCTTTACATCAATCATACAATCATCCTTACATAAAAAATGCTTATTAACCACATTCCTTCCTGCAAAAGAATAAAGATAAACCTTCAACAAGTGCACCTTTAACTTAATAACAGGACCTACAATCCAATTTTTCTGGACTAGAATATAAGTTGGATAAGATAAAAAATCATATTAGAAGTCTTATGGACAAACTAAAAAAGAAACCTAGAAAATATTCCATTTTAAACAATCACAATCTCAAAGGTAAGAGTGAGAATGATCATCAAAAGGTGTGGAAGAATATTAAACCACTAAAACACAAGGAATTTGTTTCTAAAGCTATGGAGGAAAGTATTCTAATTTTGGATATCCTCTTCAAAAGAAACCTTGCCAACCAAAATAATAAGTGAAGACAAGGTTTAAAAATGAAGGACTTGAAAATACATTAGAAAGGTAATAAAAGGAGAAAAAGGATATCTCAAAACCATTCAATTATGCATTAATTTGGTCAACTAAGATACAAGAAGATAAACCTCAAAGAGAGATATAAGAGACAATTCAAATGGTCAAAATTAATGTACATATCTTTGAATCCACCTGAAAAATTCACAAATATCACTACAAAAAATTAATAATTTAGAAGTGATTTTATAAAAACCTCCAATAAATTTTATCCATGTATTAAAAAATATAATTTCTCCCCCATGACCTCCCACTTCTCCCCCAATAACCCCAATCTTTCCTAAACACCCCTACCCCAAGCCTTATTCACCACATAGTTTCCCCCCTCACCGAAGCTCTATTTGTTCCCCCCTCACTGATGCTTTAGTTTCCTCCAAGACCCCTTTATCCATCACCAGTGCTCTGTTTTCCCTCAACCCCCTAATCCTGATCCATTTTCAGCACTTATTTTCCCCCTCATTCCCCCAATATCTCTCCCTATCTAGCGCTTCGGTTTCTTCTGAGCCCCATTGGCCCTCACCCTCACCTAGCTTTATGGTTTCCCCTAATCCCCCCACCCTCACCCTCACCCTCACCCCTTGCTAGTCTTCTCCCACAAGTCATCCCCTCTTGAAGGTATATGGTAAGAAGTTTTATGTTGGGTTTCCATAGTAGCTAGGGTATGATATAATTTGAGGGTTTTATTATTTATGGTGTGAATAATCCCTCTCCATCCTTAACATACTTTTATTTAAATCAATTGTGCTATTTCCATTAGTCTAGGGTAGGTGATTCTATTCATTAATATTTTTGACCTAACTATCAATGTGAGGACATTTTAAATTGACTTATCCTAGATATAACTCTTCTTTAAACTATTTGTATTGATTTATACAAGAGTTTCACTTTACTATTTGATAAATTAGTGTATCTTCAAGAGGGTTTTTCATATATGATATGTATAATTTATTCTTTAAAAAGGGTCTTTATAATTTTAATTGATTATTTAGATAACTAATAGTTTTTATTATAACATAATTAGAACCATAATTGATTATAGGAATTATTATAGTTTTTACGATAATGATCTCATGGATTTAAATTGTGTTTTTTTATTTATCCATGTTTGGATTGAAGTAATGGTGATATTATTTGATTCCACTATTTATATGTTCCACTTTTTATTATATATATAATTTTTGAATCATATGATTTGAGATGGTGATATATTTATATAGAAGTTTTTGTTTCTATACATGGATGTACATGTGTGACATGATAGTCTTATAAATATTTTTTTTATATATTTTGATGTTTGGAATTAGAAAAATTCAAGGGAATCCTTGTATATCTACGTGTGAGTTCTAGGTAAAAGTGTTATAATAGTTTGATTTCATTATACTTGTACCTATTTTTATTTCACTCTATATATTATCATTCACTCTCAATGAGACCATGGGCGTTTATGTTGGGGTATGCTAATTGGATTTCATCACACCCAAGTGATATGGTTATGTATTATTAAAGTACTAGATTGTATCATTAAGACTATGAGAGTTATACACTGATGTTTATTGGTTGTTTTTTATTCTTTGATTGATTTATTTCACCTTGTAAAAATTATATTTATTTTGGAAATTAATAGTAAATGTATTGTTTATTTTCTTAATATATCTTACATATATAAATGTATTTTCTTATTTGTTTTTGAACTAGTATATATGGTTTATCATATAATTGAAAAATGGGTTCTTGACACCATCTTACTTCCTTTAAAGAGGAATTCCTTACCTTAAAAATTGATTTTATGGAAATATTTAGATTTCTAAATTGGTTTTCAATGTTTGTTTTGATAAATTATTTTCAAAGAACATTTGAAATGTTTTTATTAATTATTGTATTATTTTATCTCACTTCTGTTTCACATAATACCATCCATGATTGATTTACTTTTTTACATTGACTTTTAGTACTTATACGACTCTTCTTATTACTGATTGGGTTGTGTATTTTTCTCTTCCACTTATATCTCTTCCTACTTAGTAATACTTATACGTTTTAATTTTTCTAATAAAGTGTAAGAACATTTTGATATATATGGATAAAAGATGGATCACATTACTATGGAACACACCTTAGTATGCTAAGGGTTTGGAAGAGTTTTTAGATTTTTTAATTTCCAATAAATCCATTGAGAGGAAAATAATATGTTTATGTCCTAAATATAAATTTAGAATATGGTTAAAGATACATGAAGTTTATGTACACTTGATATTGAAGCAATTACCTGCTCAATATTTGTGTTAGATTTTTCATGGAGAATCAAATGTTACAGAAAGTTTGATCAATAATTTCAATAAATAGAATGAGATCCCAAATTCATCGATAATGGAAAGTGAAATGAAAAAACTTATAAATAATGATTTCATTATTACAAGACAACAATATCAATATCAAAACATATCAGAACAACTAGTTTAGGGTGTTGTAACTAGTAACTTGACTAGTGATGTTTTTGGGACTATTGGACAACCAAACCAAGATTTTAACATATCATTAGATCCAACTATTGATTATATGGAGACTAATGTAAGATATAACTTCAATAAGAATAAAAATGAGTTTCATGATTTCGTTGATAATGGAAATCAAGAGCTATATGGTGGATGTTTGAAATATTAAAAATAGTCATTTCTGTTGAAGTTTTGTCATATCAAATGATGATGTGGAATTAAAAATAAGGCGATGTCCATGATTATAGAATTTTTGAATGATTTATTTCTTAAAGATAATATCCTAGAGTATTTTTATGATATAATTTTTTTTAACAAGAATGGTCTAAATTATTCTAAAATACATGATCGTCCCACTGATTGTATGCTTTATTGGGGAGAGTATTTAAGCAGAAAATATTTCAATTTTTTTCTTCTAGATGGTAGTCAATGGATGATATTGAAAGTCCAAATAAACATACTATTATGGTGAAGAAGAAAATGAACACACCTAGAATGGTTTTTTGTTACTTCCCATTGAAGCTTCGATTGAAAATATTATTTATGTCATCAAAACCGCCGAGCACATGAAGTGGAATTCTATAGATAATAAACATGATTGGTTAATGCTAGATCTAATAGATTAACAATCATTGACGAAATTTGATTCATTACATACATATTTATCATTTGATCCTAGGAATGTGAAATTGGGATTGGTTGCTGATGGATTGAACCCATTTGGGACTTTGAGCACCAGTTATAGAATTTGGCCAATTGTTTTGATCCCTTACAATCTACCTCTGTGGATGTGTTTGAAAAAAACATATTTTATCATTTCGATAATTATTCATAGAGAAAAAATGTCTTGAAATGATATTGATGTAAACTTTCATCCTCTAATTGAATAATTTTAGAATTTATAGAGAAACAGTTTTGAGACGTATGATGTATCTTCTAGAACAATGTTCAAAATACACGTTTCTCAAATATGGACCGTTAGTGAATTTCTTGGACTTGTGAACTTATCTATTTAGAACACTTACATGAGTTTGGATTTTTGTATTTGGAACTTTGATTTTGATCTTGGATGAAAAACTTATAGTAAAAAATGGCGTTTCTAATTTCATTGAAGATTTATCGATGCATCTCATAGATTTTGGTTGAAAAATTTAAAATTAAATGGTTATATTCATTATATACCATATCCAAAGTTGTTTATAGGTTCTAAAATATTGGTACACCATGAAAATGTTGAAAAAAAAATTTGTATTATGTTTGTAGTTAATATAATTATAAGGATAAATTTGGAAACTTAAGGATATAATTTTAAGTTATTTTTAGTTTGTTTGTAAGACTAAAGAATTCAATTATGACGTGATGACCGAATTATCAATTTACTAGGGAATGTTAATATATTAATCAACTAGAAAAACAATCTCACTATTATTTATGAGGTACAATCATGATGATATAAACATTATATAATGGTTACTTGTAATATTTCATGTCCTACATGTGTCATCTAATCCAAATATACTCTAATCAATATGGGTCCATCCAATCAAATTAAGGAATCCAATTACAGTAAGTTAGCTTGTATTCAAAGAAAGGGTCAAAAGAATCCCATTTGAGTGGTTAATAAACTTCAAAATAATTATTTTAGTGATAAGGAATTGATTCAGATACTCAATTTAGAGATAACATTTCCTCATTTGTAATGGTAGATTTTATCCAAATTTTAATTACTGTAGAATGTTATGTGCAGTGAATGGTAGATCTTACTGATATAGATGAGACCACTTATAGGAGAGTGTTCCTCAAGATTTTAATAGAATATTCTTCCTAGATTCTAATATGACCCAAATCCACAAGCAAAAAAGGATTGGTTTGATTCTATTATTCACACAATTTATCCTATTCAGACAATAATAGACTAAGTGATGATTATTATATTGATATCTCTATACCATAAAACAAGCCATTTGAAAATATTATTTTTCTAAAAAACATGACATGAATACTCTATTATGGTTAGAGTTTTGTCCATTTTCTATGATTTTGTTTCATCTAATGATGTTATGGAATGTTATTTTTCTTGAGGTGCTGGAACCTAAGTAGGGACGCATGAATATATCAGAGTATGTTTTGAGGCTCCCAGATCTCTTCAGTTACTCCCTAAACATGATTTGTGATGTAATTTCTTAAGATCAATAGTCTGAGTGTGGAATATATGGGTTATAAATGTTCTATTACAAATATCCAACAACACTAGAGTCACTATGATATAATTGGTATATTACTATTTATTGGAATAAATGAACTCTAGTTTTGGGTTTATATTAGTGTTCTTACTAATGTTAAGTAGAGTGGTTTTGTGGAAATATCTATATATAAGAGTAAATTTTAGATCATAGACTCAATTTACAGTGTCAAAGTGGCCTATTAAGAGTCATTTTTGACTTTGGAACTTCTGGTGAAGGAGCAATTTGTGATGGAAGATGCTTAGATGCAGTTATAATATTGACACAATTAGTTATATCATGTTAATCATGGAGCGATGATAGTTATGCCTATGAGAATATTCACATAATGGATGGATATGGAAATGTTTCACTAGGTATGGTTTGATTTATGATCTATTTCCTCACTTTACATACCTAAAAACATTTATATTCCAGTGAGTGTTATTAGTACTTCCCCATTTTTTAAAATTTTTGAGTTTCTAATGGAACCTATTTCTTGACCTTATCAAAAAGATAGTTATACTAATGATATCCAAATTTCACTCAATATTTCTATTGAAGTGAGGTTATACTTAGTTGAAAAATAGTCATTTTATATGATTTATTCAAGATAGTTATAGTACCAGTGGTAACATACTTAGTATGTATTGGATTCCTCATTTAATGAATTTAAATATAATATTATGTCGAATTATCTATTAACATGATTATAAAGTAATATTATAATATATTTTAGAGGGTGAATGATGATTTTATCTTAATAGAAAGGTATATTATGCGTCAAAATGCATTATAGAGATGGATTTTATTTGTTTTTGTGTATGTTGATAGATTCCCTTGATGTTTTATTATGAAAAGTGAACTAAACCTCTATATTGTATTAGGGATGGTGGATATATTTGTTCATGATTTGTGGATTCTTTATTCAGAGTCATGATGAAATTGGTTATGGATTATTGGATAGGAATTGTAGTGTTTTAGGATATTAAAATTCATGATATTAGATTTGTATAAATGTGGTGTGGTGGATGATACTTTTTACAGTGATTTTTTTGATTGATTCATAGAGGGGGATCCTAAATATCCAGCCTCAAAGAAATTTAATTCCTAATAATAGAGGTACATGTTACTCACATTTGATCAATATATGGTGCCCCCACTCTCTTACTTTTCATGAGATATCTCTTAAGTGGTGATGTCAATTTAATTGAATTATATGAATAGATATTATTAAAATGACATGCAAGGTGGTATTTCCCTATGGTTTGGAACATTTCATTCAGTTCCCTAGGAGAATAGTGGTCCTTTTATTTGATGTTAACCTTGAATATTGATTTGAATGTTCGGATTGAAAATATCCGCAATGAAATATGGTCCTCAGTGAGAAACATCCAAAATATATTTTCAGTTTCTATCAATATGTTGAAACTCTAGCTATGTAGTGGATGGAATTTCATTATAGGTTGTGGTTTTTTGGTTTTTTTATTGAAAAATTATTCCTAAGTTATTTAGCATAAATATTAGGTTCATCTAAAAAGTCTGAAAATCCTACTTTTGACTATGGAAGATTATCTCACCAATGAGTAGTGGTATGATTATGGTTAGTTTGGGGAATATGGTGATAATTATTTATGAACCCATGAGAATATTATATGGAGGGAAAATAGTTACCCAATTGTGTTTTATTTTCAGTGATATGATCTTATTTTGTGTTCTTTGATAATTTTATGATTATGTTATCATTACTGTTCTAATTATTTTGTTTTGTACATCTGTCTGTTTTTTTGTTTGGTTGTTTTGGGGTTGCATCTTGCAGCTGTATTTTTTTTTTCTGAAAATAGATCCACCATTATAGATGTAAAATTATTTTTTAGAATAGGTTTAAACTGCTATTATATAAGGTAGAAATTTTTTTAGTGTTAGTTTTTTCCTTTTCAAGGCCATTTGGCCTAAAAAAACAGCGAGTGGATAAGAGTAGTTTAAACTGCCCCTATCCAATCACCATTTTTTGTGGGGGAAAATGTTTCTAAAAAAATGTTATGTGATGGTTCATAGAAACCGCCACTAAATGGACATAATTTATGTCAGTTGGATTCCGAATCCAAATTTAGCAGCTTTTTTTTGGAAACCATGGAAAAACCATATGGAGGCACTTTAAACTGCCACCAAAATAAAAAATACCACCACTATCAGTCAATTTTGTTATAGTGTGTACTAAATTTTTCAAGGAGATTTATACCAAAAGAAAGAGGCTAGATAGGAATGAGAGATCAACCGAGGGAGGAGTGTCTTAGTGATGATTACACCACCATTTTCCAAGAAATGTCACGGTTTGGAGATATTTTATATTCCCAAAACTATTGATTATTTAAAATTTTATGATTCTTTGTGAGATCTTAGTTCATCAATTAGTATAATTCCCCATTAAATATTTTAACTTTGAGAATATGTGAATTAAACCCCACAAGAGAAGTTTTCTAATTGAAGAATAGATCCACTTTTTTTCTGGTAGGAGTTTTATAATATGTTCCAATGTGTGTGGAACGACTTATTTTTCTTGTAGACTTCTATGTGCTCACCATGGAAGAAGATAAAGTACCAGGACATTCACCCATAATTTTGGGAAGGTTTTTCCTGAAGATGGGAAGGAAGATCACTAATGTTCATGAAGTAATTCTAACCAGGGAACTTAGGGACAACAATATTCCTTTAAACATCCATTAATCTAAGAAAAAACCTTTAAGAAACTATTCCCACTTTTCAATCACTCATGAAGAAGGTATTTATCCCAATGAAGTCTCAATTATGATTTTCAAATTTTTAGCCTTAGGATATCTATTTTCTATTTAAAACACCAACAAAAAAGTTAATACTAAAAAATATATAAATTTTATTTTCAAATTTCAAGAATAAATAACCTCTAATTTCATTAATAATTTACTGGAAGATACTGACATGATTCCATTTACAAAGAAAATTCAAGCTTTGGATGTGGGAATTTGAATTCAATCCCAACTATAGACAAACCCCAAATATTGAATTAAAACCTTTTATACTTGATTTAAAATATATGTATCTTATGTAATAATAAAATTTTCTAGAAATCATTGCTATGAACCTATATAATTTCTAATAGGAAACTTTAGTTGACCTTTTAAGAAGAAACATCCAAGATATAGGATGGATCCTAGGAGAAATCCTTATAATTAACATAAAAATATACTCACAAAGAATATTTATATAAGGGAATTATTAACATGTTATATTTCTATAAAAAAGGATAAACTCACCATTATATAGGTAATTAAAAAAGAAATAGAGAAGTTGCTAGAAGCTAATATTATTTACCAATTTTCTTGCTCATAATGGAATAACCCCATCAATGTGGTTCCGAAGTTTTTTTTTTTGATAATCATATAAAATTATAAAAATAAATTAATTCCCATGTGTGTTCATAAAAGTTGGAGAGTGTGAATTGACTATAGAAAGATGAACCGATTCTCTAGAAAATACCACTTCCTCGTCCCATCCATTAACCAAATGTTAGAAAGGTCTGCTGGAAGGATGCATTATTATTTATTTGAAGGATTTTATGGATATTTTAAAATACTAATTTCCCTAAAATACCAAGAGAATACAACATTCATCCATCCTTTTGAGACATTTTCTTATAATAGGAATAATTTTGGACTATGAAACACCCCATGTACATTTCATAGATGCATGGTAAGGATATTCTCAGATCACATTGAGTATTTACTGGAGGTATTCCTTGACGACTTTAATATTTTTGTTCATTCTTTTTATGATTTCTTATGTAATATGGATTTTTTTTGAAAAAATTTCATTGATAAATTTCTTGTTTTAAACTTTAAAAAACTTCATTTTATGGTTGAGAAAGGAATTGTGTTAGGACACATAATTTCAGAGAAATGCATTGAGGTGAATAAATAAAAGGTTGGAGAAACAAATTTTTTTCCATATATCACTTTTTTAAAACACATTAGATCATTATTGGGTCATGTGGGATTCTATAAATTGTTCATCAAGTAATTCAGTAATATTTATATTCCACTTTCATGATTGATTTTAAAAGAAGATGAATTTAACTTTAGTGATGATTGTAGAAATGAATTTGACGAGATGATGAAAAAATAGATTAACTCAACAATATTGAAACCCCAAAATTAGGAGCACCCATTTGAACTGATTTGTGGTGAATCAAACCATGATGTGGGAGAATCCCCCTCCTAAATGATTTAAGGAGGAGGAAAATTCATAACTTATGCCTCAAGAACCTTGGATTCCACTCATCTCAATTACACAACTACTTAAAAAGAGTTCCTTACTGTTGTTTTTTTCATTAGATAAATTTAGATAAGATTTACGTGGAACTAAAGTGGTTTTATTTTATGATTATGTAACACTTCGGTACTTAATGCATAACTATGATTCCAAGACAAAGTTTGTAATATGGAAACTACTCTTATAAGAGTTAAACCTAGAGATCAAGGGAATGAAGGGAGATAAAAATCATGTGGTGGATCACCTTAGTAGAATTCTAAGTACTATTGAAACGAAAATTCTATAACTAAACCTACTTAATGATCACATAACAGGAGAAAAAATCTACATCATGGAAGGTTAAGTACCATGGTATGACAATGTGTTAAATTATTTAGCCACATATTAGGTACCATCAAACCTTAAGTATCATTGAAAGAAAAAAATCATAGATAAATATAGATTCTATATTTGGGGAATCCTTTCCTTTGGAAGATTTGTAATTATTAAGTCATAAAAATGTTCTTACCTTCAATTGAAATAGAATCTGTATTTTAAATTTTTACACTTTCTTATCGAGACCAATTTGGACTTCAAAGAATGGCTATAAAAGTTTTGGAATTTATTTTCCTAACTTGTTTAAATGTGATTATGAGTATTGTATGAAATGTGAGAAGTGTTATTTTTTATATTAATGTTTTCAAGAACAAGAAATACTAGACAAATGCATGATTTTTTAAAGAAATATCTGAAGTGTGGGGAATTGAATTTATGGGACCCTTTCCTATGTATTTTGGAAATTAATATATTTTACTTGATATTGATTATGTATTAAAATGGATGGAATCCAAAGGAACAATGAATAATGACTCCAAATTTGTGTGTTATGCTTTTAGGGAAAACATATTTTGTAGGTTTGGAGTGCTAAGAGGCATCAACAGTGACCAAGAGAGTCATTTTTTGTAACAGAATAATTAAATCTAGGCTTAAAAAGTTCAAGGTTCATAAAAAGACACATATACCCTACCATCCTCAAAACATTGGCCAAGATGAAGTGCCATACCAAAATATTAAAGGTATTTTAGAGAAACTAGTCATGCCCAACCAAAAGGATTGGAGCCAAAGGATTAAAGAAACATTATTGGAATATCAGATAGGATACAAGACACCCATAGGTATGAACCCATATTGCTTAATTTATGGTAAAATTTATTATATTCTTGTGGATTTAGAGAACCAATAATATTAGGATATTGAAATATTGAATTTGGATTTGACGAGTGTGGAAAAATACCAAAAACTTCAGATACAAGAGCTAGAATAAATTATAAGAGAGGCTTTTGAAAACTCTAGAATTTTCAAAGAGGGAACACTAGTGGCACATGAAGAACTAATTTATCAAAAAACCTTTCAGTTAGTATATTATATTCTTATCTAAAATTATAGATTGAAGATAATGCTGGTAAGATTCATTCTAGGTGGGAATTATTTTTTATTATAACTCATGCATATCCCTTTGGTGGAATTATGATCAATAAATAATAATAAGGAAACCCATTCACTATTAATGGTTAAAGGGTGAAAAATTTACGTGGGTGTCTTACTCAAGAACCAGTGGTAAATCTCAAACTTCTCCAACCAATCTACTAATTATTTATCATGAGGTTAGGTCAAGAAAATGAAAATTAACCAAAGGAACTTCTGGGAGGAAAATTTATATTTATTATTTTATTATGATTTATGAGTTTAGGATAAAGTCACCTCTCCCCTATACCCCTTGATGTTGAATGAAATGGTTTTCTCTCTTATATGAGTTATTTTATTTGAACCATCATGGAAAGAAGGCACTGAATATACCCTGAACAACAAGGAGAAGATATGGATAAATCTATTTGATAAAAGGAAGTTTATTCTTACAATATTTATCTTTTATACTCCCTATATATTTTTGAAAATTTATTTTAAACTGAAAATTCTATCTACTGTGTAAAACGAGAAATTACATTCCCTTTCTTGGAATTTATTCTTTACTTGAATTAACTAGAATACATGAGATTATTAATAAACCTATGATTCAATGTTTTAGATTTCAATGATATTGAGATTTAATGATTAAGATGGAGAATTGAATAATTAGAGTGAAGCATGGATATTAAACTGATGACTCATAATTTGTAAGAATTAGTTGATTCATGTAAATGAAATTTCCCAACCATTCTTCATGATTTGGATTTCTGAAATTGATGTGAATTTGTTTTTTATTATTAGTCATACCATAAGTTATTAAGAAAAAACATATGTTTATTAACTTAGATTATTTCTAAGCCCAATAATTTATATATTATATTGAGTATATTTATTGGGTAATATTGGGTCATGTCACCTTCTAAAACATGCATTTAAACCTTTCAAATCCATGACTATGAATTTTTTTTTAACATGATTGATGAATTTTTATTGATAAGTATTTATCATTGAGTACAACATATACATTGATCCTTGTTTTTACCATAGAGGCCATGGATGACTTTGATAGAAATGAGCCACATTTTAATAAATTTATATCCATTCCTACAGTACTCTTAGTATTTGTATGATATTAGAAAGTTTAAGTGTGGGGGTGAGGGAAGTAATGGTGAAAGGGATTCACTACATATCAAGGGAAAATGGCGGGGGTGATAATTTGAGTATTGGGAAAGGGTTTTGAGTTATTTATTGTACTTTACTATTTTCCCTTATTGAAAGAAAAATAAATATAAAAATAAAAAAATGATAAAAGAATGGGTTTTGTCTTGGGAAAATAAAAAATCACCATTACTAGAATGATGATTTTTATCACATGTTGTTAGGTGATGGTTTTGAGTTTTTTTCAAAGCATGAATTTTGAAAAAGTAAAAAAAAATATGAAAACTTTATTTGATTTTCTTTTGAAAAAAGTATAGAAAATTCAAGTAGGAAAAATCCATTTATTATTCTATCATTTATCATGAACTTACTTTGAGCTTGGGAAGTGCGATTAGTTACTTTGAAGGGGAGAATTACATTGAGATTTTATTTTTGACATCACACTTTTTACTTTTTGCATAAACCTCCTATTTGAGACTTATTTTTTTAATAATGTTTTCTGACATAATTAAGCCATAGATTCATTATAACCATAATTAAAAATCCTCATGATTTATTTTGTGTTTTGTCTTTACAAAGTGGGTAAATTTATTCATTTTAAAGGACATGGAAAAGGAGTATGTTCTCATGATAAGATCATAAATCTACTTTATTTTTTATACTAAGTGATAAGAGAAAATAATTCTAATGTGAGATACATCCTAACTTGGTATGTTTAATAAATATTAACTTATATGCTTTAATTAATTAAATGATAAGTTACACCATTTTTAAAATGGATAAAGTAAAATATTTATATTGATTTTTCTTTGAAAAATGAGAAGTTAAATTTATGTTTTATGTTTAACTTGAAAATTTGGTTTTATATTGATAATTTTTTAATTTTGTTTCCTTGAAATTCAAATATTGGTAACATTGGTGCCCCCCTTTAATTCAAAATTGAGATAAAATTCTTGAGGATAAGTATAGTTAAAGTGTGGGGGTATTTGGTGAAATCATATTTTCATGAAATATTTTAAACAATTCTAAAAGATTTTAAATGTTTTTAATGGGAAATACCATATATTTTATTGATTTATTAAAATGAGGGAATTTACAATTAGAGAATTAATATTGATAAAAATGGATAAAAATGATGAATTCTAGAAGTTTGATTCTATTTATGACATTTTTATAGTATATCACCAAGTGTTTGAATTATTCTCAGGTAAATTTTTTTGTCTCACTAGGCTATCACTCAACCAATGGGCCAGCTAGCCATCTATCCATACAACAAGGGATTGGTCAGCCAAGCCCCCACCTAGAAGACCTACCCAGTAGTAGGAGAGTGAGATTCAAATGAAGAGGAATGAAAAGAAATATTTGGACAGAGCCCAAACTGTCCATGCATGGAGGCATGAACCATGTACCTATGTGTGAGGTGTTGTGGGCGCTGACCCCCACCTCCTTAGTGCAATAGCCTGATGCTACAGATTATGAAAATATACTAGCACTCAACATCAATGATGTTCAATATGGGACTCACTTACATAGATACTATTAATAATAAATAAAACATCGATGTTCTATACTGGTCATTCACTCCCTCACCCTCAAACATTTCCATCACCTTATCTCCACCACTTACAACCACTTGACAATGTCTACCGCCATCTACAATCATCACAAAATACCATGGATACTATGATGGAAGATTGAGATCAAACTTTCGATCACTACCAAATCTAGAGGATGACACAGATCACATCTGGAAGCTTGTGGGACCACCATGAATCTCATTTATAAGAAAGAAGAGTTGTTCATGATAAAGAGAAGTCCCACGTAGAAATTATAAAGGATGAATGAAAGAAGTAGGAAGCCACCACTATAGCCACTACCCGCCGTGCAGTGGAATTGAGAGGATATAAAAAATTACACCCTATACAAGAATAATTAGGTGTTGCTTACATGTTTTCAAAAAATGGATACTTGCCCCAAGAGAGGAAATTAATACATGAAACTAAAGTGGGTTCAGTTATGTGACATATAGGAAGAAGTGGCTACATTTAGCTGAGTGAGGAAATGAATATGTCACATATTATCTATATCCACACATTCTTTATAAGTCTATGAAAAATTTTCTTAGTATTATGAGTGATAGAAAAAAGGTACTAAGAGCTTCATGCCATTCACTATTGATCACAACATGGGTTAATCTTATTATCTCTATGTTCTTGAGAGGGGGATGGGGTAATTTCTTTCCAAGGTTTGAGATAATTCTTGAGAGTTTTTATTCGATACAAAATGACTCTATAATATGAAAAAAGATATAAGTTAGACTTTATACTCAAGGTTAATGTGAAATAATTTTCACAGTGAGCCATCATAAAATATTTATTCTAATTAATCCACCCTTTATAATAATAATAACAATATTATTATTATATCATACAATATTAAATTATTTAAATATAATATGTTAAAAAATTATTAGTATTTATTTAGATTATATTAAAAAAATATACCATTTCTATTAGGCCCTTAACTTAACCTATCAATCTTCCATGGAATTTATTGAACCTTTGAATAATAAAATATTTAATCAAATAAATATTATTTTTTTAATAAATAAATAAATAAATATTATATTAACTAAACTTGTGAATAAATATTTATTTAATTTTCATATAACTAAATTAATATTTATATTAATCTTTTCAATAAACTGGTGAATAAATAAATATTTGTTTATTACCTTATAAACAAAATAAAAGAGATACTATTCAATTCACTTATTATTAACTCAAATATCTAGTGGTTGAATTTCTACAATCAATAATACTTGAATAATTTTTATTCCAGAAGCCCAAAATAATATTTATTAGATAATTGTTCTTGTACAACCTGAGGTTCGTGACATGGGTTTAACAACACTCCTATGTGACTTCCAAGCATCATCCATCCAATGGCCCGAAGGCCTTCATTTTTTTTATTTTAAGCAAAACCCCCTTTTAAGTGAAGAAGGGGAAAAAACCTAACTGGCATCATTGACTTAAGACTATCATGATCCAAAGGTCAAGTGAGACAAACCAAAACAAAAATGTGGAGCTACCCCTCCCCAACATATAACCACGATAGAGATCTCCAAAATTTCATGGCTGACTAGAGAAAAAGTGTCTTGTTTCAAAGCACATACCGAATCTGATGGCTGACCACATACCCTATCAAACATGAAAATGAAAAAAGAATTACAGCGGTGAACAACAAGCTTAAGAACCTCCTCTAGGGATTGATCCATAGGGCCGAGTCCAAGTGCATCCCCATACCAAAAGTCCTCTCAAGACAAACCCTTCCACCATTCCAAAATCACAAGTACAAAGCTCCACGAACATCCTGGAAAAACTCTTCCATCCTCCACTAGAACCCCTCCACTACAGCCTCACAAGGCCAGAAGACAATCCAAAAGACACAAGATCAAAACCTCATCACTTAGGACTGGATGGCCCAACCCCGCACTGAGGGAATGCCACCGATGAAGGAATTTGGGTCATCCTGAAATAGAAATTCCTCTTTGGGCGTGGATCTTATCCGATCATAACCATAGATTCACCTCACCAGGTTTCGAGACAATCCTTACAGTGATGAGGAACCAGTGGAAAAGGGAAGAGAAGAACTGTTGACGTTGATCAAAACCAAATCTAGATCCATAAAATTGCACAGTCACAATATTACAAAAAATTAAACCTAAAAAACCTAACCGAAACCAAATCTCAAAGCCTCCCCCTTCGAAACACACAGATCTGGGGAGAGCCGTACTACAAACTACTGAAGGCCACCTGGTCGCGCTGGCTGAGCCGAGAAACCTTGATGGGGTCCATCCATGTCGTCGGAAGAGATGGAGGACATTATTTTCTCTTCCAAGAAGTGATGATGCCAAGCCTCATCATCTTCAGAAGGGGTAAACCATGCTAAGACGAACACCAAAGAACTGTCGAGAAGTAATGACACCAAGCCCCGCCGAAATGCTGGGCCCCACCGAAACTCCGAGCATGGGAACCAGAAGCACGACGTCACCCACACTGAGCCGAAACCAGATGCAGCCACCATGAATGGACCTGGCCGGGGGGGGGGAAATGACATGGGGAGTAACCCCAGGCACCATGGGTTTGGGAGAAGATGACGCTCTGAGGCACGCCAACTTCCAACCATCACGCTGTGACAATATCCATTCACAACTTGGTGCTGCATCTTGAGTCTATCATCAGTTGAGGGGAAGTTCCTTACTCTCTCTCTTATATATATATATATATATATATATTATATGGTAACTCTCCCCTAGAAGAGGCCTTTTCTAGTGATAGGCTGTTATCCCTTGGAAAAACAAAGTTGTAATGAATTGAGTCAAAGTCAAAAATATATTGTATGGTGGGATGGTGAGTCTATGCATCTTGTATCAAAGCTAGGTTTGGGTACCACGTAGAACACAATGTTGGAGAGAATGTTGTAACTAAAATTTAGAATATTATATATATATATTTTCTCAATTAGAAGCCCGATAGAAGTCACATAAAGTATTTTATATCTTTTGAAAATAGACAGTGAGATGTTTTGTAAATATTCTGATGGTCCTATAAAATCTTGAGTCATGTCATGACTATAAGTTTCCTATCATGACAAGAGTTGATATCTAAAAAATAGTAAAGTAATTACAATTTTGTAAGAGTCATTGGTCTATTTCATAAGAGTTATACACACCATGAAATTGTTGGGTGCACCACGATAGATATAAAAATAAAAAATATATCAATTTTCTTTATATTATGAATAGTTTAACTATGTTACTTGTTACATGAAACGTAAGATTTATTAATTTTCTATATATGGTGTATTTTTACACACCACAATGTAATATTCCAAGTTGAAAGTGATTTTTAGGATAATTTAAATTGGTATATTGTTTCATGATACACACTATTGTAATGATGTTGTACTAAGAATATGATTCAGATAGATTTTAGTGATTCTAGAATTGTATAACCTCTTCCATGGAGGTAGTACCACACCACAATTCATTTAATCGAAACATCAAATTAAAGGTTTCATGCTATTATTTCTTATTGTGAAAAATCTACAGGGTAGTGATTTTTAAAAGTTTTAGGATAACTAAAACTGGAATAGAGTACACACTATAAAGTATCATACCATGCCATGAATCACATGGAAGTGAAAAATAGTTAATAGATAAACCGATCTTTCATGATGTGAAAGTGTATTCCACTTTTTAATTGATGTGATTTGAAGAGTTTTAATAGAAATGACTACATAGATATCAAATGATAGTATAAATATATTTAAAATAACTAATATCTACCTATTTTAGTTTATTTGGTAGATGTCTACTAGGAGTTAATCCAATCAATGGATTTGAAATAAAAGGAAGGTAGAAGTTGTTTAATGTTTAAATTTATAATTTTAAATAAAAATATTATCTGGATATATAGAATATTGTTACATAGAAGAGGAGTATCACACACAGATAAGAAAGAGAGGAATCTTGAAGATTCAAAATATAAAATTAGAAGTAATGTTCACTGAATACTTAGAGTTAAAAAGTGAAGTGTGATCAATATGAGTTATATTGAAGGTCAGGTATAAGAATAAATTCTACCATGAATATCACTGAAAATATAGAATTTGAGTTTGGATAATCATGCAGAACACCCTTATTGTTTGGTGGTGATTCATTTGATTGAAATATTTTGAGTTTGACCTTTATGTTATAACCCTATTGAAAGAAGTGAGTGGAAGAGAAGAAGAGGTTGTGGAACTTATATGAGTAGTGAGATCTTCCTAAATTTTATAGTAACATATTAGTTAAGTAGTTGTTAATTTTTATATCAACACATCACTGATATGTGCACTTTAGACATAGAAAATTATGGGTGGACTAAGTAAAATCATGAGTCCATTTTATTTACTACATCACATTTAATTATTCTTAAAAAAAAATTATAGCGTCTTTTATAACATGAAGATAATATCCAATTTGTTTTAAAGAAAAGAATAAATATTTAGACACCCTAATTCACCCCCACTTAGGTTGTATTAGGAATATGGGTTATAACAAGTTATATTTAATCCTCGGGTTATTCCATGAATCTATTGGGGGAAAGATGCATTTTCTTGGAGAATATTGTGAATTCTGGGGGAGTACCTGTATTTGATGGGTGAGATTATGAAATTTGAAAGAATATGATGATATAAAATTCAAAATCTCTAAGAATATATGTTTATTCAATAAAAAAACATGGAATCAAAGTAATTAATTTCACGAGAATATTAATGATGTTAGGTGATAATAACTTGTTGAATGGCGATTCTAAGGATCAAAATGACTTATCATAAGCTTTATCTAATCAATTTCTTTTATTGGTGTTGGATTTTTTTCATAGTAAAAGGAATTTGGGATAAAATTTCTTACAACAATACAGGTTATTGAAAAGTAAAAAAATAAAAGCTGTTGGTTTTGAAAGAAAAGTTTGACGATATGAAGAAGATTTCTCGTGAAAATGTTGAAGGATTATTCATTCGTCTCACTAATTTGGTGGTGCAAGATGGGGACTTAGACATGAGGTTAAATATTAGGATGTTATAAAGAAAATCATCAGAACATTACCGCTAACATACATCCCAAATGTGTCATCACTTAATAAAGTGAACCTTGAATACTTATAACTTTATCTAGTTGTATATTAGATGAAGGTGAATCCATAGGTCACTTTATATAATTTATCCAAATAGTTATAATTCAAGGAAGTAAAAATATAATAGGCTCAAGAGGCTATGAATGAATATGATGAATGTTATGAGTTCTTATCAATATTTGGAAAAATATTTAATAGGAAAATATAGATTTAAGAGTAAACTACACTTAGCATGTTTCCGTTATGGTTAGATTTAGTGAATCACTACAAGGTGTCCAAAGAAGTTTTATAAAGAGTATGATGAGTCAAAATTATCACCAAAATAGTAGAATAAGTTTCCCCTAAGAAGGAACTTTAAAATTAGTTAGTGTAATTGGAAAACAATTTCAATGTATGGGATGAGTAATATAAGATAAAGAATATGCAGTGGAAGATCTTATAGAAGGTATAAAGAAATTTTTTATCTCAAACCTGGAATATTGTATGATTGAATTAGTAGAAAAATAAAAATGTTTTTAGTTTAATAAGGTAATGATCAATTAGAGTGAGTTTTAGATCTCAAAGTGTAATTGAAAGGGTTTCTTGAGAAGATTGATCTACAAATAAAGAAGAATAAGAAAATTGGAGGTTTTTTGAAGGATAATTTATGTTATTTTGGTTAACATGAAGCAGAATTTTATTTTCATGAAAATGTGGTGGAAGAATAAAATGATTCTTATGTGAAATTTGAATATGATACGAATTATAGATTAAATATTGAATAATATACCAAGATCATTGATAATATTAATTTTTTTTTCAAGGATAAAGTTAATAAAATCAAAGTAGTTGTGGAGTAATTCATGTCCTTGAGATATAATATTGAACCATAGATTAAAAAATATGGTTCAAAGATGAAGCATTAGTTTAGGAAATTCTCTGTTGAATGTTTTAATGAAAGTGAATATTGGAAAAAAACTTTTAAATAGAATTTGAGTGCTCAAAGAACAAGTTTTAAGGGTAAAACTAGTCTTGGTTATGGTGGTGAAATATCTAATGGAAATTTTGTAAATATGGAAATCATAGAGAAGAAAAATAAAGGGGAGATTTTTCAACCATTGAGAGAATATCAATAATCAAAGAAGAATTCTAATGTATAATATTTCCGGATAAATGAAAACAATAAGATATTTCCAAGGATGTATTATTAGTTTTGTGTCTTTATTAGATACACTATTCCCTTTTGTAGTGAAGTTGAAAGTTATTTAACAACAAGAACTATTGGAAGCTAGAAAAGTAGAGTTGGAGTATACTATTCATATCATAAGATAAATTTATTCTTTATTTACATTTTTAATTTATCAAAATTTTAGCATAAAATATAACATTTTAGGAAGAGTAATAATTTATATTCTTACTGAAGTCCAATGTAATTTGATGTAAAAAAATCTAATCAAATTCCTTTAAAAAATATGGTTTATCCTCTCAAGGATGAATAATTTTAACGAATGTATTATTCTAATGAAAATGGAAATATATCAACACTTGTTTCAGCTAATTTTTGAAACCCATAGAAAGAAATAAAGAATATTGAGAAGAAAATTATGGGTGAAATTAGCTTTAAATATTAAAATAATAGTATCACTTGGATTTTTGATAGTGAATGTTCATATCATATAACATGTGATATGAATCTATTTAAAAATATAAAGGGAATATTTTATGAAAACCAATTTTTTAGAAATGATTTAGCATTAAATATTAAAGTTAGTGGAAATTTCTGGTGGACTAGTATGGAATTAAATAATATTTATGTACTTTATGGTGATGGTCTTCATCACAACTTATTGAGTGTTAGTTAACTTTGTGACTCAGGTTTGGAAGTAAAATTTAATTGAAAAGGTTTTATTATCAAATTAAAGGCTAGGAGTTATCTTATGAAAGTATTCAGGATGAATTAATTACTATATTAGGTAGAAAACAAATAAAATACATTTCTTCTAATAGTGGAAGAGGAAAATAGTTTAGGGAACTATAGACTTGGCCATATTCATCAACTGAGCATGAAGAATTTTTTGAGTTTGACAACTACTATTTAAATTAATATATTGAATAGGAAAAAATATAAAGTTTTTGATTATTTATTAAGAGAAAATATGGTAAGAAATATTTATCAAACTTAGAATAAGGGAGAATTGGGTTTTATAAATTAGCTCCACACCATTGTATATAGTCTAACCAGTCAGGCATGAATATATTGTGAGAAGTAATTTGTCTCATTTTTTTGATGATTATAGTGGGATGTGGTGTGCCATGTTGAGGTGATTAAAAAAGTATGTCTGTGATTGTATAAAAATGTTTCAAAGAAGATAAAAAATTGATACTTAAAGAACTATAAGGGTTTTGAGATCAGAATATGTGATAGAGTACACATCCTATGTGGTTTAAAATTACCTTAAAAATCATGGTATTCAACATGTAGTATCTTTAGTGAGAACTTCCCAATAGAATATTGTTGTAGAAGGAAGAAATTGTATGGTGAATAATATAGAAATAACAATGTTAATAGAAAGTGGCATCTCACATCACTATTGGAAAGAAGCAGCATAAGTGGTTGTGTATACTCAAAATATTGTATTACTCAACCCAGATGAAAATTTTAATGAATGGAATCCCCCAAAAAATTATCTTATATTATTTGAAAGGAAATTATTTATTTGATATAAAGAAAAAATTAGGGAAATTATTGTTATGTAACAAATAAAGGCATCTTATAAGGATACTCATAAATGATTGTGACATATAAGTGTTTTAATAAAATTCTCAATAAGTATTTTGAGAGTAGTAATGTTAAGGTTTTTGATAATTAATCCAAATAAAATTTGAGAAGGTTTGTTTATGAAGAATTACTTAAAGAGGATGATGAGATAAATTTTCTACTTAGGAGAATATCAAATTTTTTTTGATTGATTATGATTATAAAGTAGAATTTTTATAAGAAAAAGGTGAACAATAAATTCAACCTTTGACTCACTAAAAAGGAAAAAGGATTTAAGATCATCTGAGAAATATTATTAGAGATAAATCTACTCTAAAAAAGACTCAAAGGATTAGGATAATCGAGTACGCTATACTATTATATGAGTTTAAACCAAGATTTTTTGAAGAAGAAACTAAGGAGGAATAATTCATGAATTAAGTATTGGACCAGATTAATAATAATTAAACTTGGGATCTTGTGGGTAGACCAAAGCATCGTAATTTTATTAGTAGAAAGCGGGTCTTCAAGAATAAGTTGGATGAAAATGGAAGAACGGTCCAAAATAAATTAAGTTTTATATAAATGGGTTATGTATATTTCAAAGGGATGATGATGAAGAAACATTAAAACTACCAGAAAAAATGAATTATATATGTCATTTTAAATTTTGTTTCATTCAAAATAATTTTATAGTATCCAATATGGGGATGGAGATGAAATTTATAAATATATTCTTGACTAAATAAGTATACCTAGAAAAAAAAGTTGGATTTGTTGTTATAGATGATGATCCTAAAGTGTGTAGATTAAAAAAGTATTTTAATAGCTTAAATTAGTCTCTAAATAGTTGGTATTCATGATTGTATTCCTTTCTAAGATAAATGTAGTTCAAGAGAGGATAGGTTGATCAAAACCTATAAGTGAAAATATCAGAAAAGGGAAAGTTTACAGTGATGGTGTATGCGGATGATGTGATCTTTGGATGTAGGAAGAAGAACACAATTTATAAGTTTCCTCATTTAATGAGTATGAAATTTGAAATGTCATTGATTAGGGAATTAAATTAGTTTTTGGGTTTCAAATACTTCAAAATAAAGGCATTATATTCATCTCAAAGGTTAAATATAAAAATAAGAGTTGAAGAAATTTAAAATGGAAGAGTACAACTCTGATAGCATTGGGAGTAAAAAGGGGAAGGGATGCTGATAATGAAGCAATATTCTTAACACTATATAAAAGGTTCATAGGTAGATTAATATATCTTATTATGACCAGACCAAACATATTTTTTGTAACATTATTGAGAACAAATTTTTATAGTTTTCGGAATAAAGAGAACCACCTAGTTGTGAATAGAATAATAGGGTATGTTCAGGGGATACTAATTATGGTTTAGTGTTCAAGGATAGAAAGGATTTGATTTTTTATCTTATTTGGATGTTGAAAAGGATAGTTACATTCTGGATAGAAAATCCTTAAGTAGTGGATCATTTTATATTAAAATACAAAATTTATTGGATGGATATGTAAGAAACACTATTTTTTTCTTGGAGTACTGTTTATGCATAATATATTTTAGTCACTATGCCTTGTTCGCATATTATATGAATGAAGAATAACTATAACTTACTATTGAAGTGATTCCACAACCAATACTAATTCAGTGCAGTAAGAAAATTGAAATTGTATTAACAAAGAATACAATGTAGCCCTACCACATGAAATGTATTGAGATATAATATCATATCATAAAAGAGAAGGTGGAAAACAATATTATGAAATGATATGTTTTTGAACTCAACATTATGTAGAATATATATTCACCAAACCATGAGATTCATATGTTTTTGAGAATCATTGGTTGGACATTAGAGTTTAACCGATTCCTTCAAACTAAAGAGGTGTGAATGCACTTTTCCCAATTGTATTTAATGTTATATCTGGATACTATGTGTTTTTATAAAATATTCTATGTATTAGATGAATTAATAGGGGTATTATCCATGGGTAATTATAATAAATTCATAGATTTACTTAGTAGGTTTCATATTGGATAATATTGACTTAGTTAAAATTTTCTATTTTTTTCTACAATGATCTTAAACTCATATAGGATTAGAGAAAATGTTAATTTCACTTTGATTAGTATTTTATAGTTAATGTTTTAAATGGTTAGATTTAGAGTAGTCGAATCCTTTGATTTTTGATATCAAAGGGGGGTAAAATTCAAGATTTAGAGAAAGAATTCATTCTGGGGGGAGAATTATGTATGGGGAGAATAATATTTTATAGGGGGAGTATGATCACCTATGAAGGAAAAATATAAAGAGCTGAAAACAAAATCCAGGGGGGATTTTTTGCAAAAATAAGTTTAAATATAGGAATTATTTTCAATTAAAATCAGTTGGAAGCCACATGAAGTATATTTAAATTTTTAAATATGGATGGTGAGATATTCTATAGATATTCTGAATGTTCTAGAACTAACTGAGTCATGCCATGACTACATGTGTCACACTGTGACTGGAGTTAAAGTAAAAAAAATTGTAAAATTATTAAATTTTTGTAATAATCATTAGGCCATTTAATAAGATTCATATGTGCAATGAAACTAATATCCATGTTGTGATAGATTCAAAAATCATAAGAATATAGATATCCCTTGTATTACATATGGTTTAGCCCTATGGATTCTTACATGGTATGTAATATTTTTAACATTTCCATATTTGGTTTTTTATTACATTACATGATACAATATACCACAATTTAAAAGATGTTTGAGAGAATATTAGTGGTTATGGTGTTTCATGCTATACTCTAGGATACTAATGTCACACCGTGAAGAGGATTCATGTATATTATAGTGATTCTGAAACTATATCACCTCTACTATGGAATAAATACTTTGATATGATTTTTCAATCAAAAAATTTGATTTAAGGGTTCACAACATGACAACCCATCATGAGAATGATACATGGACATGTTTTTTGGAAGTTTTTGGATAGGTAACATTGGAACAATGTATGAAATGTGAAGGCTCATGATACAATGTGACTCATATGGTAGTTAAACATAGTTAATGGAGAAACTTATCTATCCCACTATGAAGGAGTATGTCACATCATGATTGATAGAATCTAAAGAGTTTGAAAAAATGATGATGTGGATATCTCATGATGATATGGTATTTATTTGAACAACTAATAACTACTTAATTGAATTTTTATGGTAGTTATCTATTTGGAGTTGATCCAATGGATGATTTAGAAGTAAATTTAGAAGTTAGTTATTATTTGAATTTAAAATTTTAATTTCTAACATTATATGGATATAGAGGATATTTTTGTGCAAAAGATGAGTATCATACATATAGAATAATGAGTGGAATCTTGAATATTCAGAAATAGAGCATCAGAAGTAAATTACATTGAATACTTGGACTTGCAAAGTGCATTGTGATAAATTTGAGTTATGTTGAAGATTAGGACTCAAAGGGCATTATACTATCTATATCAATGAAAACCTATGAGTGAAGTTTAGATAATAATAAAGAACAAACTTGTTATTCTATGATGATACTTTCAATCAATATCATTTGATGTTAACTTATGTTTCTACTATATTCTTATAACCACTTGAAAGTGTGAGTAGAAGAGGGAAATAGGTTGTGGCCCTTTGATGAGTAGTGAGTTACTCGTAATTTTTTTAATCATATATTAGTGAAATATTGGTTAATTTTCATATCAAAACAACATTGATATTTGATCCTTGGAAGTATCCTATTATAGTTGAATTAAGTAAATTCATGTTTCCAAGATCATTACTTCTTTTCATTTAATTATGCTTCAAAAATAGATTCAAGCTATCTTTGATAACATAAATATGAGATCCAATTTATTTTAAATAGTATATTAAATTTAATGTAACCTTAATTCAACCTATTTTAAGGTGTAGTGGGACCTCAGGTCACAACGAAAATAAATTAATGAGATTATTTACATATTTAGTGTGTAACCTTTTAGGAATATTTTTCAGTGGAATTAAGTAAACTTTCCTGAAGTCTAGGATTACTATATAGAAACATGTAAATCCACCTATAGATAAAGAAGTTAATGTTTCAACTATAAAAACCGTCATATGAATGGTAATATATAATATAATCCATTCATCCTGATGCCTCATCATGTTTGATGTATATTGTGTCATCATCCTATATGGTTAATTTATTGTTATTTGAATTTATGAAATAAAATTTTCGATTAACTACCATGTCCATGGATTTGATCATAAAAGTAGTTTTCAATCAAATGGATATTGATATATTCTTCTATTGATATCAAAGTGGAAAATAATTTCTTGTCTTATTTAATTAACAATATATCACTTATGATGCACCCAATGTATGCAACCTCATGATGAGTATATATGATCATTATTTTCATCCATACATCAAAGAACATGATTCATGATATACATTAATAATAATCTAAATTCTAAGGATAAATACACACATTTATATATAGGAATATACATTAACATATAAAATAAATAAAATTACTATTTGTGGGTTGTTAGGATCACAGTAGGGAAAACTATAATAAGAGTGGGAGTGTGGGAATCAGTGTAGAATGAATTTTTGTCACTTTAAAAATTATTCCCTTTTTATCACCTTAGTTACTTATTCATTAAATGGAAATTTTGTTGACTTCACCTCTATATATCAAGCATACATATAAAACAATAAAGAATAATGGACACTAGATTTTTTTAATGTGATTTGTATCCTTTAAGGAATATTCCCCAATTTACTATGATTATTATCCCCCACACACAAGTCCCTTTTTATTATCATATAAATTAAGAGCTTGGAAATGACCTTGAATTCTTCTTTTTGCATCAACCTAGTATTATGAAAGATTATTATTTGAAGCACAAGAAGCACAATATCAACATGAACCTTTTTAAGTGACCAATAGTATAAAAAAAGTCTTTTTATAGACTATAATAATTCTGATCAACTTCCTCACAATGTAGTAATCAAATAGAATCCTCTAATTCACATCAATCAGCAGGATGTCTCAGAAATACAAAAATCAATAGTATTTCTCTTCTTCTCTTTATTTAGTTAGAATAATGTCAATATAATATCAACTGGTAAAATTGCAATTCTTCTTTAACCCAAATAAAGATAAAAAAATGAATGGAAGTTGGAAACACTCTTCTTATTCTTATGATCTTAGAGACACAATTTGTGATAGAAATCACTAAGAATTGTGTCAGTCTCTTCTTCTTCCTCAAGTTCACAATTTGTCATGCTTTGAATTGTTTTTATCAATTACATGGACATGAAAATAATATTTCGTGTACATAATATTTATCAATTTAGTTATCTTGTATTCAATACTTATTATATTATTATTTTTCAACCCACTCAACACTTGTTCAATTTATGCACTCTTGTTTCATGGTCACTATTCCTAGAATATCTCATGGTCTTTTATGTTTGCATGAATATTTTATGTACATACCCACAATATATTTTCAATTTTCCTAGTGAAAGTATGAGAAGTGTTTAAATTTTTTACATGAATAAAACACACATTATTATTCTCTTTTATACAAGTGAGTGTGTGAGTTTATTATTCTTCGCACAACAATGTTTTCCCAGAGGATGTCAGTTTTTATTCACACATTAGATGAGTATAAGAACCCTTTATTCATCACATAAAATAGTAGGTACATGGTTCAAGATTATCAAACTAAATAAAGAATCATGGTTCTTATTCATGAAATTATTATTCATAGAACCTTCCATTCACTTATCCAAATAGATTAAAAACTCTCCTTTGTTCTAGTGGAAGCATGAAGACTTAAAACAGATGCTATTTTTTTCTATGAAAAATGAGTGATCGCAATGATTTCATAAAATTGTCTTAGTATTGACACCTATATCTTTATAGATGAGGTTATTAGCCTTTGATCCATGTATTTAGAGAATTAAATATTGAGTTGTATGATGCATTTTCAAATGGTGGTGGTCTTAGATTCTGTAAATATTACCAAATATTTCATTATATTAAAATTCATACGGTATTCTTTATCTCTTGATGATGCTGAGAATCATGGAGTCAACAAAAACATTATTCTTCACGAGAGGATTATCCTATGTATACGAACATATGGCATGAACTTTCATATGAATGAATTACTATATCTTAATTATTATCCTCAATAGTTCCATGTTCTTTGTATATAAAAATGAATGCAAGAAGAAGATTTTGGCAAGGATTTGAATGATTGATCATTCTTGATTACTCATAGTTTGATCACTAGAGATATCCATAATGATTTTTGTTGAAAATTGGAGTTTTTATTGGTCAATGGATATGAACGGTGGAGAAACTCTTCAGTGGGAGGTTGAATATGAAATGTAGGAGCTCAGTGGATCTTCAGATCAAAAGATATCGGATAAACGGTCCTATTTATATATGTTTTTAATGAGGAAATAATGTATGTATTCAGTTACCATCACACAATTATATTTGTTGTGTTATATGACCACTTAATTTGTAAATTTGCATCTTTAGTCGGCGAGAAGTGAGTACCAATGTCTACTCTCAAATCCCCATTGGTGTATAGCCATGCCAGATCCTCTACCACAATTCCACCTTGCACGTTGGAGCCACAACTTTTCACCTATGCACTATTGTGGGTGAAAATTCTCACCCCTCTATTCCAACATTTCTAGATGATTGTGGTTGACCCTAGTTCCCAAATCAATAGTGGATGCAAATGGGTATTGTGGTTGGATAGTTGGTCGAAAAACATTTTTTAACAAATAACCTCATAAATACTTAGTAAATTATATGTATTCCAATTCCAACTTAAATGATTTCATCCAAATATTTTTCATAAAAAATTAATATATAATCTATCTTTTTTAATGATTTCTAAATTCACTTATGGAAATAAATATTTCTATGAACTTCATAGAACACCAAATGCAATAAAGAGATATTTTATGGGATTTATTTATTATTCCCTAAACATAATCCAATTAGTAAAACTATTTTATAGATCATTATCATTATTCATTACTATATAAAATGTGCACCACATAAATACATGTTATTAAATCAATAAGGACCAATTCATCAATTGTTAGAGTTAAATGTATAATTGATCTTACATGACATCCAATGTATTTAAATTAACCCAAAACAATTCTTAAAATATCACCACCTCATCCAAAACATTGATATGACCTTTGAACTTCTCATGTATGGTTCATTTGTAGACTTCAAAAAATTAAAATATTTCTTTTCCAAACATAAAGAGATATTATTGGAATATTCTTTATTAGTACCAAAACACATCCAAGCCTCCTCAATCAATATTTTTTCTTCACAATGAATGTTTCAACTTGATTCACATAGTTTCTTAGTAATTTCATTTTTATATTCAAAAAATATTCATGGGAATACCAATGGACTTAAAAAATGTTCTTCTTCTTTAATCCATATTGAAATACTCCTTGAAAATAATTAAAAAAAATTGGGATATTAAATTTATCCTTATAATTTCCCTTATGGAATATTATCAAGTGTGATATTTAAGAGAATAAGTCTCAATATCTTATGATCCTCCAACACTTGAGAGTCAAACATCAGTTTTCACTCATTAGATATATGTTATATTGACCATGATAAATATTATAAATAATATTATCATATAATTGATAGGTTTTCATTATAGAGAGTAATTGTTATAACCTTTCAATGTGAAAGTTACTCTAGGAACATTATCAAATTAATGTTATGTAGAAGAAGAATCCTCACGTGATAAGATATTATCAATATTATGGTAATAAAAAATATAAATATATTTGTTTATAGAGAACCAAATATAAAAAATAATGAACCTAATTAATAATTATATCCTGTAACTTGAACAATGACATGACATAAATAGGAATATATTGAGCCAGCTACTTTAAGAAAACATCTTTCCAATCATTTTAAAAGTTATTACTTATCCACCATTAAATTTTATTCCAAATTATAACTAAGATAAAGAATTATTTTGATATACTGAAAATCATTGTAATTCCCAAATATTTTTTATGTTTTTCAACTAGCATAACATTGGTAAGAAAACAAATATCATCCTTTATATTTTTTAAAGCACCTTTACTATGTAATAATTTTTACTTTTAAGAAATTGTTTTTCCCAGAATATTTGTGGTAAATATTAATGAGACTAGTAATAGGTTCAAATAATATTTCTTGTCTCTCTTGAAAACATGATATAATCATATAAAAAATTAAATCGTGATAACATGATATTTTTTTGTATCCCTGTAACAATGAATATTTCCATGAAGATCTGCATTAGATATAATATTTTAAATTAAATCAGAAATAATAATTAATAAATAAGTTGAAATGAGGTCTCCCTAATAGTGGTATGTTGAATGTGTAACCATTATTAGAAAAAATATATAAATTTTACTTTTATAAGACATCAGAGAATTATACGTCCTGATATTACAAATCCAAAAATTATGAAACCTATCATTTCATGAGTGTATAATTTTAAAAACTCAGTTCCACTTTATCATATATATATATGTATATATATATTATATTGAAGAAAATTTTATAGGTTAAGAGGTAACCATATGAACACTAAAATACATATAAAAACCCAACAAAAAAATATCTAAATAAATAAATAAATAGAAAACCTAAATAGTTGGGTTAGGTGACATGGGATGAAAGGGAAGGGGACAAGGAAAATCAGAAGGTGACGAGAGTGTGATCTATTGGTACAGGTGTGGTCCTTAGGCCCCTTATCCTTGGGAACTCATATTCGATTCATGAATCTAGAAGTATTCACCATTAAAAAAGGCTCCATCACAACCACAAAATCACCGTTATAGGAGTGTCATACACTGAGAACTAGTGTTAGTCCAAACAATCATTGATCACTATTCAAAGAAAACCACAACATTGGGAGAAGCCATTAAATATAGATATTACTATAGAGGGAGTTATCCACTAAATAAATCAAGAAAAACAACTACAAAAAATAATGAATATATAATTATGAAATGAATATCCCCAAGAGATGAACTAATCCCTCATTAAACATGATTTTCTGATGATAGAGTATATCAGACATCACAACCCATCATTATTATTTCCCAATATAAAATAGTTAAGAGTATGCCACTATGATCAATGTTCTTCTTCTACTGATGATGAACAACATTGAAAAACCCTAACTAGAAATTTCCCTTAGAGAATATAAAAAAGATATTAAAAAATAAAAATTTAAAGAAAAAGATAAAGCGAATCACCAGAATCCTCCAATGAATTGGGGACTAGTGTTGGAACTAAAGAGTCCCCACCATTGAAATTTCACTAAGCATTGTTCCATTTTCTTAAGACTCGCCCAAAATAAATAACTAAACAAATCATATAATGTATAAAATACAAAAACAAGATCATAGAAAGTTTCCAAGGAACCCAACACAATGTGATAAATCCCAAGGAGTTCCATCAACCATTTATATCATCGAGACACTTCTGAGTACATCACTTATGCATTCAAAGATGTTATTGAACTAGGATCGGTGTAACCACAATGGGGGGGAATTGAATCATTGTGGGTAAATTTTATCCAATTAAAAAAATTTACACTTTTTACTTCCACAATTTTTAAGGTGAATATACATCTCACACAATTCTCACACCTTAACCAACATTCAAGTAATAATAAATAAAAAATAAAACAAAAATGCACATAGAAATTTATCAATGAGGTTCACCTCCAATGTGGAAGACTACCAACCTAGTGTATAATGATTGTTATCACCGAAACACACAACATATCTTCTATTATCAATATAAATATAAAGAAAGGGTATACCATTGAACCTATATTTTGGGCACTAACATGGTTTATATACGACACCAATTAAAAAATAAAGCACCCACTTGTACTATTTAAACACTATAAGAAATCTTGACTTCTTATTAATTTACTATATTTATATGGATTATCTTTAAAGTATGAAAAGTAGTGTAAGAAAAAGTTTTCTCTCAACAATATAATTATGATATCCTTTCTTAAGTTTGTAGAAATATTTAAGGCAACCTCTTCTACACAAAAATCATGAAGTCTATCTCACTCATTATTTATTTTTACAACCGTCATTGAATTATGACTCTTCTCACATCTTGAAAAACAAAATTATTTGAGGTTTTATCACTTATTCTTTAACATATTCAATACATACGGTGATTAATAATAATCGTGCATAACTATTTCAGTCTTCTTTTCTTCTTCAACACATAAAATTTTCACAAGTTTCAGTAGTTCAATTTATTCTCACTTTTTTCTTACATATCATATTTTATATATAAATAAATTATAAAAATATAAAAATAAAAATAAATAAATAATATTTAATTAAAATTTTAAAAATATGTAAAAATGATTTTTTAGAATTTTATAGCAGTATAATCTCTATATTTTTCTCACATTTAAATTATCATTTTAATTCTCATAAAATCTAATAGTCAAATGATCCTCCAATATTATAGAATTTCCATTATATTTCAAATTATCATTTAAAATTGAAAAAATATCTTTATTAATGATCTATAAATATATTATTTTTAACTCCATAATTCTACATTTAAATTATTTCCAAATTTCTCAAATAATTTTGTGGAATTATTTCTCATTAATTATTTATAAAATTTGGATTATTATTATCCTTGAGACTCAGATTATTCATTCTCATTACCTCCCATGATCTTATCAACATTATTTCATTTAACAACCACATTATTCCCATCTCATTATTCTATTCTTGAAAACATTTTCACATAGATAGAAATATTTTTATGGTAAAATATACCATTCAGAGTGAAATGTTTTTTCTTTGAATATAAGTAATAACAGATTGTGACATGGTATCTTTCATTATGGCATAAATCTCATTCAAAAAACCCCACTCTATCACTCATTATTGTATGGATTATTTTATGCAATGTTGGTATGTAAAATTTCATAACTCCATCTCCATTTCATCATAACTCGTGTGTGCCCTTATTCTTAATGACACAACCTTCGGTTACTTAAACATATAATTTTATCATTATCTCCTCAAATTATCATGATTATTGAATCCATGAAGAATATAAAAGATGTAACATCCCCACCTAACCCATTTCCTTACACTAGGTCGGAGGTGCTACTAACCTTAGGTGGAATCCCCAAGACACAAAAGGATGGAAATAAATACTAAGGAATTACTTAGACATTGGGGGATGATTTTACATTAAAAAAACAACATGTCAAGAAAAAATATTAACCAAACCCACAATATTATGCATGGTAATAAATAAAGAAAATCAATTAAAACTAGTGAAAGAATAATATATGATAAGAAAAATAAATAAATAATAAAATATGACTTAAGGAAACCAATGGAAATAAAAACACAACAACACTGATGTGGAATCACAACATTGACTCTAAAAGATAAACTCTAAGATATAACTCCATCATGAAAAACTAGTATCAAGATGCTCCACTAGAGAGGAATGATACCTCTGCATTAACCATATAATGAAGAATCATATGTATATATGCACTAAATTACATATAGAGGTGGTGAGAAATAATAACCTGTAGGATTTACCCAAGATATTAATCAGGTAATTTCACTAGGATAAGAACATGTTAGCTCATAGTTAAAAAAATATTTTAAAACAAATGAAATAAACACTAAGTCTGTATATCAATTTAAAACGATTTAAGTTTAAATTTAAACAATTTATCCATCAAAATACTTTAGTTCCATTAATTCAATTTATCATAACCAAAACACATCCATACACTCCAATAAACATGAATGTTAAGTGGCACTGCTATACTCGTGAGTGGTTACTCTCCAATCTATCAAGTCAACACTAGGTGAAAAATCTATGGGTTCCTCCATTCTAGAACCACACCCCTTTATTCAGGGTTATTTCCAATGAAAATAAACTCGTTCTAACCATGTTTCCCAAATTATCAAATCAATTCATTACATATAAACCATTTTCCCCCTTTAAAACATTTAATCTAACATATTACTTGCATTAAACCAAAACATTAATTTTAAAATGATAATTTAAAATTATAAAAGTAAAGAGGTTTCCAAAATTCCTTCAAATTACCATGTTCTAAAAATCATAAGCCAAAATGGTTCCCTTTAATAAATAATTATATAATTTATTTGAAAACCCCAGAAAATAATTCAAATAAAACTAAGAATAAAATTTATAAAACTTGTTGAAAAAATAAATAACCCACCCACATAAAAAAACAATAAAAAAAAGAATAACATAATGAATCCTCTAGATCTAGGCTCTAAATCTCTTTTCTTTAACAAAACCAATCGAGATCTCATCAAAACAAATCATAAAACATAGATCTATAAAAAATGTACTATATATAATGTTTCATATGAGATGAGATGATAATATATTTGGATAAATAGAGATAATAGAGACTTACCATTAATTCAGAAGATCCAAAACACTTTAATTAATCAAAATGGGATTTTAGATCAATGGGAACCACCAAAGACACCCAGGGAATGAAATGAGTTAGAGAGATTGAGAGAAGAAGAAATAATGAAGCCTTAAAGGTGAAAATTTTAGTTATAATATAATTTTTAGAGATTTTAATTCACTTTTTTAGTTAGGATGTAACACCCCAAAATTATAAAGAACATTGTATTAAATAGCATGTATGACATGCAACACCAAGAATAGAAGGGAATATAATATCATGATAATTTATGATATATTTACTATTTAAAATAAATTAAATATATTCTATATCTTTCAATTCACGAAACACTAATTTTACCTTTCATTACATGTAAAAACAAGTTTTCTCAATAGCTTTCATTACACACAAGACCAAGTTTAATCGAACAACATTACACTATTAATATTATTAATTAATATGCTGGTTATCATATAGAATTTGGAATAACATGAATGAATAATATTTAATAACTTATAAAAATATATATTTTTTACATGTTTATTAGTAATATATTGATTATGAATAATATAAGATCCTTTTAAAAGAAAAAAGTAATGTTTTTTTGAAAAACAATATTTATTTTCTAAAAGATGGTTTAATCATGCTTGGTGCACGTAATTTAAAATTAAATTTTACCACTTTTAGAGAATTTATTGAACAATATAAACTAAATTTTTGAAATAATATTTCCAAAATGATCCTAGGGTGTTTTTTTGTGATTTTTCTGAGATGTTTCATTTTTTAATGAATAATGAAAAATACTATATTTTAATTGAAAATCGTCTTTTAGTTTAAATAATTTATAGTGTTAAATTATATTTTGAATTTGTTTGAAAGTATAATTATTTAAATTTTATTTCAATTAATCTTATTTATTTAACTCAGATCAATTTTATATTTAATTTGGATATAATAAAATTTCAAAGTTTTGAACATTTTTTCTTTAATAACATGCTTTTCCATACCATCTAGGAGATTAATTTTAAATTAGATTATACCAATTCGATGAGTTTAATTTGAAAAAATATATTCCATATATGGAATAAAAATAATTTATATTACCTAATAATGTGAACTTAATTTTTTAAAATCATTATTAGGGAAAAAATTTAAAATTAATTACAGTGATTAAGGTAAAAACGGATTTACTTAGTGATTAAACATAGAATAAAATCAGTAAGAATGAACCAACACTTATCTAACACCAATTTATTGGAAATATTAAACTCTTATTACTTTTGGATTTATTTTTATGAGTTTTAGGGTCAATTTTCCATTAACCTGATATATAAAATAAGTTAATTAAACAAAATGACAAAAAAGGTACCTTTCTTACTTTTTTTATCTATAAAGCTATGGGATAAAAAAATCACATTGGTTCAGTTATATATATTATTTGGAAATATAAATTGTTTTTTATTATAATAATTTATTGTTGATTTTTAGAGATGAATTATGTAACGCCCCGACCCCATAAGCCCAAGGTCGGTGCATTATTTTAATAGATTGGCATGATTACGAGGAATCAAGTCCCGAAAGACCGATCAGTTTAGAAGTCTTGGAAAATATATTACATACACGAATGTAACATTACACATTATAAAATAATACATAACATAAATGATCCTTTGAGAACACCATTAATACCCTAGCTTAACCCTGATTATCAAACATAAAACACTTCTTGGAATCCTGGGAAAATGAAACATAAGAAAGGGGGAGCTCAAACACTTAGTAAGGGTAAGTAATATAGCAGAAGATAACCTAAACATTAGGCATGGGGAGTAATTAAAAACACATGACTTTATAGATAATAAACATGAATATATTATGGCTGGAATATGAGCTGAGTAAATAATTCCATAATAAAACATAATAATGGGCATTCAACAAGTCTAATATCCACATGAACCATCAATATTATTTTCATAATTAGGGAATTTATAATGCCGGACATTCTGATACATTTTGTCAAGGCCTCGGCCAAGACGTTTAAAAATGATTTAGGCCTCAGACAAAACCATATATCAAATTGGGAAAGGCCTCGTCCAATTCCACGTCTAGTTGTCTCATGAGACCTACCGATGAATCTAGGAGCTATAGTGGGCTCCACCCATCACTTACTAAGTCCAGTACATTCCTCATATGAAAATTTTGAAACATAACATAAAAATTCACATTAAAACTGGCATACGAAATGTCAATACTTTAACCATAAACCATGAATGGTATAAAAATAAAACATCCACTTTCAAATATATCACAAAAACTTCAATATAATATAGAATATTTGTACCATAATAAATCAACCTCGATCAAGAATAATATCCCGTAAATGATGTTGGCATAGTTGAAAATTATTAGTAAAAATATTTGAGAGAAATATCCCATTTTCATGAAATCATTTAAATGTAATGTAATTTATAAAGGAGTTCATTTAAAATATAGTTTTTAATCAAAGTGTCCCATACCACTTTGAAACTTTTTAAAGGAATTAAAATTTTAAAACATTCATGTCCATATAAATAAATCATTGAAACCATTTTGAAAACATGGACATTAATGAGAAAGGTCGAGAAGAATAAATCTTTAATACATTTAAAATGATGTTTTAGTAAAAGTTTCACTTAATAAGGATATATTTTAAAACTCTTTTATGAAACATGGACATGGATAATAAATATTTCCCAGTAAAAACTTTCCCATAAACAATCTCGAATACTAATGAGATTGAGGAATTAACCCTTACCTTGCACTTTCCTTTGGTCGAGGGTACGTTTAACCTCCTGTATAATGACCATAGTATGTTATTAAATTATACCAGAACCATATTAATATTTATTATATCATACATGATTCATTTATGACTTTATAAAACCCATTAATAATGATTTCTGTGTTAAATAAACATTTCAGGTAATAATCACTTTCTTTATCGTACGTGTTTTAACTTGTTATTCTTGATCATATCATTTAGATCATGATTTAAATACTTCCAGAATATAAAACATGATTTATATATCATATATATTTATAATATAAATATGTATGATAGACATATATATGAAATGTAAAACACTGTTTATGAAGATGGTAGGCCGTACGTATGCATAAACGCTGTTTCCGTTTTCATATCGTATTGAATGGAAATAAGTGAATAAGATATATATAAGTACATATACATATATATATATATATAGACACACATTATAATTATTATGTCATATATTACATACTTATTAATTATATATATATTTTTATAATCATCGTTGATTGGTGAACGTGGAAATGAATCTCATCGCGTCGTGGAGACTGTAATCCGTACGTACTCACGAGTGAAAATATCATTATATTGATGGTGAAATCATATGTAATTTTGTGGTATATAATATATATAGAATAATTATAATTTTATATTTATTATTTATATCAGTTATACTCATTATTATACCCATCCAAATAATGAAGTGTTCAAATAACAAACTACACCACGATCGGGAGACGGTAATCCGTACGTACGCACGTATGGTGACTTTGTCATTTATAGGATGGATAGATTAATGAAAATGGTTGTACCATTTTTATAATAACATAACAGTATATATAAGATACTATAGTTATTATTTTATATTATAAGCAACAAATAAAGCAGAAGTGGAAGAAGAAAAGAACTTAAAAGGGGTGATGGAATATTTACCTCCTCTTTGGGTTCTTCATTTTGATTTGATCAAAAGGGATCCTTAGGTTGGCTTTATGACCAAATTAAGGACTCTAGGATGAATGGAGGATAGTTGATAGGAGATTTGGGTAGGGTTTGGCTGAGGAAAATGGATTTGGAAGTGTAAATTTGAGAGAAGGGGAAGTGCCCTTTTATAAGAGAGGTGAGGGCCACTTTAGGAAAAGATTAAAGTGTTAATTTATTATACAATAATAATCGGTTTATAATGGCTCAAAATGAATTTAGTTCGATAATTATGTGGTTATGGGTCTAAATAATCTCAACCAATAGGTTTTAGACAAGTTTAGGTTGCCATTTTAACCTTATCTTTTAGATTTAACTCTTAGTTTAATAGTTTAACGTTTGCCGTGTCCTCTTGTATTATTACACTATATGGTTAATAAACTTACTCTAAAGTTCTATGAGAACCTCAAGTGGCTCATTAATTACATATATAATATTATTTAATCCCTTTTTCTGAACCTTATATTTTTAGGAATATTATATCAACCAATAATATAGTATTTGTTTTAAAATTAATTTATGTCAGTTTTGACACTATTTGGTATTTTGTTTTTGTAAAAGCCATAAGAACTTGATTACTTAGAAAACGATACATTTAATCAGACCTAACAAGTCATATTAACCTATAAAATTCGTGTATGTCTTAAAAACATTTAAATTATATTTAATTTAATATTTTTAATACCATTTATTTGAGCCTTTCATTAATAAAGTAGTTACTGTATCATCATTGTGTCATAAATAAATTTAACTATTTAATATTTAAAAATTATAAATAAAATACCATGATGTAGGAAATAATTTTATCTTTCTAATTAAATTTTATAGTTGAATTTATCTTATTTATAACCCTATATTAAAAATGGTTTAGTTAATAAACATTGAATTTAACACTTTTAACTCTTCTTTAAATAAAATAATAATAAATGTCCTAATCTAATAAAAGTGGACCTAAAGGATTATATTTTATTAATAAAGTTTTTTTTGGTCTAGATACACTTATCCAATAGAATTAGGACATGTTTTAGGGTAATTATGATATCATTTTTACCCTTAATTACCCTATTTACTTTTAACCGTGGTAAATAAAAGTCAAAATTTACTTTTCAACAAAAATTATTTTCCTCTTATTGAACCAAATTTTACTTACTGATATAAACTGTGTCTCTCAGAGTTTTGAAATTCAACTCACAGAAGTGGTAAAATTATATTTTATGGAAATTTGCTGATGCTCCTAAGAGGTTGGTAAAAGACGGTAAAACGTTCGATAGAATTTAATACATCTAATTTTATTATAAAAAGACTCTAATTAATTAAATTGAACTAATATAAGTATTATATATCTATTTTTAATTAAAATAAATTAAATTAAAATAAATAATTATTTAAATAAAAAGTCGGTTTTTAATAATAACAAAGTGTTTTTCACTATTCATCAAAAATTGAAAGTTTTTAGAAAAATATGAAAATTTTACCCAAAGATAATTTTGATATTCCAAATAAAAAAATGAAGTCCATTTTACCAAATTCAATACAAATAAGCTGCATTTATTAATTTAAAATTAATTCCCGTTGTCAAAACCAAAAAGAGGGTTTTTAAAAAGTAAAAACTATCAAAGGATTGACATGTGTTTATGTCAAATTTAAATGTGAAATTACTTATAATGAACTAAATTGTATAAAATGATAAAAATATAATATAATTATACTTCAAAACCATTCAAATGCATAATTTAACACTATACATTATTTCTATTAAAAATGTTTTTTTTCAATTAAAATTTAGTATTTTTAACTATTTATCAAAATATGAAAGTTATCCAAAAAGTACCAATAATTTATCCAAACTAAATTTTAATGTCCCGGTTCTAAATAAAAAGTTTTTTTTGTCAAATTGAATATATTAAAGTGTCAAATATTGGATTTAAAAAGGGTTTTCCATTAAAAGGCGATAAAATTACATTTTTTGAAAAATACTTCTTTTATCTGGAAAAAATGAATTTGTTCTTATATTATGTCTAATAAACACATAATATGGATTATAAAATTTTATGTATTATATAAAATTTAAAATTCTATTAACACTATTCATAACCGCATTTTGAACGGCTAATTTGGTATGTTGTGGTACGCTCAAACTTGGTGTTGCGTGTTGCGCAAGTTATTGAATTACTTTGAAGAGATAACATACATTGAAATCTTGGAGTGTTACATTTTCCTCTCCTTCAATAAATTTCATCCTTGCAATTTGAAATTGTTCTACAAGAATGAAAGGTTAAAAATATAAAATACCTTTGTGGAAAAACCACATCGAAAATTGGGTTAATAAAATTTAGTCTTAATAAGATGGAAACGGAAATGAAATAGTTACCACAAAATTATGATCTCGATTAAGAGAACGTTGGTGGAAATTAGAGAAATATAATTGGAGGAAAAACATAAATATTTATAGGGAGTGATTGAGGTCACCAATCACAAACAAGTATAAAATTGAGGGCCTCAAATCCATCAATCTATGATGATTTAAAATATCGTCGATTAAAAAAATCATAAGGTATTAGGATAAAACATTTTTTGTTTTAAGATCCCTTCCCTAATGTTTTATAATTAATTTATTCATAGAATAAGAGGGAAAAAATATACTTGATAAGTAGAGTTCAATCCTTTAACTAATTTCTACCACAAACTCATCTTTCTCTCTAAAAGATAATAGAACATAAAAATATTCTATTTATCCCAATTATATAGTGTTACAAAAATAATGAATTTATAATTTATTTGGAAGAATATTAAAAAAAATACATTATAAAAACATGGACATCACGTAGGCCAGTGGTAGGTGATGCACCCTTGTTGCCCTTCAGTTGTGGGTTCAAATCTTGTGGCCTTGCTGGACACGACAGGTTGTCTCCCAACCTCCGAGTTGTCCTTTTTATGACAATCCAAAAATAATTTCAAGAAATGATTTAACCTTAAAAATAATATCCAATATAAAACTTAATCGATTACATCCTTTAGACTTGTCCAAAATAATTCTTTCCAAATTTACAGTCCAAGATTTATAAGGATGGTAAACACAATTAAGATTCTTTTGGCCACATAATAACATGTGAATACCTTCATCATGTATTATTTTAAAACACGGTAACACCCTGAACTACCTTAAAAACTTATTTATTAAATTCATGCTCCCTTATTCCTTATAGAATACTAGATATATTCCTTATATCCAAAAATTTTGAATACTCCAACAATGATGAAATAAACAAACCATTAATCAGTTCCAAGGTAGTCAAGAATATCCTATATAATTTATTCAAATCAACCATCTCTTATTCCAAAATTACTACCTCAGTATCAAGACCATATTAAGGTTTATGTTTCCTCCAACCATGTATTTTCTAAAAATTTTAACTTGTGGTTGAATCAATTTTCATAGAACCATATAATATCAAATCCTCAATGAAATAGTACTACAGTACAATCCTTATTTATTTCCACAATTCATATAACTGGTATATCATCGATTCAACACTGAAATGACATAATTCTTTAATAACAACATAAAAAAACTAGTCATTCCTCTTCATCTATGATAGTATCATAATTTTATTATTATCTAATATCATCATTTGCTGTATACTCTGATTACTGGGAAATTTATTCGTGTAGTGTCGTAAATCCTTGAAGATGAAGAATTTTACATTTAAAACCTTTTTCTCACCCTTGAAATCACGTACTTGGTTTCCTTTTTCTCCAAACTTATAACAAACTCACATTCCCATCAAGAATTTACCAAGGTGATTCTTTCCGCAGTTGTCACATGTGGGAAAATCCTTTATTCCCTTCTTCCCTTTATCCTCCATTCTTTCTACCATCCTTTTCTTCTCTTGCTTTCATTAAATGCCATAAGACTCAGAGAATTATTTATTTATCATATTAACACATGTTACTATTTTTCTATATGTTGAGAATACATGGGAGACTATTTCCCTTCTAAATTCTGGCTCAATACCATGAAAGATATGATCCTTCTTACTTTTTGGATCATACGTATTGCTGGAGTTCTCATTCCTTCTACTAGGTGCCATTTCTTAATAATGGAATACACTAGGCTAGTTTATGAATCTAAATTCATAAATCCAAATTTGTAAAATACCTAATGTAAATTGAATAGTTTATGGATATAATCAATAATCATAAAAATGTTTTCTTTAAGGAATTATTACTCATAAATCCTTCATAATGGCTTGTAATGAAAATGTGATTTATCCTAAGCATATCCCCTGAGAGTTTCATAACTAAGAGTGCAGAAAAGCCCATTGTTGTGCACCAGTTCCCGTTTGAGTCTAGCTTGAAGTGCTGTTTTTGGGTTTTACCCCTAGGTACATCTGTGTCTGAGTCGCCTCTACCTGCTCGTATCCAGATAGGGATGTATTGCATGGAAAATTCAAAAAATATCTACAGTTCCAAAATTCTAGGAAGTTCTTCTATACTAATCCTCAAATTCTATCTTAGGGTAATGCTCTCTAATCAGAGTTTTTCTAAATCTATTTCCAAGGTTGTTTTGAAAATTCCTCTAATACCAACTATAATGCCCCAACCCCAGAAGCCCAGAGTTGGTGCATTATTTTAATACATTGGCATGATTACAAGGAATAAATTCCCGAAAGACCGATCATTTTTTAGTCTTGGAAGATAGATTACATACACGAAGGTTACATTACACATTAGAAAATAAAACATAACATAAATGATCCTTTGAGAATTACATAAATCCCCTAGCTTAACCCTGCTTATAAATCATAAAACACTTCTTGGAATCCTAGGAAAATTAAACATAAGAAATGGGTGAGATCAAATGATCAGTAAGGGTAAGTAATATAATGGAAGATAACATAAACATTAGGCATGGTGAATAATTGAAAACACCTGGATTTACAGATAATAAACATGAATAATTTATGACAGGAATATGAGATGAGTAAATAATGACATAATAAAACATAATAATGGGTATTCTACTAGTCTAATATCTACATGAACTATCAATATTATTTTCATAATGAGGAAATGTATAATGTCTGACATTCTGAAACATTTTTTCAAGGCCTTGGCCAAGACGTCTAAAAATGATTTAGGCCTTGGCCAAAATCATATATAAAATTGGGAAAGGCCTCAGCCAATTCCACGTCTAGTTGTCTCATGAGACCTATGGATGCATCAGGGAGCTATAGCGGGCTCCAGCCACCACTTACTAAGTCTGATACATTCCTCATATGAAAAGGTTGAAACATAACAAAAACATTCATATTAAAACTAGCATAAGTAATTTCAATACTTTAACCCTAAAGCATGAATGGTATAAAAATAACACATCCATAGTCAAATATATCACAAAAACTTAAATACAATATAGAATATTTTTATCATAATAAATCAACCTCGATCAAGAATAATATCCCGCAAAGGATGTTGGAATAGTTGAAAATGTTCACTAAAAATATTTGAGAGAAATATCCCATTTTCATGAAATCATTTAAAAGTAATGTAATTTATAAAGTAAGTAATTTAAAAGATAGTTTTAAATCAAATTTTCCCATAACTATTTGAAAATTTTGAAAGGAATTAAAATTTTAAAACATTCATGTCCATAAAAATTAATCATTAAAACCATTTTGAAAACATGGACATTAATGAGAAGGGTTTAGAAGAATAAATCTTTAAAACATTTAAAATGATGTTTTAGTAAAAGTTTCCCTTAAAAAGGATATATTTGAAAACTATTTTATGAAACATGGACATGGATAATAAATATGTCCTAGTAAAAACTTAAAAATAAACAATCTTGAATAATAAGGAGATTGAGGAATTAACCCTTACCGTGGACTTTCCTTTGGTCAAGGGTACGTTTAACCTCTTGTATAATGTCCATAGTTTGTTATTAAATTATACCATAACCATATTCATATTTATTATATAATAAATGATTCATTTATGACTTTATACAACCCATTTAATAATGATTTCCATGTTAAATTAACATTTCGGGTAATAATCGCTTTCTTTATCGTACGTGTTTTAACTTGTTATTCTTGATCGTTTCATTTAGATCATGATTTAAATACTTCCAGAATATAATAAATGATTTATAAATCATATATATTTAGAATATAAATATGTATAATAGATATATATATGAAATGAAAACACTGTTTATGGAGACGGTAGGCCGTACATACGCATAAACGCTATTTCTGTTTTCATATCGTATTGAACAGAACTAAGTGAATAAGGTATATGTAAGTAAATATATATATATATATATATAGTAGAATTATTATTTCATATATTACATACTTATTAATGATATGTATATTTTTCTAATCATCGTTGATTGGTGAACGTGGAAATGAATCTCATCACGTCGTGGAGACTGTAATCCGTACGTACGTATGAGCGAAAATATCATTATATTGATGGTGAAATCATATATAATTTGGTGGTATATAATATATACAGAATCATTAACATTTTATATTTATTATTTACATCAGTTATACTAATTATTATATCCATCCAAATAATGAAGTGTTCAGATAACAAACTACACCACGACGTGGAGACGGTAATCCGTACGTACGCACGTAGGGTGACTTTGTCATTTATAGGATGTATAGAGTAATGAAAATGGTTGTACCATTTTTATAATAACATCACAGTATATAGTAGATATTGGAGTTTTTATTTTATAATGTAAACAACAAATAAAGTGGAAGTGGAAGTAGAAAAGAACTTGAAAGAGGTGATGAACTATTTACCTCTTCTTTGGGTTCTTCCTTTTGATTTGATCAAAAGGGCTCCATAGGTTGGATTTATCACCAAATAAATGACTCTAGGATTATGTTAGGATAGTTGAGAGGATATATTTTCTGGGGTTGGCTGAGCCAAATGGCTTTGGAGGTGTGAATTTGAGAGAAGGGGAAGTGCCCTTTTATAGGAGAGGTGATGGTCACTTTAGGAAAAGATTAAAGTATTAATTTATTATACAATAATATTCGATTTATAATGGCTCTAAATTAATTAATTTCAAGACTTAGGTGGTTATGGGTCTAAATAATCTCAACCAATAGTTTTTAGAAAAGTTTAGGTTTCCATTGTAACCTTATCTTTTAAATTTAACTCTTAGTTAAATAGTTTAACTTTTACTGTGTCTTCTTGTATTCTTACACTATATGGTTAATAAAATTACTCTAAAATTCCAAGAGAAACAAAAGTGGTTCATTATTGACATATATAATATTAGTTAATCCCTTTGGATAAACTATATATTTTTAGGAATATTATATCGACCAATAATATAATATTTGCTTTAAAAATTAATTTGTCAATTTTGACACTATTTGGTATTTTGTTTTTGTGAAAGTCATCAAAACTTGATTACTTAAAACAAGATATATTGAATCATACCTAACATGTCATATTCACCTATAAAATTCGTTTATGTCATAAAAACTTTGGAATTATATTTATTTTAGTATTTATAATACCATTTATTTGATTTTTTCATTAATAAGGTAATGACCGCATCATCATTGTGTCACAAATAACTTTAATTATTTAATGTATAAAAATTATAAATAAAATACCATGATGTAGGAAATTTTTTTAGATTTCTAATTAATATTCACAGTATAATTTATCTTATGTATAATCTTATATAAAAAATAGTTTAGTTAATAAACATTGAATTTAACACTTTTCACTCTTCTTTAAATAAAATAATAATAAATGTCCTAATCTAATCCAAGTGGACCTAAATGATCATATTTTATTCCTAAGGTTGTTTTTGGTCGAAATAAATTTATCCAATAGAATTAGGACTTGTTTTAGGGTAATTATGATATTATTTTTACCCTTAATTACCCTATTTACTTTTAACCGTGGTAAATAAAAGTCATAAGTTACTATTCACAAAAAAATATTTTCATCTTATTGAACCAAATTTTACTTACTGATATCAACTATGTCTCTTAGATTTTTTAAATTCAACTCACAGAAGCGGTAAAATTAAGTTTTATGCAAATTTGCAAATGCTCCTAGGAGGTGGGTAAAAGACAGTAAAACGTTGGATAAAATTTTATACATCTAATTTTATTATAAAATGACTCCAATGAATTTAATTGAACATATATTGGTATTATATATCTATTTTGACTTAAAATAAATTTTAATAAAATAAATAATTATTTAAATAAAAACTCGGTTTTAAATAATAACACAGTGTTTTCACTATTCATCAAAAATTGAAAGTTTTTAGAAAATATCAAAATTTTACCCTAAGATAATTTTGATATTCCAAATTCAAAAATGAAGTCCATTTTACCAAATTCAAAACATAAAATCTTAATTTTTTAATTTAAAATTAATCATTGTTGTCAAAACCAAAAAGCAGGTTTTTAGAAAGTAAAAACTATCAAAAGATTGACATGTGTTTATGTCAAATTTAAATGTGAAATTACTTATAATGACCTACATTATATAAAATGATAAAAATATAATATAATTATACTTAAAAACCATTCAAATTCATAATTTAACACTCTAAATTATTTCGATTAAAAAAGTTGTTTTCATTTAAAATTTAGTATTTTTAACTATTCATCAAAATATGAAGGTTTTCAGAAAAGTACCAAAAATTTATCCAAACTTAATTTTAATGTCTCTATTTTAAAAAAGATGTTTATTATTTCAAATTTAATATATAAAAGTTTCAAATATTGGATTTAAAAAGGTTTTCCCTTAAAAGGTGGTAAAACTGTATTTTTTGAAAAATACTTCTTTTATCTGAAAAAATGAATTTTTTCTTATATTATCTCTAAGTAACCCATAATATGGATTCTAAAATTTTATATAGTATATAAAATTCAAAATTCTGTTAACACTATTCATAACTACTTTTTGAACGGCTAGTTTGGTATGTTGTGGTACACTCAAACTCGGTGTTACGTGTTGTGAAAGTTATTGAATTAGTTTGAAGAGATAACATACTGTGAAATCTTGGGGTGTTACAAATTAGTTACTTAAAATGGTTAAAGAATTCTAGCATATTAATTATTTAGTAAATAATTAACTAAAATAAATGATACTAAAAATATTAAAAGTGAGGTAAATTAAATAAATTATTGTATTCTATTAATTTTTAGATGCAAATATCATGCTACACCTGTGTTAACTTAATATATTGGAATTAAATCGTTTTTTTGATATTTTTACATTGAAATTAAATAAATACCGTCAAATTTGACATTAGTGTTATTTTATAATAAATGATATTTTATTAAATGTTTTAAAAGTAAAAAAAATAATATCTTCTGCCAAGTGATTTTTAAATATTAATCAATATAAAATATGGACCATTAATGGACCGAGTTATCTTTTATAATGGACACATTAACTCTTAAATAGTTAAAACATTGTTAGCGGTTAGGGTTAAAACAATTTTTTCACGTGTTACTTGCACTTCTCTTAAAATTAATTTTCAAAACACATGGATTTTATTTATAAATTGGATATAATATTTAGAATTAGTGGGTATAAATTATCTAATAATTATAAATTTAATTTATTATTAATGAATAAATTACCTAGGTTAGAAAATTAGTTACCTTAATAAAAACTAAAATGGTAAAAGTAGTGAAAATTTGAAGTTAAGGAACAAAATTATAAAAATAGAATTATTTTTGTGTGGTGGAGGTGTTTATATATTAAATATACCATCCCTTATATTATTAATAAATTTTGGAGCCACTTGAGGTAAGGAAGACCTCCCAATAATGAATACGTTTGATTATTTACAAGAATTCTCTCCTCCTCAGCTATAAAAGTGAACTCACTCTCCCCATTTATTAACACATATCAATCCATTTTGCTTGACCAAACACTAAAAAAATCAATTACCAACTACTCTAACCTCATAATAGAAGCCTTATTTTGAAAAGAAATAAAAAAATTTATGGTTTTATGAGATCTAATATAGACTCAAATAGTCAGTTGTTAATGAGTCATGTACCCATTACTATTCTGCATGCTTCCTCCAAGGCCACTCTACCCTGCAATGTCATCGTAGAGGGATAACTATACCAATATTGAATTTGTTTAATGTAGATGGATCGATTCTTAAGGAGGATGTAAATGGGAAGGAGATTAGCTATTCTCAGGAGATCCCTCTAGTAGTGGGTGATAATCTTCCCATTCATGATGCAAGGATGGTTGGTCTGAACATGATTGAAAATTTATCATGCAATGTCCACATAGTGGATCCACTAGGTGAAGGGTAATTGGTGCATCCTTCAATTTCCTAGAAGGAGGAGAGTCTTATGGTCTCTGAACCATGGGTTGAAAATGTTTTTTCTTGTTTGAGGTGTGACTTGGGTGTTAAATAAACATCAAGGCAGGTATAAGGAGTTTTAGGGGAGGACTAGGGGGTGTGTGCGGTGCCGAGAAGCTACTCATGGAAATCTGCTTCATTTGCAGATGTCATGAGATTCAATTTCAATTCTTCCCAATAAGTCACGATATAGGAAATAGGTAAGGATATTTCTTCCAGTTTCAATAGTCAATAACTTGAATGACATGGGTATTTAGTGTGATAAGAAGCTAGATGGATACTAATACACAAGTCAATCCTAAAAGGTAAAGTTGGTGTTTTTGATAACAATTCTTATAATCCATTTGCTGTGCTTGAAGAAGGTGAATCTCCCACATATGAAGAAGGGATTGCTGCAGTTGATGGTTATGAAGACTATCATCCTCCATGAGGTATGATGGATGAAATTGGGAGTGTAGATAGATTCTGTCTCCAAATATTGGTCTTTGGAGCCCAAGGAATTAGAGCTTGTGTAAGATTACCTTCAATCCTATTTAAAGAAAGGAAATAACACCCTCATGGATTCAAATGGTTTTATTACTCATATGTGGAGGCCGCAGATATAGAAGGACTAATCCAATTTTCTTATAATTCCTATTACTAGGTCTGTAAGCAAAGGTAAACCCCCCAAGTGATTTTGAAGGCAGGTGTTAACAACCTAAAGAATAAGTGCAAGGAGTTTTTTATACTTGTGGAGCCAGGAGGTGATGAGGTGACTACAACACGATCAGAGGAACCATCTACCTCTAGTTCGGTGAGTGTAGATAAGTAGGCTATTAAATATGACAACACCCAGGAGCTTCTCATGAAATCAAATAAAGAAATGTTAGAGTAGTCTTTCCTGATCAAGATATCAAAGGAGGATGCATACAAAATATTTGAAAGACCGTTGAGAGTTGATTTGAATGAAGAAAAATCCTTGTGGATTGAAAAAAATAGGATATTGATTTGTGGTTTCAATTAGGAGAAAAAAATCCTAGAGGAGCATGTGCAGACTTGGGACAAAATGACTTCTCACTTCAATGATCTCATTAAAGACAATATAGAAATGGAGTTTACCTTCATTGAATGACATATTCTTAAGGTTAAGAACACTAATCACTTTAATTTATTCTAGAATGGATTTATAATTTCGTAAGAGGTTTTATTATTGTCTATTTTATAAAATTTTTTCGTTTACCACTTTTTCCATAAATTTTCTTTTAAAATAAAAATTTATTTGTGGTGTGTACGGCGGACTGCCGCCTCACGAACTGATGTCATTCATTTTTCCACTACCATATTTCAAGGTTGGGAATAATGATATATATATAGTTTATATATAATATATATTTTATTTATGATGTTATTTTTCTTTTGTAATTATTATATCAAACATAAATTCATGATTTCCATTTTTGTGGGAATACGATATCGTCACTCATGTGTTCGGTGGACTACCGCCGCATGAAGTGATGTAATTTTTCACGCTTTACATGGAATGTATTAAGGATGTGTTTAATAAAAAAATGTGATATATAAAAAATAAAAATGATACTAGAATGATAATATATATATATATATATATCATTTACTTTTTTTAATCTGATAAGAAAATGGAAAAAACATTCATGCGTACGTGCGACCTTCCATCTCCATGAACGGTGTATTTCATTTCCTATCACCAAATTTTATGGATTAATCTAAATACATATATAATGAATATATATGATATTTAAATATTTTTTTAAATTCTATAGATGATTAAATCATGATCTAAGTAAGATTAAGTGAAAAATAAAAAGTCAAAACATACCTGAAATACAAAGCAATTAACCTCTGAAATAATTAACATAATGAAAGATTATTAACAAACTAGGTATAAGATGTTATAAGAGGATAATATATGATATTATAAATATTAATATGGTTTTGGTATAAGTTTACAAAATTATAAAAACCTTTATACATGAGGTTAAAGTGATTTCAACCAAAAGGAAGTGTAAGGTAAGTGATTTAATCTCAATTTACATTTCATTGAGAATTATTTGTTTTTATACACCAATTCACTTTTATGTGGTGTATATAATTACCCTTGTAAATGTAACATCATGATTCATTCATATTTCATGGTATATTAAGTTACAATTTTAATTTTTCCATCCAAGGGGATTTTTCTTGAAAATTACCAAGTTGTAAAAGTAACCGAACAATCTTATTTCTTTTTGTGATTATCAAGATTTTATTGAAACAATCACTTTATTATAATCATTTTACATTGGAAATTTTATTTATTTTAAATATCCATATAATCATATTATGGATATGATTATTTCCTAAACTAAATACATTTTTTACATATGGTGGTTACTTTAAAAGTTATTTTATTATTGGGAAAATATTGATAAATATATATCCTTTACAAAATAAAGATATTTGATAAGGCACATTATTATGATTTAAATTTATCATTAGATATTTGAGGAAGGTTTTGGACACAAAGTACATGGGTTTGGGACTAGTTATAGTATGACGCTTGATATATTTGAAGTACCATGAGATGAATGAGTTGGCCAAATCAAATGGATATCTACCCGCAAACTTAAAATTTCTTGAGGGTAAATCTTGGCAGTAACTATTGTGAGGATATATATTGATAGTTTAGATGTACAATTTTACGAATTCCATTATTATTGTTATTAAATGTAATTATTAAATTATTTATAATATCCACGGTCAAGTTTAAAGATCATGTGATTGCTTATATGACATTGTTTGATCACATTTTGTTCCTTCCATACTATGATCAAGTTATTGATTAATTGGAATGCGTTTCAGTCATTTACCTTTCCATGATTATTATTTATTTATTTATTTATTATAGATTGTGATATAATTAACCCTTACAAAAAATTTTAACTCACTCTTACTTTTTTAATTTACCTAGGATATGAAGATGGATTCTTGGAATGCGTTTTCAAGGATGCTGAGCATTTCATTTTGTTATGTATTATGTTTAATTTTCTATTCCCAATGTAAAATGGGTATCATGTATGTTTTTGGTTTCCAAAACTGATATAATTTTAAAACTTTAGTGATTTTATTCCTTATTTCTATTCCAATATAATAAGGTGAGGCACCACCTCTAGGTTTCTGGGGTTGGGGTCCTTACAGTTGGTATCATAGGAAGTTTAGTAGAAAATTTTGGAACTAGATTTAGGAAAATATAGAGTATGGATCCTAAACCTATGATATAATTTTAGGATAAATATATAAGAACATACTAATGTTTTTATAAGACATGTATTATGTGATTTTCTAGGAAATACATCTCTTTATAGATACTACAAGTGGGTTTGGTTTTGAAATAGAGGTACCTAGGGGCAATAACTTCGAAAAAGGAATCTCGATCTTGACTCAAGAATTACCTGGTACATGACAACAAGACTTATTGTTCCCATGGTTTGAAACTACTTGGGGATATGATTAGGATAATTTACATTTTATTTATAAACCATTTTGAAGTATTTGATAGTTAATATATCACCAAATAAACAAAGTTTAGGATTATATGATTAACAATGCATAAATTTTAGTTTTTTCTAAGTGTTACACCATTTTATAATTATACATTATGATTTAAAATTCAAAATATTATTATCTAATATATTATATTCCATATTTTGTAGATGGTAGCTGGATGGAATAAGGGTATCAATACTCATGACCAATGTAGAGGTTACCCTACCAACGAAGCCAATATAGCTAGTATTGGAACTGAGAAAGTTATTAATATACTTGGGAAGTTTAATAAGTTATGAAACATAACCTTGAATTTATTGAGAAACCTCTTACACATATAGATTATTCAATGATGGATATCTTTATGTGAAAAACACACCAATTATTTAGTGGTTCAATGATCTAATGGAAAATAATTAATGGATTAATTCTTTAGGGAAGATATTTATGGCATTAGGATATGGTGGAAAGGAAAATATTACACTTTCAATGTATTGTATCAATGGTGATGCTAATCAATGGTGGTCACTATCCCAGAATACTAAGAAGGAAGATGAAATACAACTTATGGAATGGAAATATTTTAAGGATACATTCTTTGAAAAATATTTCCCTCATGAGAAAAAAATGAGATTAATAGAAAGTTCCTTAGTTTACAGAAAATTTAGGAAGAAAGTATTGTAGAGTATGATGATATATTTCCATTGTTATAAAGGTGTGATATGGATTATATATGGAATAGATTATTTAATATTGGACATTTATTTTAAGGGATTAATCCAAGTATCTAATGAGAACTTGCCTCTTAAATTTTTTATTCATACAATGAAATAATTTTATGTGATATCAAGAGAGAGAAATAATTATACAAGTCTTATAGATTCAAAGGGAATAAAGAGAAGAATAGAATGATAGAGAAAATTATGGATATAGGGAAGAAAGGAAAGATAGATTTTCTAACATGTGATAACTTTGGAAAGAATCGCCCTATGAAATGATTGAAAGTATTGGGAGTTTTTATAAGTATGGAGAAAAGGGTCACCAAGAAAAATAATGAAAAGGAAAGAAATAAAAATATATTATTAAGTGTTTCAACTATAGTGAAATGTGGCACTACAAAAATAAATTCACCAAGCATCAAGAAAAATACTTCAAAACAAGCTAATATATCAAGTTCAAGAATATACTATTGATACAGCTAAAGTTGAATGATTCATATGATTGTGTATGTGGATCCATGAAATATGTTGTAAAAGTGTTTAATTGATGATATTTTCCTAATAAAAATTATTTAATGTATAATTCTTTTACTTTAGTAATATTTATTAAAGGATTTGAAGGAATATATCGAATGATACCAAGAAAAGTGATTTAGTTGAAAGTATAACTTTTGAGAAAACACTTGGTTGATGTAAATATATTCCTTAATATTCTCTTGATGTTGAGATAATACAGTTTTAATAAGAAGACGAATGATATGGATAAAGTAATTTGGATAGTAATCACTATCTTGTAACTAATTATAATGTTTTGGATCATAATATTTTGTAAGGTTCATGTGGTTAACCATTTATGAAATGGTTTAAGTTGAACTTTGTGAAAGGTTTTAGAGATTATTATATTACTTTAGCATAGATGTAACATGTGTAACGACCCAAAATTTCATTAATGAAAATACATCTCGATCTAATTAAATATATTATTATGTGAAATGATCATATAAAACATATGAACTTCCTTAGTTTTATGTTTTTGGATTTTAAAATACCATTAATAATTAATACCATTGCTAATATAGCTGTTGGATAGTGATCACATGATTAATATAAATATAGGGCTTTGACAAATCCAATTTACTCAAACAAAGGAAGCGATGGACTCATACATAATAATTGATCCATATGAACCCTATTTTTTGGAGCTTTGAAAGGAGGTGGAATCATTGGGCTTCACTCTTGACCAAGCCCAAGATGAGATTCAACACATTAAGATTGAACGAAACCATCTATGGGAGAAGTGGAAGTTGATAGAGATTACCACGTGTGAAATGTTATCCGAGCAACCCCAAGATTCTGTCACCATCGCACACCTTACCCATAGGTCTTATGTGGCTATTTTAAGGGGTTATGTAACAAATCCCTAGCACTTTGATTATGTGAATTAATTTTTTATAGAATAAATAATAGACATTCATTTTTACTATTGTTACGTTGTTAATAGTATTTAAAGCACAAAAAGTTTTTTTAGTTAATATTCAATTAAGAAAAATATTTTGAGGAATTAATGGATTTTTTAATTAAATAATATTTTAATAAAATATTATTATTACTAAATTAATTTTTATAAAATATAAATGATCGTATAATTTTTATGAATTCAATTGTGTTTTTATTAAGATTTGAAATCTGTTTTTTAAAAACCCAGGAATTTTTGATAAATGTTGGTTTTTATTTTAAAATAGAAATTAACATATTTATATAATTATTTAGGTTAAATTAATATTATTTTTGGAATTAGGATGTTGAAATTTTCCAATGGTTAATTTTTCATAATTTTCTAAGACAACAGAATTTTTTAGTAAAAATTTATTACTGTTTAAATATATAATGCCTTGTATGACATCATAATGGCACAATAGTGATGTAATAAAATAATTTAAGAATTATTTTTGGAAAATATATGTTTTACCATTAAAATAATGTGATTTTAGGTTTTTTTGATTTATTTTACAAAGCTTTAGTGGACCCTTCAAGGCTTATAAAACATTCTAGCATTTTAAATTGATTTTCTTGAGAGTGTGACTCACCTCCACATAAGCAACCCTATTATTTTACTAATTTAGGCCATTGGGATTATAAAATATTGTTTTTCAATCCACTTTGGAAGAAACCATTGGAAAAAACCATGGGTTGGTTTGTGGTTTTGATTAGTTTAATGTGCGGTGTCCCAAACTTAAATAATAAAGAACTCCCTCTCCTTTTCTATATAAACCCACCCAATCTCCCACTTCCTCTTCACTAAAATCCTTTTGAGTTCATAAAAAATATACCATCATATCTATATAATCCTCCCAAGTTTCCCCATACTCCCAATAATCCTCTCTCAAGCCCCTCCCAAGCCTTTGGGATCACACTTCCAATTTAGAGATTTCTTCCTTTCTCTTTTTTGTCCAATTTTCATTATGTTGTTATACCATTTTTATTTAAATTAAAAATGTTGGGGTATGATTTATAACATCCTCAATACTTCCATATTTATGTTTTAAATTATGGTAGACCTGTTTCTCTCTCATTAATTCTTCCCATGTACACCCGTTACCGTGCCGGAATTCCGTAAGGAATTTCTCTCTTCTCTTTTACATTCAAGCAATTATTTTGTATTATGAGTCTAAATTCCATTAAAAATGATGGTAAATGTATCTATATGAACCTTTACATTCCATTTCATGTAAATATTATTATATTCCCCTTTCTCTCTCATAAACCATTTTTATGTATTTTTATGTCACGCCATTATGCTGCCAAAATTGCACCGTGATTTTCCAAGCCAAAATCATTATGTAGTGAATACCATACCCATGTATCTATCAAGGGTATTCAAATTATTCACATATACATATTTAATTTTATCTTAATGTATGTATTTCTCATTCGTTAATCATGGAATAATTTATTATGTTGAATGATTCCATGTTATATGATCCATGTGGCACACTTATGCATGAAATAAAATGTTTAAGAAGGGTGTGCCTTGATAGCGCTTCAATGCATTGGGTAAAGATTAGTATCATGATACATCAAGTTAAATGAGGTTTTACTCATGATAATTCAAGTGCAAATAGAGTTTACTTATTCTCCACGTGCAATGATCCTGGGATCATGCTAATACCATGTTAAGTATTGTTGCCACATTTCCATGTTATGAGAATCATGCTATATCATGCCATTATGTTCATATTTCTTTTATTCTATATTGATATAACTTTTTTATAACATATATTGTATTATTTATTTTATGCCTTGTTTAATCCCTTACTAGGATTTATAGCTCACCCTTTTCTTATGAATGTCCTCAGGTTATCCCATGCAATGCTAAGTATGAGGGAATGTAGTGGTCATTTAAAGGAAGTTTTCAATATATATGTTGTGTTTCATGAGTTAAGTAGTTATGTAATGATCCCAATACCCAAAGACACTATACCTGTTGATCATATATGTTGTATAAAGTGAATATTTTATGTAATAAATCATGTTTAAGTGTGTAATAAAAAGAGCAGGGTTGTTATAACATGTGAAAATAGATAAAGTAGAAATAGTTCAAGAGAAACCAAGTGATAAGATTATGATTATAAAATAAAAACATATAAGTTAAGTATATTTAATTATATTCTAACATAGTTAATGAATTCCAGAACTCTAGAAAAAGGGTCTTGAAACAAAAATGTTGTCCTATTATCATCATTTTAATAATATCAATGACCATTTTTACACCTATATTTTATAGTTTTTTGGTTATTAACCTACTATGGAACATGCTATCTATAACTATCCATCATTATTTGGTCGTTAGTTTTATATTCCATGTCCATGTTTTAATTTACCACCTATGTTATTCTACCAGGAAACCTAGTTATGTGATTAATCTAGATGACCTTTGTACTTCCCTTTCTCTCTTATTAAGTAAATGTTTTTATAACCATCATAGGATGTGGGTTTTTCAATATAGGAATTTTCAAATATTAATCCGTGGATTTTTGTGACCAATTTTAAATTATTAAGATGAAATTTAATTAATGTGGGGATAATTTAACACCCTAAAATTCTAAAGTAATAACATTGTCTATGATAACATGTATGACATGCAACACCAAACGTAGAAGGGAATACACAATCCCAAAAATTTAGGATATATTTCATATTTAAAATAAATTCAATCTATTTTTTTTATTAAAATGCACACAACACTGAGTTTTGCTTATGTTACATGCAACAATATGTTTCCTCTATAGCTTTCATTATACACAATATCAATTTTTAACAGACAATAATATAATATTAATATTATTATTTAATATGTTAGTTAACTGCAATCTATTGAAATAGAGGGAATGAATATTATTAAATATATTATTAATATATATATTTTTCACATGATTATCTTTGATCTATTTATTGGAAGTAAAATAAGAATCATATAAAAGAAAAAGAAATGTTTTCTGAAAAAAAATTTTTTTTTTCTAAAAGACGGTTTAATAATGCTTTGCACACATAATTTAAAATTAAATTATCCCAATTTTAGAAAATTTATTTGAAACAAAACTTTAGTTTATAAATATTAATACCAAAATTATGTTAGGGTGAATTTTTGGGATTTTTTAGATGTTTCATTTATTATTGAATAGTGAAAAATACTGAATTTTAATTGAAAAATGAATTTTTCTTTAAATAATTTATAGTGTAAAATTATATTATGAATTGGTTTTAAAATAATATTAGTTAACTTTTATATCATTTAATCTAATTTATTTTATTCGGATTAATTTAATATTGAATTTGGATATAAAAATATTTCAAACTTTGGAATATTTCACATTAAAAACTCGCTTTCTTATCCCCTCTACAGTATTAACTTCAAATTAAAAAATTTCAAATATGTGAGTTGAGTTTTGAAAAATGGATTACATATTTGTAATCATAATAATTTATATTTTCTAATATGATCAACTTAATTTTTTACCATAATGATTAGTGAAAATAGTTAAAATTAATTACAGTTATTAAGGTAAAAATGAGTTTATATAGTAATTAAACTTAGAATATAAGGACAAATAATGACTGAAAACTTTTAAAACTTATATTTAATGGAAAACGTTAGTCCCCTATGACTTTTGGACCGTTTTTATGAGTTTTAGGGACATTGTTTTATGAATTGTTCCTATATAACAAGTTAAGTAAAGAAAAATACAAAAAAGAAACATTCCTTGCTTTTATTTTCTATAAAGATTTGGGATAGATAAAAAATCACAATGGTCAGGTTACACATGTTCAATTTAACTATAAATGAGTTTTTGTGATCTTGATATTTTTTTTTTCATTTTTAGAGATGAACTAGTACTTAAAATGCTAAAGGAATTCTAACACATGAGTTATTTAGATAATAATTAACTAAAATAAATTATACTAAAAATGTTAAAGGTGAGATAAATTGAATGACTTATTATCTTACATTAATTTTGTATATGGATATATCATTTTAAATAAGTATTTACTTAATAAATTTAATTCCATCATTTTATTTATATTTTTAAATTCAAATTAAATAAATAATGTTAAAATTGGTATTAATGATTTTTATAATAAATGATATTTTATTAAATTATTTAAAGTTATAAAAAATCCTATATTCTTAAAAGTTATTCATAAATGTTAATAAATATTAAATATGTCAAAATAATGGAATAATTTGTATTTTATAATGAACAAATTAACCCCTAAATAGTAAAGACTTTGTTAGTGCAGTTGGGGTTAAAGAAGTGCTTTTACACTTTACTTATACTTATGTTAAAGTTTATTTCCATAAAAAATGATACTTTTATTTCATAAATTAGATATAATATTTATAATTATTTGGTATAAATTATATAACAAGGCTCAGTTTAGTTTATTCTTAATGAATAAATTACATGGGTTAGAAAATTTGTTACCCTAATAAAAACCGAAATGCTAAAAGTTGGGAAACTTAGAAGCTAAGGAACTAAATTATAAAAATAAACTTATTTTTGTGTGGTGGAGGAATGTCTAGAAAAAATAAATCCTCTTATCAATTATTATTAAATTTTTGAGCCACATGATCTAAGGGATACCTCCCAATAGTGGATAGTTTTGAGTATTTACCAAAATGATATTCCTCCTCAACTATAAAAGGTAACTCACTATCCCCACTTCTTCACACCTCTCAAGCCATTTGGATTGAAAAAACATTTCCAAAAAAACTTTCCAACTTCCATAAACTCATAATATAATCCTTATTTTAGGAATAAAACAAACCCTTGAAGGTTTTAGTGCAAACCTAAGGAGGATACATGAAGAAGAGTTAATGTTCTTTTAAAAGCGTTTTTATTTTATTTCCTTCTCCAACTATTTCAATTGTTTTTATAACAGGATTATATAAAAAACTTAGTATCTTAAATATACTAAGATTTTTTATGTTAAGGGTACTAACTAAAACATCACACACTTCCATAAATGGGGTTATGAAATCATCAATCATGTGTACGATGAACTACTTCCTCACGAACTGATGTTGTTCGTTTTTCCATCACCACCTTTCAAGGTTTGAATAATAATAGATTTAAAGTTTATATATAATATATATGATATTTATTATTTTATTATTATTATATAATCAGTATAATGTACATATATTCTTGTTTTCTATTTTTTGGGAATATGATATCGTAGCTCGTGTGTACGACAGACTACCGCCTAGAAAAATGATATGATTCATTCACGCTTTACATAGAATGTATTAAGGATGAGTTTCATAAACATATGTGATATATATTAAATAAAAATCATAATATAAATAATATATATATATATATATGTGTGTGTGTGTGTGTGTGTGTATTTATATATATCATTTATTTTCCTTTTTTTTCAATAGAACATAAAAATGGAAATAATGTTCATGCGTATGTATGACCTGCCATTTCCATGAATGGTGTATTTCATTTCCTATATGAAAGACAAGGAAATTGACACTTGAAACAAAGAAAATAATGAACGATTATTAACAAAAGGGTGATAAGAGATTATAACAGGATCATATATGATATTATAAATATTAATACGGTTCTAGTGTAATCTAATAACATTATTAAAACCATTATCCAAAAGATTAAAGAGTGTTAAACTAAAAGGAAGTGTATGGTAAAAGATTTCATGTAAATTTACATTCCATTGGGACCTATTTGTTTTTATTAATCATTTCAATTTTATGTGGTGTATATACTACCCATTTGACATGTAATATCATCATTCATTCATATTTCAGGTTATTTTAAGTTTCGATTTGAATTATTTTATCCAAGGGGATTTTAATTTAAAATTACCAAGTGGTAAAAGTTATTATACAATCTCAATTCCTTTTGTGATTGTTAAATTTATCTTAAAACAATCACTTTATTGTAAATATATTACATTAGAAATTATATTTATTTTAAATATAAATATTCTTGTATGATGAATATGATTATTTTAGAAAATTTATACCATTTATCTGTGGTGGTTACTTTGAAATTTATTTGATTTATTAAGGAAATATTGATAAATCTGTATGATTTACTCAAAATGGATATTTGATAAGGCACATTTTTTATGATTTGAATTGATTATTCAATATATGAGGAATGTTATGGAAATGTAGTACTCAGGTTGGAAACTAGTTAATGTAATCCCCTTGATGTTTTAGTAGTCCAATGAGATGAATCAGTTGGAAAAATCAAATGGGTTTGTACCCATAGAATTAAACTATCTTGGGGATAGATCTTGATATAAATTATCTTGGGGATAGATCTTGATAGTTCAAATGTCCAACATTATTCATTCTATTATTATTTTTATTCTGCACAATTATTCGATTATTTAGAATATCCATGATCAAGTTTCAAGCTCATGTGATTATTTATATGGAATTATCTAACTATATTTTATTCCTTTAATTTTTTTCTCAAGTTATTGATTAATTGCCATGTGTTTTAGTCATTTACTATACCATGATGATAATTATTTATTGATTTATGAAATATTCCATTGCACTTAACCCATACCGAGCATTTGAGATCAACCTTATTTTGTTTTATTTCCCAGGAATTTAAAGATGAATTCTTGGAATGAGTTTTTAGGGATGATGACCATTTTATTTTATTATGTGTTATGTTTAATTTTCTATTCCTAATGAAAAATGGGTATCATGTATGTATCTTTTTTCTAAAACTGCTAAACATTTCAGTTCTTCTAGATTTTTTTCCTTGTATGTATTCCAATGTAATAAAGTAAAGTATTGGCTCTGGGTTTATGGTGTCGGGGTTGTTACATAGGACACGTGTTTTGAAAAACCATGCACTGACTATGCACATGCTACTACCTCTAATCCCCACCTCGCATAGTTGTTTCATATAGTTTGAAAAACTATGCACGAACCATTCTTTTCCCCATTTTCTCCAATTTCACTATTTCTCTTGGGCACCCACATGGTTTTTAAAAGTAATGTTTCAACTAGGTTACCACATAGAAACTCCTATAAGCCCTTGAATTATTTCTCGGAGAGGGTGAAAGGTTTTGTGGAACTGTACACCCTTAAAAACACATCAAAACACACCAAAACCATTTAGAAACTCCTAACACTCAAGCAAAGTATTATATAAAATCAAAATACATAGTAAAAGGTAAAAATACCTAAAACCAAGGGTGTTATATAAGAATTATATTTTTTTTATTATGATTCAATAGAAAAAAATTTAATCTTCTACATGCCTCAGAGATATCATACACAACCTTCATCAAATTTAGGTTAATCTGACATGACTTCCAAATTAATCTGATGTAGTTCCAGGAAGAACCAATTTAATCCCTATTATATTTCATATTACTATAAAATATCCTTAAATACCAAAACTTGTATTCTTTTATCGCCTAACTTCTGTGGAGTTAATTTTACATAAGCAATGGAATCTTTAGACTACTCCTACAAAGTGCTAAGATAATGTTATAAAATCCCCCTTTCACTTGTTCAATGGATTTATTCACATGAAGTCTCAAAGGTTTTGAGTTAATCTCAAGCAATTTCTATTTAAATATTATTTATCTATTTAAAATCAATTTTATAAATAATTTTGAAAATTATGGAGTTAATCCTACGAAGACAGTATAATTTAAATTTTCTAAAACTTCACACCTCTAAAATACCCAAAATTCATCTTCATTAATCTTAACATTTATTTAAACATTTTAATCCATTATAAAAAATCTAGAACCAATTTAAATAATTTTATAATATTATAAAACATTCATAAATATTTTAAACTCAATTTACAAATTATTTGGGATATATATAAATTACATTAAACTCAAAAATTTATCACTGTTAATTTCTAGTAAAAGTAGCATCATTTTTTGATCCAACTCTATTATTTCAATGCATCATCATCCAAGTTATATATATATATAGAAGTATTTATGCATGTTAATACTAAGTATGGTCTCTTAAAACTAAATTTCATCATAGAGATATATTATTCAATAATAAATATACTCTATGAAAATCCTAATCAACTTATTCAATATTTTCTATATGTGAAGGGATATATAATGATATATATAATGAAACCATCTCATATAGTAATATAGTTTTCCAATATATATAAATTATGTCAACAACTGACTTTAAACTCCAATATCTGAGGTGTTTTAAATGTTCATACAATATTCATAACTCAACATATATTAACACCTTATTTGGTTAATTAACTCAATTGTCTCATCTTATGAACACATATTTATATGACTGAAAAGTAACATTTTTATTGATTTAAAAATATCACCATACAAAAAACCCCATGAAATACAACCTCATGGAGGTTGAAAATAATGTAAACCAAGAGCATTGTTAACTACAAATTTCATCCCCTCCTTTGGAAAAGATCCCAAGGAAAAGAAAGAAAACATATCTTGGTTCAATGATATCATAGAAGCTAAAAAATCTGCAACCATATTCCCCTCCCTCCAAGTATGAGCATCCTCTAGATGATTGGCCATGAGTGCTCTGCATCTCCTGATAATATAAGCAATGTTCCAAGGGATATTGACCTTACCTGTAAAAGAATTACACAAGACCAAAGAGTTAGTCTCTCCTATCCTCATCTTGGTATTTTGCTGATTGCAGATCTCCAAACTATATGCCATTGCCAAAGCCTTTGCTTATAGAGCATAACCTCCTCCATACGCAGCTGTAAAACCAACAACCACTAAACCCAGCTGATCTCGCACAACCCCACCCCCTCGCATCACCCCCAAGAGAAGAGACCCATCCGTATTGAGCTTGAATCCCTTCCTTGGAGCCTTCCATCGAACCCACATTCCCTACCTTGGAATACCATCCGAATTCTCGTGTGCAAGATGCGGAAAAAGAAGACTCACTGATGGTGCTGCTTTGCATTCCGGAAACAGACCAAGCAAATCCAAAATAGTGTTTTTCATTCTGAATAAAATACTGACCTGAGAATCTCTACCTTGGTTATGGAGCACCGCATTCTGAGCCTACCATATAATCCAACAACCAGCCACAAGAAAAACCATCCTGGACTTCCTCTCAGATCCATGAGTATCTGTTCCCCTGAAATAGGAATTAATGAATTCATCTTGCACCTCTCTAGACTCATCCTAACCAAAAAACATTCCACAAAACTTCCAGATTCCTCTAGCTCATTCACTCCCATAAAACATATGACCCACTGATTCAGTATTAGGTGACCTGAAACACCAGCACCTGGACACCATATTAACACTCATATGTTTCAAATTTTCATCAGTAGGTAATGCTTTGTTCCTTACAAGCCACAACAAAAAGTTAAATTTAGAGGGAATCTCCTTACACCGTAGGGTCTCTCCCCAGGGATAATCATTTGTCATGACCCTTGTCACATGAATGAAATAATTAATAGAAAATGTGCCCGAAGATGCACTTGTAAAAATAAGTTAATCAGAATCATCACTAGTGACAATATTACTGAACATAGTGAGTTGAAACTCATCCAGAACAGCCTGAAGAAAATGGGGATAACCACTAGCCTCACTAAAGGACATGCCCTGATTAGGGAAACCTGGGAAATAAAGCCTACCAACCCCCCAATCATGATGCTAGAAATTAATATTCCCTATTCCCACTAACTACTGAGAATGATGATGAAAAATCTCCATCAGAGGATGAATCAGATTCCAAATCTTGGAAAAACTGGATCTCTGATAACAAAAATTCTGACCACATATGTCTTGCATTGTCCTTATCCAAAGAGACTGATCTTCTAAAGCTTCCAACTCAAGCTTTTCATGAATCCCCTGTATTGTTGAGAAAACATCCCTCAGGTTAATACCCCCTTCAAAAAGGGGTCTTTCCAAACATCTCCCTGAAGCCCAATGATGCCTGACTTCCATCTACCAATCCCAAATAAATGACACCATAATCTTTTCAAATTTGACAATCACACTTTTAGGAATCTTCAAAGTAGAAAGAATATGCATGGTGATGGATACCAATACACTATTCACTAAAGTTATACGACCACTGAAGGATATAAACCTATTTTTCCTATTCAAAATTTGTTCAGAGATCTTTCTTTTGAGTTTATCAAAATGATGTACCCTAAGAGATGAGGGAATCACCGAGGCCACAAGGTAGTCCATGGGAAAGGAACCCCTCTCGATATTGAATACATCCCCCACATCCCTAACCCTCAAATCAGATAACTTCCTGGTTATGTAAAAAGAACTTTTCTATTTGTTCACCACCTGTCCACTCCACTTAAAATACTCCACAAGAATCCTGATCAACCCCTAGATAGAACATTTAATACCATTGATAAAAAAAAATAGTTTCATCAGTAAACATTAAGCGAGAGATACCCCTTGTAGCATTCCTATTCTGGTAGGGAATTACTTTACCCAAATTGAGGCCTTGATTAATAAAACAACTGAAAACATTTTTACAGAGAATAAAAATAGTGGGGGAAAAGGATCACCTTGTCTAAGACCATGAAAAGTCTTGAAAAAGTCAAATTGATTACCCATAAAAGAGGTAGCAATTCATGAAGAGCTGAAACAATGGAAAAACAGGTCACTAGTCCACCTCAAAAATCCCATGCAAGTTAAGACTATGAGAACAAAACCCCATTCCACCCTGTCATAAGACTTGATCATGTTAAGATTAACCACCAGATTAACCCCAAAGGAACTGTTTTTGATGTCACTAACAATTTCTTGTACCAATCCTATTTCGCCTTGAATTGACCTCCCTTTAATGAACCCATGCTGCTCCGGTGCCATATAAGAGTCCAAGTGAGTAGCCAGTCTTTTATTAAGAATGCTGTCTAGGATCTTATAAGGAAAATTACACATACTAATGGGATGGTACTAATCAATAGACTAGGGATTAATCACCTTAGTAATAAGAACCATATTGGTTGCACAAGAAATACGTGGTAAGTTCCCACCCTGGAAAAAATCATGGATAGCTCCCACCAACTACCCTTTAATCACTTTCCACATCACTCTGTAAAAAGATCCAAGGAAACCATCCAGACCTAGAGAACTATCAAGATTCAATGACCAAACTTCCTCATGAACTTCATTCTCATCCAGATACCTCCTAAGGCCCTCATCAATATCCTCTGAGACACATCTTGGAATGCCCTCAATAATTTTAGCATCTCCTCTCGGATACCCTCCTCCCATACTTGGGATGGGTGTAGCCAATAAGGATTTGAGATCCCCATTAACCATAAATCCCACCTCATCATCATCACTGGTAAAAGATCCATCTTCTCTACAAATATTGGGCCGCTGAACACAACGACGTTCTCTAATGCAAGCATGAAAATACCCAGAATTTCAATCTCCCTCCCGAAGCCATCTTATTCTAGCACCCTCTCTAGCCAACTGCTCCTGTCTCAGTAGGAAATCAATAATATGATATTTTTTATCACTTAATTCGTTAAATAAAGACTCATCCCAAACATGGGTGAATAATCAACTTCAAAACACTTGTTACTGACATCCATGTTTTACTTGTTTTTTTACACTCATGTCATTGACCAATCCAAATTTCACCCCTTAAAAACATAATTTATTTTAAAAACAAGCATGAGAGAATATGAAAACTTATATTCTAAATGACACTTTACAAGAAATTTTTTAGGATTCTGGATTAATATAAAATAATAAACTCTAGTAGATTTATCAAAACTTATCCTTATAAATGGGTGTATTCCAATAATTTCTTCATTAAGGCTGATCACTTCATCAAATAAACTCAAAGATACCATTTTTTAGAATCACATTAAATATTTAAACTTAACGATGGATGTAAATTAATCACAACACTCAACATACCGGATCTCACACCTCATGAATTATCTTTAATTACTTGCATGGAAATAACGAACACAATATACATGGGAATAAGTTTTTTCTCCTTTTCTCTTTAGTGAGATAAATAAGGTTGGGTTTTACTAATATATCAAGATAATTATTTCCTTTTATATACACATTTGAGATAACTTTGTATACTTTATTTTCTAAAATTAAAAGAATCATTCTTCATGGGTTAGTAGTATTCTATTCTATATCTATTGAACCATATGCTTGTGTGAAATCCCCTAATTTATTTCAGCTATAATAACACATGAGATCTTTCGTGTTAGATTAATTTTCTTAAACCTATTTTCTTGATCTTGTAAATGTTCTCTAAATATTCTGATATATGACTTGATTAACTACACCTTCCAAATATATTCTCAATAATTCTTGGCTCATGAATTTTTGACATCCTCTCATGAAATTTAGTTTCTTATTCACGTGCAATTTACTATTTTACTATAACACATTAATTTTCTTATGGTTATTTCATATTTTTCTCCATTTACAATTATTTTATAAGAATTATCATTCATTCCTTAGGAACATTCTCATATTTCTTGGATTTTACAAAATGTTTCTTAGAAATTCCATTCACTAAACCAATACTTTTATTTATTATTTGAACTAATTTTATTTTTTTATTTTAACTAGCCTCCATAAAAAGTAACTTCCTTGGCCTATTTAAAATGGTATAAGGTTTTTCCTTTTATTCAGAAGTACAATTAGCTTCGTCTCCTTAGTGTATCAAAGTTCTTATAATTCATAAGTGTAATATATTCAACACCTTTATTTTTTTCTTCAAACCCATGGAAAAATCACCATTTTATTCACTTGTTTATTCTTTATATTTTATGGAATTATTTATTAAAATAATTTTGATACAGATTGGTTATTTGGAATCAATATTAATATTCATAATACCACTCCTTTTGAAGTTTACATAGAGATTTTATAAACTTCCAAATCTATTAGATGTGGAGATATTATTTAAATTTACCTTCTATTTACTTGTCTTTTTCTAATATTTTATAATTCTTGATGAATTATTTTATTTATCTTATATATATTAAAATATTATTCCCATAATGAATTTCCTCTATCATGAATATTTCACCATACGAATAGTAGCCAAAAAATCTTTTTCTATTGATTTTAAGCACAATTTCTCCAACATTGACACACTATTATTTTTGAGAAGTATTATACTTCAGTTGTTATTGTTTTTGTGGAAAATTATTGCATTCATTATTGATTACAAATTTAATTTAGTGGAGGGTTTCTTATCATTTTTGAAAACAATTTTTTTCCATAAATATTATTATAACATGAACCTTTCACGAATAAAACCTTAGTAAAAAAATTATTTTATGGAACAAGTGTTAACTTTTTAATAAAATTATAATAGGTTTATCACTAAATTATCTCAATATATTATTTCCAATTAATAGAAGTATTTTAAGATAAATGAACTTATCTAATTAATGAATGATGAGAAGTCTTGTTTTAGTAGTTAAACATAACTCAATGCATGTGGCTTTAAGATTTAACTTTTTTGACATCCAATTTAAGGAAGTTTAGATTGAATATACTTTTATAACCTTTAAAAATCTTAAGTTTTTATAGAAACTCCATTTTAATATTTTCAATATAATTATAATACTCTGTATTCATTTTTATCATTTCTTATTACAAATTTTCAAACTCTTTAATTTCCTTAGCTTTAACCTCAAATTGATAATTAAAAACATCAATTTTAGTTATTTTTTTTCTTTGAAATGATGTAACTTAAATTCAAGAATTTTCATGGATAAATATTTCTCGTAGATTATAAAAATATAATACTTATCAATTATATATAAATTTTCTTCATGTTCCATGACCCATACACTTTTGGCATCTACTTGTTTGGTGATATTTTTTCACACCAACTCTTTTTGTGAGAAGGACTTCCCAATATTCATAGATTCTTTTAAAATTTTGGATATCCATTAATGAATGTTTCTAAGAGATCCACAAATAAAATTGGAAATATATTTTTGGACTTTTTATAGGTACATAATTTAATAGGCACATGAATCATCAGATGATTTTTCATATAACTCTTGAGAGATGTGATATTCCCCACTCATACTTAGTTAATAAAATTGATAATCTTGATAAGAAATGTAATCTATCTCTTCATCATGATGATATTATAAAATGCATGAGGTAGAGGAGTTTTCCACCCTATTATTAGTGAATTTATCCACTATATCTTATCCTTTCATGTTATGTCTGATATCTTTATTATTACTAGATATAGAAACCAATTTTTCTTACTCATTACTCAAGAGTGACTCTTTATTAAATTTTCTTTTTCACCTTCTTCTTTATATTACTAAGTGTCTTAAAATAAATATATTTTATATCAAAAGTTGATGTATCTTGTCTAATTCATCACTTCATTATGGATATAAGAAGATAAACTCAAAACATAATATCTTAAACTTATTGAGAATCCAATCTAAGGTGAAACCATAGCCTGATGACTAATTGTTTTTCAATTAGGATAAGTAAAAATGCACTGAAATTGAGGTGGGGTGTGTCAGTGTAGGTAATGTAGTACCCCCGGTTTCTAGTTTGTGAAATTTTCTTACCTTATCAGGTATGTTTTCCACCTTTTCTAAGTCACCTTTCTGCTAAAAATTCCTAAAAGTGGTTTTTGGGGTTTACTTCAGGTTTCAGGACAAGTACATGTTGTGTACCTAAAGTACACGATGTGTAGTTGGGGACAGATTCAAGTTATAAAGTGGGGGTCATGCTGTAAGCTAGTACACATCGTGTAGGGTTTAAATATTGGTTTTTTTAACCTAAGGTGACGGGTTTTTCGGTGTACCTATCCAGCGTGACCTTCACGTCGTGACCAGTGGTACACATCATGAGCTGGACCACATCCAGATTAAAGTCTCACGTTTGGCAGTTTTTCTTGGTCTATTCTTTCCATAAATCTTGGATCTCAACCCTAGACTCTCCCTAAGTGTTTTTCAGAGGCACCCCTTCTTCTGAATTGATCTCATTGGCTTTGGTCTTTAGTTACATATGTGGTACATCTCTTTGAGTAAGTTTTCTCTTAGATCTACTTCTCCTCTCCTCTTGGTTCTAAGATATATGCCCATTATGGGAAAACCTACTAAGTTATATAATCACCCTTGTTTTTTCACTTTGGTGCTTTTGTAGATACTACCTTCTGAGACTTGGAAAAAGGTTAAGTATCACACTTCTTTAGAACCATGTCGTGATACTTTAGACTACTTTGTGATGTTGGAGCATAGATCTTGTGGATCATGGAGTCTTGTTTTTGTCTTGTTGTTTATTTTTTGTCTTTCCGCTGTTTACTTTGATATTGGATTGTATTCCACTGTAGCATACCTTGATTGGTTGTTTTAAAGAGAATGATTTGAAATGTCTTAGTTTATTTCATGCATCACATAATGAGCTATTTGTAGATGGTTTTTCAGGTTTTTTTTAGAAATTAAAGGGTAAATCATTCTCCACTTTCTTTGAAACCCTTTGGAATTTATTTCCAGAATTTGGAATATTAGGGATGTTACTTAAGTCCTAGTAATGAATCATGGTACTCTTAAGAAAATGGGAATTAGTTGGTCATTACAAATGGTATCATCTTGTTCGGTCCCTACCTAACAAGTTGTCTTCAATGTTCTTGGTCTTGTAGTTGGAATTTTTTCTAGTATATTCCTTGGGTTGAAATCTTGAAAAGGAGTAGGATTGTCAGAGCATGAAATGTGTAGCATAAAAATACGTAGCTAACCCTTTTATGTTGAACTTCAAGTTACCAAGAAGTGGGTACATAAGTGTTTGGAGACCATTCTATGATTTTGAAACATCATTATCATGGGTTTATCCAATGATATGAGTATGACATGCATTGTAGAGGAATGAATTCTCAGTAGGAGTGAATAAATCATTTCAGGTAATGATTCATATTGTGAAAAAGTGTGGATTTTTGAAAAAGTATGAAATTGTTTTTCAAATGAAATATTTTGAAAAGGGAAATGATTATGGTATTTTGAAAATGGTTTAATTTTCAAAAATAATTTTGATAATTTTAAAAAATGGTTGAACATGGAAAAGGTTTTTTTTAAAAACAATTTTGTGATAGTTGTAAATGCTAATCCATCAGTTACTAGAGATTGATACTTATAGAATTTTTATTTTGTTTAGAAAATGGCACCCGATAGGTGTCGTAAGAACCAACTGGAGGAAGCTACAACGAATGTGGTTGCACCTGAGACACAGGTGAACCAAGATCTGTTCCAGAGAATCGTACAAGCATTCCAATCTATGAACATTGGGAATTGGCGGGATGATCCCAGGAATGTAGATCACTCTATCCAGTTCATGAAGTAGAATCCACCCATCTTCAATGGTGATTCTGAACATGAAAAGTTGGAGGTGTGGCTGAGTAGGATGAATTGGATGTTGGAATTCATCAAAACACTAATAGATCTCTAAGTAAATATGGCCACGTACATTCTTTAGGATATTTCATGTAAGTGGTGGGAACTGGTACAACATACTAAAGGGGATGAAGTCTGTACTTGGGAGAATTTTGAGGAATTGTTTAATAAACAATTCTATCCTTGTACGTTCAAAATCTTGAAATTGATGAACTTATTTAGCTTGAAGTAGGATAATCTCTCTATCCCAGAATATGTGGCTAAATTCCTGAATTTAGTGCACTTTTCACCAAAAGTTGTGGCAAGTGCATCCTTGAAGGTACACATCTTTGAATTAGGGCTAAGGAAGGTGATTTGATCGAAGATTGCAGTGATATATATTACTGATTATACAGAGATAGTGAAAAGAGAAACTGTGGCTGAACGTGATATCTCATGATCTATAGGAGGAGGTATGATGATACCTATAGGTAATGGTGGGAACTCAAACACTGGGACCAAGTGGAAAAGGGACACCTATTTACAAGGTGGAAGTGGAAATCAAAATCAGATGGTTTAATAAATGAATTTTCCTCCACAACCCAAGATAAAAACAATTTGTTTTAAATGTGGTTTGCTTTAACACATAATGAGAGAGTGTATGAAACAACCTAGAGCATGTTATAATTGCAAGTATATGGGGAATATTAAGAGCATTTATCATAGTGCTCCAAGGTCAGGTGATCAAGATAATTCTCAGGCATCACAAACATCTTATGCCTTGACAGGGTGAGGACAACAAAATTGGTCTCATCAGCAGAGTAGAGCTAACCATGTTGATTCTAGAAATACCATGACTCCAAAACCAGGGTAATCTCATAAAGGAAACAAGGAGAACAATGCAGCGGTGAAGAAATTGTATGGAGTTGAGCTGATGATTGTCGATGATCAGGTTAGATCATCTATGGTGAGAGGTACAATTCTTTTAAATTCTCCCCTTGTGCAAGTTCTCTTCTATACTGTTGCATCTAATTATTTCATTGCTTCTTGTGTTGTTGATTTTATACGTTTAATGTTGGAAATGATGCCTTTTATTTTAAAACTGTAAAATCCTCTCGGGGAAAGAGAATGTCAAGAATTTGTGTGTAGAGCATTTGCTATAACTGTTTATGGAGTTTATCTGAAATGAGACTTTTCTATGTTGGGAATGCATGTCTATGATGTAATCCTATGTATGGATTGTTTAAAAATGTTCAAGTCTTATATTAAAAATTATTGGAGAATAGTTAGCTTCATGACTGAGGACTGCATCGAGCATCTCTTCAAAGGAAAGAGGATGGTAAAGAAAGGTGAAAAGAGCTTTTTGGCACCAATGGTGGGAACGATCTCTTATTAGTTGAATGTATTGGATTTGGTATCAATGGAAGATACCAAGGAAGATAGTTTTCCAATAGTTGTAGATAAATTTCTTGATTTCTTTCCCAAGAACTTCTCAGGGTAACCACCTCTAATGGAAGTGGAGTTCACGATTTATCTCTTTTTTGGGACCATTCCAATTTCCGTTCCATCTTATTGGATGGATCCAAAAGAGTTAAGGTAATTGAATGTGAATTTTGTGGAGTTGGAAGGCAAGGGTTTCATTTGTCCAAGTACGTCTCTGTGGGTAGCACCAGTGTGTTTCATGAAGAAAGCATATGTAACTCTTCAGCTGTGTGTTGATTATAGTAAGCTTAACTAAGTTATGATAAAGAATAGGCACCCACTTCCACACATTGATGAACTGTTTGATCAATTAAGGGGATCTCAGTGGTTCTCTAAGATTGACTTGTGATCAGGATATCACCAATTAAGTGTTTAGAAGAAAGATATTCCAAAGAATTATTTCATAAGCAGATATGACCACTATGAATTTATAGTCATGCCTTTATGTCTAACGAATTCACCAACAGTCTTAATGTATTTGATGAATCAGATATTTTAGTGATATCTGGACTCTTTTTTTTGGTGTTTGTGGATGAAACCTTGGTGTATTCCAAGAAAATGTATGACCATTATGAACACTTGGAAACAATGTTAAAAATCTTGAGAGATCACCATTTTTATTCCAAGTTATCAAAGTGAGATTTTTGGATACAGGAGGTATGATTTCTTGGCCACGTGATTTCTGAAAAAGGTGTTTCAGTGGATCCTAAAAATATAGAAGCTGATATCTCATGGAAACCAATAATGATTGTCTTTGAGATGTGAAGTTTTCTTGGTCTATCTGGCTACTACTGATGGTTTTTATGTGACTTATCATGACTTGATTCAACAATGACAACCCTGAAAAAAAAGAATTATCCATTCAAATGGACAGAGGAATGCCAAAATTCTTTCTAAGAACTGAAATTCCATCTTACAACATCACCAATATTTATTTTTCTAGAATCAGGATAGGGTTATGTGGTTTACTGTGATGCTTCAGGATTAGGGTTTTGTTGTGTTCTCATGCAAGGATACCATGTGGTTGCTTATATTTCATATTATTTGAGGGTGCATGAGAATAATTACCCAACACAAAATTTGAAGTTATATGTAGTTTTCCATGCTTTGAAAACATGGAGACATTATCTCTTTGGTGAGAAATTTACTATTTTTATAGAACATAAAATCTTGAAAAATATTTTCTCACAACAAGATTTGAATATGAGGCAAAGGAGATGGATAGAGTATCTCCATATGTTTGAATATGACTTGATGTATACACTGGAAAAATGGAATTAGGTGGCATATTCATTGAGTAGAAAGTTGTATGCTCAGTTGGAGAAAGAATATTTAGATGAATGGTAGTTGATGTCGGTCCTAGATGACATGCATGTGGAATGTGAAGACAGAGGTTATAATTAAGTTTTATTTTTAGCTACACTTGTTCCTAATTTGTTAAATATGGTCAAAGAGGCACAAAAATCTAATATAGAATGTCTCTTTATGAGTTCAAAACTCAATGGTGTGGAGACCATTGAGGTCTAGAAACTTTATGATAGTTATTTTTTGTGTTTTAAAAATCGTATATTTGTATATATAGATTTATAGGAAAAAATCCTTCATGCTTACCGACATTCTAGATGGGGTTTACATCCAGTAACATAGAAGGTGTATAAGGCATTGAAGACATAGTGTTGGTGAAGCAGAATGAAAATAAAGGTGACTGAGTTCGTCTCACAGTGCTTAACTTGTTAGTAGGTTAAAGTAGAGAATCAAAGACCAGTAGGTATGTTGTAGTCTTTCCCTATCCCAGTGTGGAAATGGGAGAAGATAGTTATGGATTTTGTTACCGGTATACCAAGAACAGTTCAGAAATACGATTCCATATGGGTGATCGGGGACTGACATACCAAGTTGGCCCATTTAATCCATATGCGTGAAACTCATACGGTAGAGGATATTTACAAAATTTATATCCAAGAAGGGGTAAAGTTACATGGAGTACATGTTTCATTTGCATCAGATAGAGACCTAAGATTCACATCTAGTTTTTAGAAATCCTTACAGAAAGACTATAGGACTCAGTTGAAAATGGGTATGACATATCATCCTCATAAAAACATCCAGTTTAAGCAGACGATACAAACGTTGGAAGACATGTTTTGGGCTTGTGTAAAGGCTTTTTGTGGCACATGGGAGGATCACTTACCCTTAATGCAGTTCTCATACAATAACAGCTATTAGGCCTCGATACATATGGATCCGTTTGAACCGTTATATGGGAATACTTGTCATTATCTACTATGTTGGGTGGAAACAGGTGATACTTCACTAGTCGGGCCGAGCTCTGTCCGAGAAACAACGAGGAAGATCCATTTGATCAAAAAAAGCATGGAGATGGCTCAGAGTCATCATAAATCTTATGCGGATCATCATCGGTGGCCATTTTACTTTGAAGTAAGTGATCATGTTTTCTTGCAGATATATCTAAGTATTGGACATCGTCATTTTTTAAAGTATGGAAAGTTATCTCCTTGATACATAGGCCATTTTTAGATACTATAATGGTTTGGAGAGGTGTAATATCGTTTGGAATTACCACCATGGTTCAGTTCAGCCCATAATTTTTTCCTTGAATCATAGTTGAAAAAGTATTATCCTAATCATAATCATTTGATCAGATGGGATCACATTGACCCAGAGTTGGATGCTTCATTGGTACATATCCTGGTGCATATTGTGGATAGGAAATATAAAGTATTTCATGAAAAAATCATCGTTCTAGTGCAGGTTTTATGGCAGTATGATCATATTTTGGAAGATACTTGGGAATAAAAGAAGGAAATGAAATATAAATGGTTGGAACTCTATCAAGGAAGCGGGGGTTTTCTACTTTCCGAGGATAGAAAGACCAATCATGGGGAGAATATAGTACCCCCGATTTCTTTTTTGTGAAATATTTTTACCTTGATCAAGCATGTTTTCCACATTTTCTAAGTCCCATTTTGGTTAAAAATCCATAAAAGAAGTTTATGGGGTTTACGACAAGTTTCAAGATAGGTACATGCTATGTACCTGAAGTACACGACCTTTACTTGGAGAAAGATTCATGTTGTGAACTGGGGGTCATGCCGTGATCTGGTACATGTAGTGTAGTGTTTTAATATTGGTTTTTTAACCTGAAACGATGGTTTTTTTGGCATACTTATCCAGAATGGCCTTCACATCTTGACCAGGGGGTACATGTTGTAAGCCAACCCGCGCCCAACTTAAAGTCATGCGTTTAGAAGTTTCACATACTTTATTTTTTCCAGACCTCTTAGATCTTCACCCTAAACTCTCCCTAGTCTATTTTCAGAGGCACCCTTTAATCTAGATCAACCCAATCAGGTTTGGTCCTTCGTTGTACCTGTGATACATTTGTTTGAGTATGTTCTCTCTTAGATATACTTCTCTTTTCATCTTGGTTCTAAGATCTATACCCATTATGGGTAGATCTAGGTTTTTTTTTGAAAAATAAGTTGATATTTAGATTTTTTTTGATATGATAAGAGATATAAGGCTGTTTCTTTGAAGAATCAATCTGGTTTTTGTAAGCATTCTTCAGTTATTGTTATTTTTCATCAAAACCTTTGAGATAAGAGGCTTCACTCTTGACCCTTAGTAGAACTAATTTTCATGCTTCAAATTGAATTTATTATGATGAATTGATTGTGACTTTATTGTCTAACACTTGTTATAAACCTTCTTGAGTGATGGTTTGTGAAATCTAGAAAATTGGGTTAACGTGAAAAGTGTTTTTGTTATTACTTTTTAAATAGAGATTTTAAAATGGGTATTTTTCTAGAATGTTGTCACATGAATTGGATTAGTTGTTTTCAATAAATAGGAAAGTTTTGTTGAAATGAAATATTGCTTTGGAATTGGTTGTTATTTGTTTTTCAATAAAGGTTTAATTTTATTGAAGTGGGTTATTTTGGTAATGGAAATATTTGGCATACATGGTGTTGGTGTGAGTTCATGCTTAATGGGCCCTGAATAAGGGACGAGTACCATTGGGGTACAACATACGTGACCCTGGATCGGGGGAAGGTGTCAGTGGGACACAATGTGATTGGAAAAGAGACCACTTATGAGTATGGAAATGTCGAACAAATCATGCATGTTTGGGTGTGTTGTGAACTATGGAATGGGAATGAAAAAATAAAAATAAAAACATGTTTATAATCCTTGACTAGTTATTTTATAGAAAATAACTTGCTGAAAATTGGTTTCATTTAATTTTTATTTTCACTTGGTTATAATTGGTTTTCGAACTTTTTTTATTCGGTTATTATCTATTTTGGGAAATTTTTTTATATAAACCATTTTATATAATGTTCTAATCGTTCTACACCAGTGGTGTGAGAAGGGAAGTCATTGAAAAAACCTACTGAGTTATATACTCACCCCTTATTTGGAACTTTGGTGCTTTTTCAGATGCTACCTTTCGGGACTTGGGAAAAGGTAAATTATCACACTTCTTTAGCCCCATTCCATGATACTTTGTACTACTTGGTTATGATAGATCATGGGGCTTGTGGATCATGAAGTATTTTTTTCATCTTGGAGTTTATTTTTTGTCTTTATGCTATTTAATTTAATGTTGGTGTGTCTTCCACTATAGCATACCTTAGTTCGTTGTTTTAAAGAGAGCGATTTCAAATATCTTAGTTTAATTCATGCATCATATGGTGAACAATTTTTGGATGGTTTTTTGGGTTTTTGTTTTTAGAAATCAAAGTGTAAATAATCCATCAATTGCTTTGAAACCCTTTGGTATTTATTTCCAGCCTTTGGCATCTGGGGGATGTCACTTAAGGCCTAGTAATGAATTGTGGTACTCTCAAGCCAATGAGAATTAGCGAGTCATTACAGGTGAAGTTTTTTCAATTTAAACCTTTTACTCTTTTTACCTCTTCATTGGTTAAGATAAATAGATCTCCCACTTTATTCTCATACATCAAATAGTATACATGTAATAATAAAAATTAAATAAAATAATTGGGCACAAAGGAGCCTCTTAATGAGGCTCACCCCTAATTTTGATGAGTACATCCCTATGGTATGGAAATCATTATCCCAAAAATTCAAAAAAATTTCTTTTTATTATCTTGATGAAACAAATGAAATGGTATATTTTTGATCCAATATTCCTAACACTAACCCAGTTACATACATGACACTAACTGGAAAATAAATCACAATCTTTTAATCTTAAAACTATAGAACTGGCTTTGTATTCCTATTCAAATAATAAATTTTATTGAATAATCTATGAAGTAGGATGAGTAGTGTATTCAAATATCCTATCTTGATAAGGCAATTTCAATTTACTTCCTCAAAAATGCAACAATATTCAAGGCTATCTCTTCTTTACAACAATCACAAAAGGATTTCTTACACCTTATTTGTTTGTATAGTAATAATCAAAGGCTTCTTATTTTCACTTCATGCATTGAAATATTCTTCTAGGATATCCCACTTCTTTTTAATATATTTAACACATATGATAACCAAAAAATATAATGTCTAACTCTATCGATATTCTCTTATTCCTCTAAACATAGAATTTTTAAAATTAACAGAATATTAATTTCTTCTCACCTTTTTATTTATTTTCATATTTCATATTAAATAAATTAGAAAAATATCACATGATTAATTATTCCAAAATTTAAATAATCAATATATTTTAATTTATATATCTTTAGGAGTTTATTTCTTTATGCTAATTTATCTCTCTCTCATTTATGTTATCATTTTAATTTTCATCAAAATATTTGGTTAAATGACCCTCTAATAATATAGAAATGATATTCTATTTCTAACTATCCTTTAATTTAGTAAAAAATATATTCATTAAATATTTGTTTGGATATTATTTTTGACTCCACTATTCATCATTTAAATTATCTATGAATTTATATAACAATATTTCAAGATTATTTCTTATTAATTATCTAAAATATTTAACTCAAAATTCTCCATGATATTGGTCTTAATCCTCATCATGATCTATAATAATATTTTGAACTTACTTCCTCTAAACTTATACAATATCTAAATCTCATTAATTCATGTTGGCATGCATGTTCACATGCACAAAAATACTATTGTGGTGTTATGTACCATTTAAGACGCAACCTTTTATTCTTCAAGTACATTGAAGTAAAAACTATGATGTGGCATGTTTCCATGCTATAAAACTCTCATACCATAAAACTCATTCTGTCACTCATTATAGAGTGACTTCTTTACAATTATGTGACCATGTCAATTTTCATTAAACCTTATTCTTTCTATCATAACCTGATGTGTGGACTTTTTTTCTACAACACAACCTCCAATTTGATAAACTCATCTAGTACCATGATCTCCTCAAATCATTATGATTTTTAAATAAATGAATAACACCCTAAGAATCATTTGATTTGGATTATAATTCACCTAGAAAACACAATTTTATCCTACATGATCCTCATAGATATCATAAATAGACTTTATAAAATTTAAGTTTACTAAAAAAGCTTATAGATTAATTTGATGTAGCATGAGATAGAACCAAGTTAATCATCTATAGATTTTATATTAATTTGATATAGCCTTAAGTATCACATCTTATAATCTTATGCATACTAGCTTCCAGGAAGTAAATCTGACATAGTCAATGAAATATTTGGACCACTCCAAAAAACCATAATAATATTATGTGGTCCCTCAAAACCTTATTCTATATATTTATTCGTATGTAGATTTAGATATTTTTTTAATCTCATGAATTTATAATATTAATCTTATTTATCTCCTGAAACTCAATTGTTTTCATGATTATCTTTGAAAATTTTGGATTTAATCCTATACATCCAATATAAATTAAATTTTCCCCAAATTTGCACCTCCAAAATATCTTGAATTAATATACATCCATATAAAAATATTTTTTCAAATTATTTTCGAATTAAAATAATGTAGAACCACTTTAAATAATTTGATAATATTAGCATTCCTTCAAAATCCTTTCATCAATATTTAAAATGCCTTTGGAATATATATAAACACAAAACTAAAAACTTCATCGATCATAATGTCCAATCTAAGTAATGCAAATTTCAGATCTAATAAAATATTTTAAATACATCTCAATATAATAAGTATATCTATATAAACCATATGATTTATTCATGGTAATCATCATGATGGTCTCTTAAAAATATCTTTGTTAAAAGAGGAATATTATTCCACAAGAACTGTACTACATCGAACTCCTCTTCAATTTCTTCATGTGTTTCCACAGGTAAATGGATCTCCAATGAAATATTTAATGGAAGTTTCCCAATTAATAATATTATTTTTTAAAATTTATAAATGATGGAAATAAATCAACTCCAACTATAAGGTAATATATTTCAATCAATCTTCATTGAATATTCACAACTTAATATGTATTGAAATGTGGATAGGGTACTTTAGTCAATATTATCATATTATCAACATTTGTTGTTAACACATATTGATATAATTCTTATTGAACACAAATAAAACACATCACAAATGGGTTCAACAAAACCTATATGAAAAAAATCCAAAAAAGACATACACCACAGGGAATAGAAATAAATTTAATGCCATTTTGGGCTGAAAGCCTCACCAGACAGACCATGATACATAATTGAATATAAACTCTAGGGAAATCTTAAAATGAAAATGATACTCATTGTTGGGATCCTCACTGATTGATACCCTATAAATAGAATTATAGTAGGTGTTTAAAAACTACCATATGAAACCAAAGAGTCAAAGTGGACATGATACTTCAAAATAAAGGATTATAAAGAGGGAAAACTGAAGGAAAAGTAGGAAAATAGGAAATAAACACTAATAGAAAAAACAAAGTAAGATTACAACGGAATAATATGTTGATTTTTTCCATTATTGATATATTCTTAATCAAGTGGAGTATTTCATAAGAAATAATCAAATTATTAATAATGAAACATTGAGTCATGGTGGTCCTTCATATCTCATAGAGACTGAAAGGAAAAATTCTCTCCAAACTAGTCCCTAAGACCATCAAGAAGATTTTATAAATGACATTACAAAGTCTCATCAACCAAAAATCTATAACCGTATTGAGCTATAATAAATGTTTTATTAAATCATTTAACTAAATAAACACTATTCTAGAGTCAATTCATATGTTATAAAAAAACTAAACTAACAATGTGAAAAATATATTATAAAATATATCATGAAGTCCATATGATGCTGGAGCTTTTTTATAAACCATAAATTTTAAATCTCAAAACACTTTTAATCTTGAATATATTTAATAAACATTATATTAATCTCATAAACAATTACTATAAAAATATATTTATTCACCTAATCCATTATTATATTCTAGTCATATGAAAATATTTCTCATAAGAATAAAAAATTATATTATTAATACTATATTCATCTTTAACTTAATATCCATTATCACCATTTAAATTATAAAAAAATTATGCACCCTTCTAACAGTAACCTTCTAAAGGAAAAAGAATGAACTTTTATCTTTTTTTTCTTAAAAAGTGAAACTCTTGACTTAATATTCCAATATTGTACCTTATTTAGTAGCAGATCATTAAAACTACCATCTAGAAACCAAATTCCATAAAAAAATATCACTTATAAAATAATAATAAAGAAAACAAAGATCATTATCAATATTATTAATATTCTTATAAAGTATTGGTTAAACATATCAACCAATATTTCAATATCAAACTCAACATTATTAATCCTTTTATGCATGTTCATTTCACATTTTCTTTTGGATGGATTTATTATGTTTTGACAGTTTAGATCTTTAAGCCATAAGATTTCAAATAATTTTTTTTATTTAAAAAAAAACATTATTAAAATTTTTATATATTATAATAGGGATATGATTAGAAGTAATAAGAAATAAATGTGATAATATATATGATGTAAAAATTACCTTTTAGCATAATGAACCCAAATACCAATTAAATCACTCATAGTTCCTGGTACTTATATTCCTACATTGAAACCATGAAAAATGATCTTCTTGAAATGTTAAATCAATTAATCTTGTGTCATCAACAGAATTATAGAATGATTGGGTTAGAATAAATTTTCTATAATCACTACCTTGTTCTCATTTTGGAAAATAATTTCATTAAAATAACTCCCAATAAACAATAAACTATCAACATCCTATCTTAATTTCCAATTTTTTATGATTTTTTTATTAGAACCACCTGGCTAGCCATATAGACCAAAAAAATGATTCTACATGATTATTATCTCTTATATTAGTAAAAATATGATTTTGTGAAATATTATTAATTGAAACATCAATACCATCTATCTATAAAAATCCCAGACCACCTACATGACCTAACCATTGTATAGAAAAATCAATTAGAAATCCCTAATTTATCTTTTAAAAGATATATATATTATATTATTAACAATGTATTTGACATAAAGACCATGTCATCCAAAAATTATAAACTCCAATGCTAGTGAAAATTATTTTTTCAAGGGTTTTAAAGAAGCCTTTAATTTGAATAGAACATTTTCATTACTCTCACTAGAGCTAGTCCACACTAGCACTCACTAAATTCAAATAATATTTTATCAATTCACTTACTAGTTTTATAAATTTACCATATGTGTTACCCTCATAGGCAAAAACTCCTCTAAAAAAATCTTATGTTTATTAAAATATTCTCTATTTACCACTTTACACTTATAATTTATTATTTTCCAAGTACCGAATTGTAAATTATCAGATACAATATAAGTCTAATTAATTTGATTAAATAAATAATATTATTTATTAATAGTTAATTTAGATATAATATTATTTTCTACCATATTCCTTGACTTGATGATTTCTCAAGAAAGAAGACTACCCATAGGTAAAACCATAACTAAATTTGATATTTGTTTTTTGAAATATTCTACCCAAAATCTACCTATTTGAATAGATATATAGAAAACATATGAATCAACTAGTGACCAAAAATTACCACTTCAATATCTGTACTTATCCCACTTCATTATTGTGATTGAATATTCATAATTTTAATCCTATCATAATCATTTTTATCTTTTCAAATGATAACATGTTTTATAGACATTCCGATAATCAAAGATCCATTGTAAACAATAGTATTACCTTAAAAAATATACCCCTTAATACCAAAATATTTCTTTGAATAATCCAAACAACCCTATTAATACCAAAACATTAGATTTTTTTATTTAATGTCAATTAATTTTATGTATTTATAATTCTTATTATTAAACCTTGAGTTAAGGATGATTTACAATAATCCAAAAACTAATTGGAATAGAAAATACCTAAACAATTTGTTATATAGTATCCCAATTAATAAATATTTTTATGATATCTTTAATATTTTGAAGAAACATTACATTCCATTTCCCTATCAGGATTCCTTTAATTCAAATCCTAAAGGTAAATTTGAAAAAATATTTTTGAATAATATTTTTCTCACCTAAAACCTTATTAGTCACCAAAATATAATTATCAAAAAACCATATATAATCATTAAAAACTTTTTATCCCCCTTTAAGAATATTTCAAAAATAAAAAAAATATCATATTTAATTTATATAATCAAAAAAACATTCCTTGAAATTTATATATAATAATAAGAAGAAGGGATAAAAGATCTTATAATTTATGTTCCCTTTAGAATTTAAATTTACCATTATTAATTTCTCTCTGTTAAATAAAGAATTTTTTTCACTAACAAATAATCAAAAAATCCTCTATTATAGTATAAAAATAATGAAATGATTAAAAAATAATAAAAAATACTTAATAAATGGAACCACTAAATTATGGATACTCTAGAAACCATAGATAAGATATGATTCATTTTTCTTTCTTATTATTTTATGTTTTTCATATTCACAATGCATAATTATTAATTTTTTTGATAAATTTTCCCATTCTTAATAAAATGGTTCTTTGGTTATTTTATTAAATAAGGGCATTAATTTAGTAAAAATAGGAATAAAATATTTGTTTTGGTTATATGTTCATTTTTATAATGATGAATTTTTTTTCCGTTGATTTATGTGTTTTTTAGGAGTTTACTATATTCTTTATATTTTATCGAGGTTAATGAAGTTTCCCAAATTTATTCTTTTATTTTTATTTTTTTATTTATTTTATACATAGATAACTATATCTATGAATACACACACACACACACACACATATATATATATGTATATATATATATATTTATTTATGTGTTGTTTGGTCTAATGAGAGTTTGATAATAGAGAATAATGGGGTGAATTGTATTTCTTTACAAAATTTTATAGTATAAAATATTTTGTAGAAATTATGTGGATAAAGAATAAAAAAATTGAAATAGAAAATAAAATTTAGTGAAGGAATAATTAAAATCTAAAGAGATAGTGTAAGGATTTTTGTAGTAATTCAAATTGAGTTATCTTACATCTACTCTTTACAAAATATCTATCTCATTGAGAGTTTTGGAACACACTTTGAAATGAATTATTTTATAAAGGAGTAGACCCAACCTACAATATTTTATATCAGGTACAAATCTAACCCAATCTATTACACTAGATAGACCCAACCTATTCTTTTTTAACATAAAAGTATAACCTAGTATATTATAGGCCAAACCAATTATTACACTACCTTTTACCAAGTTTAAGAAAAAATTATGTTTTTCAACTTTTTTATTAAGTTAACATTTCACGGACACTACCTTTTGAGTGTGGGAATAACCATGTGTGAGTTATGTTATAATTAAATAAGAAACTGACATAGCAAAATAATATAGCATGATGAAAATTGAAATCAAATTAACCAGTGAAGCCTATATAAGGGAATTCTGGTGTAGAGACCAATGGATTAAACCCTTTATATTTAAAGAATAATGTAGTGGATATGGGAGAACCAACACAAGCTTAGTAATATGAAATAAAATTTTATAAATATTGTATAAAAATAAATTTTATAACTTTAGTAGCAATTGAATCGTGAGTGTATCTATCACTTTTTTCTTCAATTATTCGACCTCTATTTATACACAAATTCTTCAAGGACTAATTCTTTTTTCATAAACACTAAAATCTTCAACAGTACATGGGTATTTCCTTAATTTTCATGATTGATTTCAATGAAATGGTTATATATAAAACAAAAATGTAAATATTATTATTTCCTTTGATTATGTATCATGTTCATTTAAAAAATAATTTTTACATAATACACTTTGAAACCAATTTTCATGGAATCATTAGAAATTTTAAGTATTTTTTAATTCAATAAAATAGATAAAATAAACTATATAAAATTGCAATAAGTAAAATTATGAAAATTAGCATAAAACGGAATGCCGTAATAGAATGTGAGAATCAATTTGTTTATTTATCCAAAAATTCAAGATGTTTTTGGCACTTCGTAAACTTAAGTATTCCATAACGTTTTGTTTTTATAAATCACAAAACATATTTAAATAAAATTAAAGATTACATCTTCCTACTATATTAAATTAAATACTAAAGATGTATGTGGCTATGATTTAGTGTAAATATTGAGTGGGATAAGTTTTATAGGACACAAAAAAACACGTAAGATAATATAAAGATTTTTATAAGATATATATATTTCAAAAGGTAAACAGTTAGGAATAGAGTTAATTTTAGTTTCATGTGGTATAATTTAATCATATAGTATAATTCCATCATAAGATTCATTTTTTCATAAGTTTATCTCATAGTAAGGTTCTTTCTTTGAATGATTTATTTTTTTTAAACACTATAAGGTACATTTTCTTTATAATGTTAGTAATAGGGTACATTTTCTAAACAATTTAATGCGTAAGAGTTTGTTAAAATAAAAACAACCATATAAGGTATAGGTTTATAACCATCATAGAGTACAGAACTCAGAAAAATTCAGAAATAAAATACAGATATAATTGAATAAAATAAAACAAAAATGACGAGCAAATAATAAGTAAGATGAACACTGAAACAATTAAGAGGTTAAAAAAAATGAATGCAAAAATTATATATGATTTTTAAATATAAATATAACATGTAATATACATAATAAATTTTTTTGAGTGTTAATATAGAATAATAAAGAAATATTAAACAAATAATGATTAAGGAAAAATAATAAAAATAAATAAAGTGATGATTTTTTAATTATGAAAACAAAATCAAATAGAGACAAGGATGAATTGAAACAATATATATATATATATATATGCATGTATATCATTTTAAATAAACTTTTTTGTTTTATAGTTTTTATTATTTATGTAGTTTAATAATTACATACTTCATAGGAGTAATAAAAATAATAATAGTAATAACAATAATAATAATAGAGACAACACCACCACCGCCACCACCAACAATAGTAATTAGAGATATAAAATACATGCATACATTTTTTATTAAGTATATAAATATTTTAATATTTATTAATATATATATTTATAATTATATATATTTATATTTTAATAAAAGATATATATTTTTTATCTTTACTCATTTTATTCTACTTGGTTTACTTAGTTAGTTTTATTTCTTCTTGATGCAGGTGATTGCCATGAATTCCAAGACACAAATTAGGTTTAACTGATCGTGATATAAGGTAGAAATAACTATGACCATGGTGGATTTAATTTATTCTAATTAATCTATTTTTTTCTTTTAAAACTTCATAATATTTTAAGGATTTTTTTGGGGCCAGACATAGAGTTAGTGGGGAATTCCACTACCCTAAGTGCCTCGATATTGATATAATAAAATTATAAAATATATTATATCAACTGTAAGATTTTTTTTAAAATAATGGGATAAATCATAAACATAGTCTTAGATGGGAAATCTAAGACTGGTATTAAAATAAAAATGTTGGTGTTACCATAGGCACAACATAACATTTTTGTGTGTCTAGATGCTGGAACACTGACATGTTTGGGTTTCTTCCCCTTATTATAGGGCTTCTCGAGGGCATAGAATCACGAGGCATACCACATCGAATGCATGGAATTATATGCCATATCCATGTATCTGAGGTTTTCCTCAGCATAACATGTTTAACATAGGCTATGCCATGAGTTTAATGTCTATCAGAGATGGTTCAGACTAATTAGAACATTGACAAGAGTGGATCAGACAGGGCTTCCCATGAAGTGAGTATTGATACTGGGGATAACTCTTGATTAGCCACCCAGTTACTGTCAGGAATAGTAAGGAAATGGGGTGGCATGATCCTACTAGGATGTGGCAGCCCAAGTGAGAATTAGGATGGATATGGATGATTTAATGAAGTGGAAGGGGAAATGAGATGGAACCGACATGAGGAAATCTGTGATTTTGGGCTTGAGTCTCAAAGATACTTCCTATGTATCCCAGTGGCAGGGAATCAAAGTCTGCATAGTTCAGTGGGGTGATGGGACACCTAAGGAGGAGGCCCATGAGAATAGATGTGTGGATGAGATCCAGAGGAAGTGAAACCTCCAGGTTGGGGCATGAAATCAACGTGTTCATGGAGGAAAACAACCTGACGATGTGCTAGGGCTTACGCGTGGTTATCAACCCGAGTTGGTCTGGTGATCGAGGGGTGGACCAAATATATGGATCCTAACAGGGGGACACCAATGTTTATCAGTGCTTGGGGTTGGACCTTAGGGAGGATTCCAACATGCCTTGCCCAGGATATAGGGATAAAACCTACGTAGTTCATCTGACGACGGATTACCGTCAGATATGCTTCAACGACTTACCGTTGAATAGGGGTGTGACAAATTACTGCCGAATGGAGGGGTTACAATGGATTATGGCTAGATGGGGTCACAACGGCTTACCACTGGGTGGGGTCACAACGACTTACCATTGGACGGGGTCACAACGACTTAACACTGGATGGGGTCACAAAGGCCTACCACTGGAGGGGGTTGAACCTCATGGAGGCTTCCTACGTACCCTGCCTTAGCAAGGATCAAACCTACATAATTCGAATAGATACAGTTTAACATCATGTAGGAAGAAAAATGGGCATGCATTTTAACTTCATGAGGTACAAAGGTGGGTCGACGTGAAAGGGTTCAAAATGATTGGGTGTTGGGCTTAAACCATAGGAAGGTATCCTACGTACCTTGCCATAGGAAGGATCAAAGTCCGAATAGTTTAGAATGGGTGTGGTGAACCGACATGTTGATGTTCAGAACGACCGGGTGTTGAGATTGAACCTTAGGGAGGCTCCCTATGTAAATTTCCTTAGCAAGGATCAAGGTCCACATAGTTTATAATGGGTGTGGGGAACCGGCGTGAAGATAGTTGGAAGGACCGGGTGTTAGGATTGAACTGCGGGGAGGTTTCCTATGTACCTTTACATAGCAAGGATCAAAGTCCACATAGTTCGGGAGTGGGGAGTGGTGCTTAAACTCTAGGATTCCTAGAGGGGATGTCATGGTCGATGCTAACTCTAAGCCCACGTGAGTCATTCTCAGTGTGAGAAACAAGAGGCATCAAATACTTGACGATCACATCGTGAAAGGTGTGTCCATGGGAAGTGGAATGGGGCTTACATGTGGTTAGCGGCCCAAAATGGAAACAGGGGATTACGCATGGTCCGCAGCCCATGGAGATGGATACTTGGAATTACTATAGGTTGGAGGCCTAGTGGTGATAAAGAACAATGTGGGAGGTATGCGACATTGAACAAGAGATGTGGAGCACTGATGCCCATCCCGCCCTTTACTGGACTTTGGCATCGAAGAAGAAAGGAGGAGTAAGGGTACTACCTCCTGCAATAAAGGCTATGGGCTTACACTGAGGTGGTTTCCCTTTCCCTACAGACATACGCCGATATGATCAAGAGGATCTCATTTCATGTGAGGAATGATTCACTCTCTTGGAGACCAGTGGGCGTGCAGAATGTCTGAGGTGGGGGGACCCCACGTAGGATGCATAGGGGGAAGGTCACAGTTTAACATCATGTGTTGAGGATGATGATGCTTGGAAGTTTAACATTATGTAGCTCGGACGAGGTGGGATCACTCCACACCCCCTAGGACTTACATATCTTGCACACTTTAACCCTTGGTGGAGGGAAGGCACCGATAATGTCGTGGCTGGGGGGTGTCATGGGGTGATCCCATTAGGGGTCCACGTTAGCGTGGCTATGAAAAAAAGCAATAGCTGTTAACATTACTATGCAAAGAAGCATGAGCCGAAACAGCACAACGGGAAGCACCGCCCAAGGGACTTTGAAATCACTTCATGCAAACCTAGAGGGCCGCACAAGAAGATAGTGCGGAATGAAGATACATTGTGTATCAAAGAGAATCAGACATGAAGTTTTAAAGTGAGGAAGATGGCTGGAGAACACACAAGATAATGGGCCGGGGGCCAGGCGGGAAGTTTTACGTGTAAGACGGAAGTGTCGCACGGAATATGAAAGGGTTTCATGCAAGAAGGGTCCGATGCAGCGGAACCTTGAGCACAACATTGACCTCTTACACACAAATGACTTTGGGGTGAAAATAACATATGAGGATCAGGCCCCAAAAGGGACCTACATGAAGGAGGGCCCTTGGGGGAACATGTCACGCAGAAACCAATACCTAGAGGCCATGGTATTGGTCTTTCGCACAGTTGAGGAAGGGGCCTTTTTCCCACATCAGAGCAACACTTCCTCTTCTCCTCCTTTAAGAGAGGTGGTACGTTTCATTTTATAACTGAGGTCCTTGAGGTGGCGCGAAAAGAGGGACGGGCACACAAAGGGACGCTTGGCGTCGAATTCGGCGCACAAAGGGGGCCAGGCACACAAAGGGGTGCTTGATGTCGCCTTCAGCGCACTAAGGTCCACCGAACGTCGCCTTTGGCGTGCAACCCATTGGCTTGCGTGCCCTCTTGGAAACTTGAGCGTACCTACCTCTCAGACTCCAAAACATTCTTTTTGTCCTCCTGGACTCATTCTCCGTTCTCTTATTCATCCGAAACTTCTCTGGATTTAGGTTTCAACAAATCCCCCCCTCAGAATCAGAGCTGAAAGGGAACCCAAAAGTCAGATTCTAAGGGTCCTCTAAAAAAGTGACATTTCTTTGAGCGCTTGCAAAACTGCAGCTTCCACACATAAAACTCTTTCATATGTTCGGAAGGTGCATCAGCCCTTATAAATAGGTTGAGGGACCCCACCTAGGCCCTACTTTGTCCTTTTCTGCATGACCGTAGTTTTGCTCTCATGCACGAAAATGATCCCGATCCGCACATAAGCTTCCACAGTAGACCTTGAGTTTTGCGCGCCATGTCAGCTTTTGCATGACCGCTGACATTCTAGCACACCACAATATTCTTTGCATGCCGACCTTCAATATTTCTTGCCAATTCCTTTGATTCCTTGAAATGGATGCTCAACCAGCTGACGCCGAGAGGGAAGCTTCCGCTGCTGCGAGGAGGATTCAAATGATCACGAACCCTCAAATCCTCTATGCAAGGAGGGTTGTGTCGGATAACCAAATGATTTTAGGCATGCTTATACAAACCCAAAAAGATTACGTCCTTAGTGATAGTTTTCCACTATGGAACATCAGTGTCCTGGAAGAGGTGCTGATGCCTGGATGCGAGATAGACACACCGCAGTCGTGGGTGACGCGCGAGGATAGTCTTCCACAATTATACATTACCAACAATGGCCATCCTATTAGGGAAATGCAGAACACAACCATCTATGCCCTAAATTCGAAGACCAGGATGGTTGTGGGAATCGATCCAGTTCTGGGGGAAACTTTACCAATGAACGGGCATGGGTGTACTGGGTACATTAAACATGTGAGGAATTCAAGCTGGAGTTGCAGGAAATTAGGCTTTTCGAGGCCGTTTGGACGTCTCAATTCCACTTTTACCGATAGTAGGACTTGGTAGCAGAGCTGTTCTGTAGCTGGTCGCCTGATACCAACAGTTTTCACGTCCATCATGGGGAGGTGGGCATCATTATGTGGTATGTCCATTGTATCAGGAGAATCTCCTTAGAGGGGTATCAGTACGATGAGTTCCTCCTGATGGAGAATTTCTGGGGGGATATGACCCGCACCCCAATCCTGTTGTAACACCCCAGGTAAATAAAGAGTATGACATTTTCACATTTATCCATATTTGTGAATAAAATATTAATATAAATTTAAAGGGGACGCTATGATCGATGGCGTACCCAACACGCAACAATGAGTTTGTTGGGAATCTTACGTTGCACTCCAATAATAATATAATATTATTTTAAATGGTAGTTAACGCCTAGCTGTTGTGATGGGGGGAATGAATAGAACTAACTACAAAATGATTATATATTTTTGTCAAATATTTTTACTTTTTACAATAAATGTTAGAGGATTAAAAATACGAATGAATCCAATTTTAAGCATAAACATTCTAATATTCTTTAAAGGGTCGATTAACCGCATTTTGATGGCGAACCTCTTTTAAATCCACTTTTTTTCAATTTTATGTGTTATATTTTACAAAATAAAATTCTTCTTTAGAATCGGGACATCAAAATTTACTTTGTGTAAATTTTTGGTATTTTTCCGATAAAGTTCATTTTTTAATGAATAGTGAAAAATGTTGTATTTTAATTCAAAACCACTTTTTAATCTAATTTATCTATATGATTAGATTACCTTTTGAATTGGTTTTAAAGTGAAATTAGAATATATTTTTACAATTTAATCCAATATTGGTCATTGGAATTCATTTCACTTTGAAATCGGACCTAAACTAGTGTCAATCTTTTGATACATTTTGTTTCATAAAAACACGCTATTTGTTTTGGCAGCGGGAATTAATTATTAAATTAATTAATGTAAATTATATGTTTTGAATTTTGTAAAATAGACATCATTTTTGAATTCAGAATATCAAAAATAGCTTAGGGTAAATTTTTGGTAATTTTCTGAAAAACTTCAATTTTTGATGAATAGTGAAACCACAAAGTGGTACTTATAAAAACTGATTTTCCATTTAAATGAAATTTTTCCACCTTTGTGTTTTGATTTTCAAAAATCCTACAAACATGGTTGTAATTAAGAAGTAAAATTTGGTTCAATGGGATTACAATAATTTTTTGGTGAATAGTAACTTATTAAGTTTTTAATCGCGATTAGAGATAACTAGTGTAGTTTAAGGTAAAAATAATGTTTTAATAATATTAGATGAGCTTGAAACATCTCCTACCCTCATTTGATGTGTCATGGCAGACCAAGACAACCCATGGGTCAACTTGGGGACCCCATGGAGCCACTTTGGTTGGGAAATGACATAAATAACGTTTTATTTAATGTTAAAGTAAAAATGACACAAACATGAGATGTTTTAATAAAACAATTTTTTAATGGGGTTATACAAGTCTGATTTTTGACTATAAATATTCATTAGAAAGATAAAAATATTTCCTACATCATAGTAGTTTTTTTATAATTTTTAGACATTAAATAAATTAAATTATTTATGACATCATGATGATGCAGCGATGACCTCATTATTTAACGATTTAAATAAAATGGAAAGATAATGTAAAATATAAGACCTACACCTGTCTAAAACCTATTGGATGGGTGGATTTAAAACCCTTATCAAATTATCCTATAATTATATTAATTTGGTACCTTTAAATCCGAAAATCATTTGAAAATAAAGTAACCTTTTATCACTTTCCAAGAGTGCTCATCCTCTCCCCTTATAAAAGGCCCACACCTCTACCTCTTTACCCACACCTCAAAAGCCTTTGGCTCGGCCAAACCCTACCCATTTTGCCTCTCCACATCCCTATATTACTCCTAGAAGCCTAAATTTTGGCAGAAGTCTTCCCAAGGAAGCCTTTGAGCTCAAATCAAAAAGAGTTACCCGATTTTAAGGTAATGTCTTCACTTGAGTTCTTTTGTTTTATTTTGCTTCTCCAAACCCCTAAAATCTTTTTATTCATTTCTTTTGTAACAACTCCAGTATCCTAAATATACTAGGATTTTGTTATAAAAAGGATTCAAGCTACACTTACACACACCATCATCTAATGGTTAAAGAACATACTGTTTCTGTGGATGGTGAATTTCTGCCTCACGAAACGATGATTGTTCAACACTCATATAACACCTTTAAAGGTGGCCATTAAGATGTCAGTATATTTGTATATGATATATAATATGTTTATGTTTTCCTTAAGTTTCTTTATTTTTCATTTATGGCATACCTTTATGGCTTCCATTATGGGTAAACACGATATCTTCATTTTAGGAAGTGCGGACTACCGCCCCCTCAAAGTGATTTGATTCGTTAATGCCATACGTGGGATGTATAAAATATGGATTTAAAATTATTACATATGATTTTATACTGGAATTATAATATACCTTTATATCATTATTATTTTCTTTCAATTAAAGTATGAGATAGAAATGAAATTAGCGTTCATGCGTACGTACGACTTACCGTCTCCATGAACGGTGCATTTCATTTCTTACATCTAAAGGATTATGTAATATTATAAATGCATGAATATACTGGATATATATGATATATGTGATATCTACATCATGAGTACAATTCTGTATATAATGGATATTTTACCACATGAACAACTTGTAATTATAAAGAGTTTATTTTTGACTCAAGTACCAATGATCATTAAACGACCGTTATTAACTTAAATAATAACATAGTGTTCATAACATGGTAATAAGTGATATAAAATGAATACTGAACTTTAAAAAGGTTCTTAAGGAAGTAGAAATTAACTCAAGTTTATTATTTAGGAGATTAAAGAAAGATCGAGTCATGCCGGACCCGAGGTAAGGGATCCAACCTCTCTCTTTCTTTTAAAGTACACTCTTTTATGTCATTACTTTTAAGCTCATCTTTCTTATTATTGGGATGTTATTTTATATTACTACTACTGTACTTTTTATGTTCATATTATGAGAGACCCTATTTTCTCTCATCAATCCATTTTGGAAGTTTTAAGTGGCGCCGTTAGGCTGCTGAGTTTTCAGAAGGGATTTTTCATCTCACTTTTATTCCTGTGACATTTATGCTATGTTTGCCACTATTTACTTTGATTGGTTTATGTAATACCCATTATTATACAGTTTGTGTAGTATAATTTCATTTATGGGTATTTACATCTTCAAGGTATGACCCTTCTTCCATGGGGTGTATGTTTCGAAAGTTACCCAACTCGGTAAGGGGACCTTTCACCCTCCTCTTTTTAAAAGACTTCTTTTGTTATGTCTTTTAATTCACATACTATTTTGTTGGGATATGTTATTCTATATCCTTATTGATTTAAATTTTATTTCCATGTGATGAGATACCCTTTTTATCTCTCATCAACTCTTTTTCTGAATTTTGAAGTGACGCCGTTTGGCTGTCGAATTTTTGCAAGGGAACTTCTTAACCCAATTTTGATTCTTTGGGATAAACTTGTACACCTTGAATATGTCATTCTATGATTATGTGTGAATGTCCTTTTATTTTTATACACTTAATACCCACATATATTTCGTGTATTCATTTGTCACACATAATTATGTAACTGATTTATCCTTAATCCAAGGATACCATCTTTGTATGGGACTTTGTCTCAATCTCCTTTCATTGAGGCACATTTTGTTTTATACACAACTTTCTTTTATACGGTGTATAAACCCATTTGACTCTTACACTTATTCAAAATTAACCTTTTTTATACGAAGCGTTTTACTAAACGACAGAAGGGAATGTTTTTCTTGTCGTACGTATGCGGTGACAACGACTTCTCCGCCATCGTGACCATTATTTGAGTTTCGACTTCCTCTAGAAGCCATACCTTCTTTTTAAAAGAAAAATAAATACCATTTTTTACTTTTATTTTATTTTGGTATTGAAAATGGTTTTCATAATGTTTTTATAACAATGTTTTGTATTGATATCTTGTGATTGAAAGGTGGAAATGTTATGTTTCCTTTATGCATGTTTTATGTGATAAGATTATGTTATGGTTCTTGGGAATTTTTATGAATACGGGTGGTTCCATGATAAACTAAGGGAGGGTGAGCCCGATATAGATCTCCAATGCATTGGGTAACGCTAAGGAGTGAAACGTTAAGGTTTCTTCGAAGAGATTTAGGGAATATACTATGGTGGGTATTCCAAACGTAACCAAGAGGGTTACTCCCTATGTAAGAATGTTATGAATGCCTCAAGTTACCTTTTATGTCTTATGAATTCTATGATTTATTCATGATTTGATGAGGTATGTTAAAGTGCCTATGTTTTATGGGTAAAGTATGATTTCACTCTTATGTATATATGTACTCATGTTTCCTTTCCATAATTTTTATAACCCTTACTGAGCTTCTTATACTCATCCCAAGTTTTTGAAATGTTTTTCACAGGTCAAGGGAAAGGTACGAGATGTGATGATAGTGTCAAGGAAGTGTTAATAAAGAATCCACATTTTATTTTAAATATGTTTCCGTTGATGGGAAAAATGAATACTGTCTTTTATGTAACCTCTTTGTTTAAATGTGGAATGTAATGCAAGTTTCATGATCTAATTCTCTAAAACTCTAAACCTGAAAAGATCCTCAATGTGTAATATTGTAATCACTCAAGATTAATTAAGGTTTAAGGCTAGGTCCTTATAGTTGGTATCAGAGGTCAGTTTAGATAACTTTAGAGGTTAGGGTATTCTCTAAGCATAAGTGACATTTCCATAATGGTTAGGATTTCAGAAAGAGTCCTTGTTTTAGATAAAGTGAATGAGTAAGTATATCTTAGTTCTTATCTTCCTCATTTGTACATGATGGTTTTATTGATATACTCACACTGACCTTTTTGGTTTTAGTAAATGGATGGATCTAGCAGGCACCAAAGTAACAGTGGATGTGAAGGAAACTGTGACAGTTTTTTGAGCAAGCAACTGAATGATATGGGATCTGCAATGAGAACTATTGTATTTATCCTCAAATAACAATATGGAGTCATGATTGACCACCTAAACCTTGGTGATTTCTATAAGGAATCATATTGGTGAGAAACAAATCCCTACGGAACTACGAGTAATAACCATAAAGGTAAGTGTCTTGAAAAACCTATGTGTCAAAGATGTGGGTTGAAACAACTAGGAAAATGTTTCAATGGGACAGAAATATGCTATAGATGTGGAAATGAAGGTCATAAAGCAAGAACCTGCCATGAAAAAATGAAGCATCTAGTTGACTCGAGGAAAGGGAAAGAATTTCTTTCTGAGGGATCAATTGAATGTTTTAAATGTGGTGTGCATGGTCATTATGCAAACACATGTCCTATGAAAAAGTTTCATGAATGGGATCACCAAGATCGTAAAAATATTCTTTTACCAATACCTAATTCCATTCCGATTGAGGATGAAGAAACTGAAAATGACCAATCAAAGGTATGAATTATTTCATAACTTTTGTTTTCATATTTTGGAAACTTATGATATGACTCATATTTTGTTTGTAGGAAAGAAGTATTTCAGAATAAGTTGGAAAGGAATGGTTAATAGATCATGAAGAATGTTGAATGAGTAAGAAGTCAACATATAAGGGCTTCAAGAGTTATGGTGAAATTTTTAAGAGTATTAAGTCTCTTTTGGTGATGGGGTTACATTAGAAGAATTTTTGTAGTATGTGTAACTGAAAGGCGCTGTCGTGGGTGCTTTCAAATGATATTGTTTCTTTACCAAGTGCAGCACAATGGCTGACCTAGGTAATTCTCTTGAGGAGGAATTAGTTTAACAACCCTTAGAATTCATGAATAAACCAAAAAAGAAACAAATTGATAAAAGATGGGGGTGTTTTGATTGAAAGACTTTTAGAACACGAAACAAAACAATCAAGGCAATCAAGGAGTAAAAGATAATCACAAACACTGTTTCTTTAAAAGCACTACTATGAGAAGTCATAGCCAATCTAATCTACGCCTTCACAATTCTTTAATCATTATCCCACATGATTATAATTCATTATAATGTGACCCCCTAACCTTGTCAACCCCCGAACCCTACAGAATTTGACACAACCACATGTATTTGAAGAAATGAGCACTAGGTTGTATTTGAGACTTCCAATCGCAGTAACCTACTTTGATTGTGGTCCAAATCCAACTTATGATAAATGGTAAATTAGGGCAGAACCTCCTCTCTAGAGTTGAGAATTAATTAAGTTTAGGGATGAGAGTTGAACCCTACAATTCTATCCCAAGTTGATTAGATTTTACAATTGAAGTTTATCTCTCTCGATTCACACAGGACCGACCTCACATTCATATTCAAGTCGAGTGAGTTACTTACAACTTAAATCTCAATTAATTGATCACAAATTATGAATTAAAGTATGTTCATGGATTCAAAATGAATAAATGAAGGGGGTAGGGATTAGATCGACTATGAACGAAACTACTCTTCCATGGTTGAAATTTTCATTGTAGAGATGTTTTGCATAAGAAACGGATTGAAAGGGAAATACCCAATATTGTCTCCACTATAAGATTACAGAACCAAGAAGCAAAAAAAAAAGATAGTAAAAGAATAACAAAGAAGATTTATTGAAGAAAAAGGACAAGTTACAAGCATGAAAACAATGAAACACAAGTGGAGGTGGGAGAGGAGAGCCTTCTTGGAAGAGATCCTTGCACAAAGACTCACTTCTTCCAAGGGGTAAGAGGAGTTCCTAGGAAACCAACTCTCGGATACAACTTGACCAAGCTCCGAACCAGCCTCCCAAGGAGGAAAAATGTCCTTTAAATAGAGTTGGGGAGGGCTAGGGTTACAAATGGTTTCAAGTGTGAATGTGGAAATTTGGGAAAATATTTTAATCCAAGTTTCACCGCCTGTTTGACCTCGAAACGTGCGATTCAGCTGATCTTCTAGAAGAATGATTTGCGCTAAGTCTTGTCTTCTAGATGCTCCCCAAATTTGGGCCACATCCAAGCAAGGATAAGAATGTTATGGCCCAAATACAGAAGAACTATCCAGCCCAGCGAGTCCAGTCCTACTTTGTCTTCATGGCCCATTTACTCCAAGTAAACCCACGATCTAGCTCCAATGGCCTGAATGAAAGTTGTACAACATTTAGTGAGGCATTAGTTCACAAAATATTAAGTTCCAATTCAGGAAATAAAAATATTTATTCATAATATAACACAATCCACTTTAAAAGGGTAAAACTGGAATTTTCATCAAATTTTCAATTGAGTGATCTAATCCCAAATATTCCATAATTGATCATATATAACACAATGTGAGGAAAGTTTGTCATTTATTAGCAATAAAATATTCAACAAAATAGTGTTTTATCAACTCCCCCACACTTACCCTTTTGCACTCTTGGGCAAAACCTCATGTCAAGTAAACATCAATATCAAATCAAAACCAATTTTAAAACACATATCCTTAAGATCAAACAATTATACACCAAGAAACAAAAGATATCATGACTCATTAAAGACCATTATTTTAAGTTCTTCATTTATATAATTCAATATATTTCCACTTCATTTATCCTCCCATGCACAAAACACTTACCTCACTTGAATTTTCTCTCATCACACAAATATCAATTTTCTTTGCAATGTCTTTCTCATACAAACTCATACAAGGGTCACCATAGGCTTGATAGATTCCTACATCACTAACCGATGTGAGTCAAGGACATATGTTTATCATGAGGACTTTTCAGGGTTGTTCTGTGGCTTTCAGTTGGTAGGATTAAGATGTGAAAAACTCTGAGGCTGAATGAGGAGGGCTTGACTCTTTTTGAAGCAAAATTGCATAAATCTAATTTTCACTTAAATATGGTATTCTCCTCAATCCCCATAGTATCAATTCAGCTCCATCATCATGAAAAGTCATGAAAGGTTTACACCATTCATCATTTCAGCATAAAAAATTTCAATCTTCTCAATCATGATTTTCTTGAAAGCTCCAGATGGGAACAACTTTCCACCTCAATTAGAAGCACCAGAAAAGGCACAACTTCAATTGTCATGAAAGCTCCAGAAAAGGAACAACTTTAAATATAATGACTTTCTTCAGTAGCAAACACATCTCTTCAGAATTTAATTTTCCACCCAAAGTATCACAGAATGTGGTGGCAAAACACAAGACAACTCCCCCCCACACTTAAGCTCAACTAGATTATGCAATTTCACTTCAAGAGTTGGTTGGATAGAGAAAATTGGCTTGTAATGTGGCTAACATAATAGGCTGTGCATGGATTCTAAGGGATACAAGGATTAAATATTCAAGGTAGGCCATTATAAAAAAGGATTCTTTGAAATAGGGGCTTTAATACCAAACAAATGCCTCAATCATTTAAACATAATTACCTCAAACCCTCAAGTTTTGACAGGAATCAATCAAATTCTGGTTAAATCAAGTATGGTTTGGTTCTCTCAAGAAGTGAGGTGAATGTAAAGAATACGAAAATAATGGTTTAGAAGCCTCATAAGAAATTGATTTCAAATATAAAGACAGTGATATTGGCATGGGATTCAAAATTCAGCGTACTTTTCATGAAATTACTAAATATTTGAACTTGAAACAAAGTCATTTCAGCATTCATTTAAGCTTAGTTTCAAGGGGCAAATTGCTTCACTTATTGATATGTATTTAAAAATGGTGATGAGAATCATTTTATCTCAAAAGTTTCAAAAACACAAAGAAAATTGAAAAATAAACACACAAAATTTGAAAAAACACACAATTGTTTTTGATTTTTTTTGAATAGGAAAACAATAAATTACTAAACTAAAAGGTTCCCTCCCCCACACTTAAAATATTTCATTGTCCTCAATGTGATCCTATGAGATGATATATGCACATGAAATGAAGAATTTTTAAATAGGATAAATAATATAAAAGTGAAAGGGTTAGGAACAACCTGATGTGCTCAAGTGATGATGGGGTCATGCAGTGTGATAAAATCCACTACATCAGTAGGAAGTCCCTCAATGTATCTCTTCAAACGTTGCCCATTGACTGTAAATCTCCTTCCAGTGTCCTCTTGTGTGATCTCCACTGCACGATAAGGAAGAAAATTAGTCACAACATAAGGACCTAACCATCTGGAACGCAACTTACCAGGCATCAGCTTCAGTCGTGAACTGTAGAGAAGGACTTTCTCTCCAACATGAAACTCCCTTTGTTGGATCATTTTTTCATGAGCTGCTTTTGATCTTTCCTTTTAGAGCCTTGAGTTCTCATATGATGATAATCTAATCTCCTCAATCTCTTGAATTTGTAGCTTCCTTTGGATTCCAGCTTGGGCCAAATCCATGTTGCATTTCTTTATAGCCCAATAAGCCCGATGCTCGACTTCCACTGGGAGATGACATGCTTTCCCAAAAACAATCCGAAATGGGGAAATACCAATGGGGGTCTTGTATGCTGTTCTATAAGCCCACAATGCATCATCCAAGCGATTGATCCAATCCTTCCTATTTGGCTGCACAATTTTCTCTAAAATTTGTTTCAACTCCCTGTTTGAAACCTCGGCCTGGCCATTTGTTTGTGGGTGGTATGGTGTTGATGTCTTATGTGTCACCCCATACTTCCGAAGGAGGGAAGCCAAATTACGATTATAGAAGTGTGTCCCCTGATCACTGATGATAGCCTTTGGTACTCCAAACCTACAGAAAATCTATACTTTCACAAAGTCCACAACAACATGAGAATCATCAGTCCTGGTGGCCTTAGCCTCCACCCATTTTCTAACATAATCAACAACAACCAAAATACACAAAAACCCAAAGGAACTAGGAAAAGGACCCATAACATCGATGCCCCATACATAAAAAATCTCACAAAATAGTATGGGTTGTTGGGGCATCTCATGTCTCCTAGAAATGTTCCCAGTGTGTTGGCAACGAGAGCATGACTTACAAAAGACATGGGAATCATGGAATAAACTAGGCCAATACAATCCAGAGTCTAAGACTTTCCTAGCTGTCCGTTGGGGTCCAAAGTGTCCACCACAGGCAAGTGTATGACAGAAATGTAGGATAGACTCAAACTCATGATCAGGAACACACCTCCTAATTACTTGGTCACTGCACATGCGCCAGAGGTAAGGATAATCCCAAACATAAAACCTAGACTCACTTTTCAATTTTTGGACTTGATGATTCTTTAAATTTGCAGGGATTTCGGATGAAACAAGGTAGTTTACTAAATCAGCATACCAAGGATGCATACCTGAGATGGAATAAAGATGCTCATCAGGGAAAGTGTCCCAAAGTGGTACCTGGTCCAAGGTGTCATCCTCTAGTGTGTGAGTAAGCCTAATCATGTGGTCTGCCACCAAATTCTCTAAACCCTTCTTGTCCTTTATCTCAATATCAAATTCCTAAAGAAGGAGCATCCATCGAATCAGCCTGGTCTTTTCATCTGGCTTCTTTAGGAGGTACCTCAAAGCTGCATGGTCAGAAAAAACAACTACTTTAGAGCCCAATAAATATGAACGGAATTTATCTAAAGCAAATATGACTGCAAGAAACTCCTTTTCTATGGTAGTGTAGTTTTATTGGGCTGAATCCAGTGTCCTCGATGCATATGCGATCACATGTTAACGTCCCTCCACCCTCTGAGATAGGACCGCTCCAACCGCGAAGTTGGAGGCGTCACACATAAGCTCAAAAGGAAGGTCCCACCGCGGGGGATGTATGATTGGTGGAGTGGTCAGACACTTCTTCAGCTCATCAAATGATACCCTGCATGAATCATCAAAAACAAAATCAGAATCCTTTTGAAGTAATGGTGACATAGGAAGGGAAATCTTACTAAAGTCTTTGATGAAGCGTCGATAAAATCCTGCATGCCCTAGGAAAGATCAAACATCACGCACACATGTAGGATATGGAAAGGATGAAATGATGTCTACCTTAGATCTATCAACTTCAATGCCATGCTTTGACACTACATGACCTAAGACAATGCCATCATCTACCATGAAATGACACTTTTCAAAGTTCAAGACCAGATTCTTCTCAATACAACGATTCAAAACCTTTTCCAAACTATATAGACATTTATCAAATGAGGAACCATACACTGTAAAATCATCCATAAATACCTCCATGCAGGTCTCAATGAAATCTGAAAAAATACTCACCATGCATCTCTGGAAGGTACCTGGGGCATTGCAAAGTCCAGATGGCATCCTTTTGTAGGAAAATGTGCCAAAGGGGCAAGTGAAAGTCGTCTTCTCCTGGTCCTCTACTGCATTGGGAACCTGAAAATAACCCGAGAAACCATCCAAGAAGCAATAATGTGTCCTACCTGCAAGTCTCTCAAGCATCTGGTCAATGAATGGGAGGGGAAAATGGTCCTTATGAGTGGTTTGATTTAGTTTCCTATAATCAATACAAACTCTCCAACTGTTTAGTACTCTCACAGGAACTAGCTCATCATTTTCATTTTTTATAACAGTGAAACCGGTTTTCTATGGTACAACTTGGACTGGGCTAACCCACTGTGAGTCAGAAATGGGGTAAATGATACCTGCCTCAAGTAATTTTTCAACTTCTTTCTTAACAACCTCTAAAAGTGTTGGATTAAGTCTCCTTTGTGGATGCCTAATCGGTTTAGCCCCATCATCCAATAGAATCCTATGCATGCAAATGGAGGGGCTAATACCAGATATGTCTGTCAATGTCCAACCAATTGCCCTAATGTTATCTCTCAATATATTCAAAAGTTTTTCTTCATGTTCAAAAGAGATATTGTTAGAAATGACACAGGTAATATATCACCACTCAACAAGTATGCATATTTAAGATTTGGGGGCAATGGATTGAGTTCCAATATAGGGGGGGTGATGTATGGATGGAGAAATTGATGCAACAAACATATCTGCACAATGAACATCAGTATCAGAATAAAAATCATCACAATCAGAGAATAAAGCACCAAATCCATTAGCATACTCAATACCCATTTCATAATCAGAGTTCACATGATCAAGATCAGAATATGATTCCATTTCAAAATCAAATCTTAGAGAGTCTTGTTCCTTAAAAACGGGTGTAGAAGTACACTTAGACATCAAACTAGAACCAAAACTCATAATCTCCCTAAGAATGGGATAATCCAATTCCATGGTGTTTTTAATTGGTGATTCAAAATGGGAGATAACAAAAGCAGAATGGTACTCTGAGGGGTACTTCATGGAATCCATAACATTAAATATCACAAATTCATCTCAAAATTCCATGGAAAGTGTACCCTCATTGATATTTATAATAGTTTTTGAAGTTTTGAGGAAGGGCCTGCCTAAGATGATGGGATCACGAGAACTTACTTGATCATCCTCCATTCTGATCACATAGAAGTATGCTGGAAAGATCATGTCTCTTACCCAGACAAGCACATCCTCAAGGACTCCCACTGGATATGTTGTAGCTCTATTCGCCAATTGCACCACTACTCTTGTCGGCTTCAATTCACCAACCTGTAAAGAAGAGAATACAGAGTGAGGCATCAAATTTATTGAAGCTCCTAAATCACATAAAGCATCAGAAAAGTGTAACTCCCCTATGGTGCATGGTATGGTGAATGTCCCAGGATCGTTGCACTTCATTGACATCGACATGGTTGGTGTGATGAGTGCAGATACGTTCTTTCCAAGGTTGATCCGCTCATTTCCCTTTAGCCCTCTTCTATTTGTACACCGTTCTTTTAAGAATTTCACATACCTCAGTATTTGCTTGATGGCTTCAAGTAGAGGGATGTTGATCTCGACATGCTTAAATGTATCCAAAAACTCTTTTTGCATTGCCTCTTCAGCCATCTTCTTAGTTTGTACAACTCTATTTGGGAATAGAAGGGGTTCAGGAGGAAGATCATCAACCTTTTTCTTACCTTTATCTTTCTCCTTGGGATTCTCATCATTTGGTATGGGATGGGGCTTCTCCGGAGTTGAGGTGAATCCCGGTGGTATTGTAGGTGCAGATGTATCAACTGTTTTCTTCCCACTTCTCAATGTGATGGCACTGACATTCCCCTGGGTATTGGGAGTAGGTTGGGAAGGAAGGGCTCTAGAGTTCTTACTTACCAGTTCGTGGAGGGCGGTGGCAATCTGACTCATTTGTGTCTTCAACTCCCTCAACTCAGAACCTTGACTCTTTAGCTCATTCTGTTGATTAAGAACAATTTGCTTCAAAAGATCATCAGTATTAGAATCTACCTTTGGTGGAGAACTCCCATGTTGCTGGCTTGTTGATTCTTGGGCCTCAAATCTCCTTTGGGGTTGTTGGAAACCTTGTTGGTAAGGTGGAGGCTGCTGGAATTTTTGTTGAAAGGGGGGCCTTTGTTGATGTCCAGAGCCAAACCTCATATCTGATTAATCTCTCCATCCTTGGTTAAATGTTGGTGTAAAGGAATCATACTTCTTCTGTGGTTTTTGTTGTTGTTGATATGGTCTCCCAGGAAATATGGCAGCACAATCCTCTGACTCTTGTAATTGGGGGCAACAATAATTTGGGTGGCTTGTCTCGGTGCAAATGCCACATGGCCTTGAAGAAGTGGGTTGGGATGTCTTTTGAGCCAATTCAATCTGTCTCACCATAGTGGTCAATTCTTCCAACTTGGTATCAATCAAATGATTTTCAAGAGAAGAAGGGATTACCTGATGTACTCCCCTAGCATATGGTGTACCTCTATCTCCAAATTGTTGGGAGTTTTGGGCCATCTTGTCAATCAATGAACGTGCGGCTGCTGGTGTTTTGTCCACCAATGCTCCTCCAGTTGCAGCATCCACCATGCTCCTCTCCATTGGTGTGAGGCCTTCATAGAAGTACTGGATAAGTAGTTGCTCACTGATTTGGTGATGTGGGCAGCTTGCACACAACTTCTTGAAGCGCTCCCAGTACTCATACATCGACTCCCCTTATGCCTGCTTGATCCCTGATATCTCCTTTAGAATGGATGCAGTCCTTGATGCTGGAAAGAACCTCTGCAATAAAAGACGTTTCAAATCGTTCCAACAAGTTACATCTTCGGGTTGTAAATAATACATCCAATCTTTTGTATCTCCGTCAAGTGTGAATGAGAATGATCTTAATTTAATTTGATCTTTAGAGACATATCTTGGTTTAAGAGTCAAGAAAACTACATTAAATCCCTTTAAATGTTTGTTTGGGTCCTCACCAGATAATCCATGAAACTTTGGAGGAAGGTCAATTAGTCCAGATTTAAGTTCAAAGTCCGATTCAAGAGTTGGGTATGTAATGCAATTTGGTTGATAGTTAATATCTGGTGCGGCCAATTCTTGAATGGTTCTATTAAGTTCATTTCCATTATTCTCAGCCATTGGTTCTTGTTTTAGTTTGGATTTAGATGTGTTTTCAATTTCAGTGTTTCCAAAATGGAGGAGTTCTCCTATTGGGTAAATGTCAACACTTCCCGTGGATCGAGATTGCATGATTTGAGCCCAAAGGCTGCGTTTAATCTCAGGGTCGAGATCAAAGAGATACTCAGGTTGGGACCGTGTCATAAATCATATAAAAATAGAGAAATGAAGAAGAATAATAGACCACAATATCACGAGAATGGAGTTCAATTGATGGTCTAAAAAAATTAAGAAGAAGACAAAGAGAAAAATGAACCAACATTGAGAAAGGTGAAAGAAGAAAGTGAGAAGAGGAAGAAGCGAATGAAATAAAAAACAAATAACTCTAATTAATTGAGAAAACTATTTCCTCCCCGGCAATGACGCCAAATTTTAAAGGCGCTGTCGTGGGCGCTTTCAAATAATATTGTTTCTTTACTAAGTGCTGCACAGTGGCTGACCTAGGTCATTCTCTTGAGGAAATATTAGTTTAACAACCCTTATAAGGCTTGAAGAAACCAAAAAAAGAAACAAATTGATAAAATATGGGGGTGGTTTGACTGAAAGACTTTTAGAACACGAAACAAAACAATCAAGGCAATCAAGGAGTAAAAGATAATCACGAACACTGTTTCTTTAAAAGCACTACTATGAGAAGCCGTAGCCAATATAATCTACCCCTTCACCATTCTTTAATAATTATCTCATATGATTATAATTTATTAGAATGTGACCCCCTAACCTTGTCAACCCCCGAACCCTACGGAATTTGACACAACCACATGTATTTGATGAAATGAGCACTAGGTTGTCTTTGAGACTTCCAATCGCAGTACCCTACTTTGATTGTGGTCCAAATCCAACTTATGATCAATTGTCAATTAGGGAATAACCTCCTCTCTAGAGTTTAGAATTAATTATGTTTAGGTATGAGAGTTGAACCCTACAATTCTATCCCAAGTTGATTAGATTTTACAATTGAAGTTTATCTCTCTCGATTCACACAGGACCGACCTCACTGTCATATGCAAGTCGAGTGAGTTACTTACAACTTAAATCTCAATTAATTAATCAAAAATTATGAATTACAGTATGTTCATGGATTCAAAATGAATAAATGAAGGGGGTAGGGATTAGATCGACTATGAACAAAACTACTCTTCCATGGTTGGAATTTTCATTGTAGAGACATTTTTCATAAGCAACGGATTGAAAGGGAAATACCCAATCTTGTCTCCACTCTAAGATTAAAAAACCAAGAAGGAAAAAAAAAAGAAGATAGTAAAAGAATAAAAAAGAAGATTTATTGAAGAAAAGGACAAGTTACAAGCATGAAAACAAGGAAACACAAGTGGAGGTGGGAGAGGAGAGCCTTCTTGGAAGAGATCCTTGCACAAAGCCTCACTTCTTCCAAGGGGTTAGAGGAGTTCCTAGGAAACCAAATCTCGGATACACCTTTCCCAAGCTCCGAACCAGCCTCCCAAGGAGTGAAAATGTCCTTTAAATAGAGTTGTGGAGGGCTAGGGTTACAAATAATTTCAATTGTGAATGTGAAAATTCGGGAAAATATTTTAATCCAAGTTGCACTGCCTGTTTGAACTCTAAAACGCGCGATCCAGCTGATCTTCCAGAAGAATGATTTGCGATAATTTTTATCTTATAGATGCTCTACAAATTTGGGCCACATCCAAGCATGGATAAGAATGTTATGTCCCAAATACATAAGCTCTATCCAGCCCAGCGAGTCCAGTCCAGCTTTGTCTTCATGGCCCATTTACTCCAAGTAAATCCACGATCTAGCTCCAATGGCCTGAATGAAAGTTGTATCAAAATTTATTGAGGAATTCGGTCAACAAATATTAAGTTCCAATTAAGGAAATAAAAATATTTATTCATAATATACCACAGTCCACTTTAAAAGGGTAAAACTGGAATTTTCATCAAATTTTCAATTGAGTGATATAATCCCAAATATTCCATAATTGATCATATATAACACAATGTGAGGAAATTTTGTCATTTATTAGCAATAAAATATTCAACAAAATAGTGTTTTATCAGTAACCCTGATGTTTGATATATGAAAATTTTATTCAAAGAATAGTAATCAGTTCTTTTGTGGACATAGTTATAAAGAACCATTTGGGTTTATATAATCCTTACTTTTGAGGTAATTATGGGTTACTATATGTTATGATGGAAGTGAAAGGCGTGAGATAAAATTGAGGTTAAATTATGTTATGGTTATTTTTGATGATTTTATCTCTTTTTGGGGAATGATTTGAGAATAATATAGTTTTGGAAAAAGGAAAACACGCAGACCGTGTGACAACCCATCGTGTTGGACAAAGCTACAGGAATCGAACCCACAACCAAAGTGCAACTGGTATTTATCACCTACCACTGGACTACGTGAAGTCCCTGGTTAGTTTGACTGATTATTTTTAGTTAGATGATTTTATGAATTAAGAGTAAGTTGATTTTGGGTTATCTATGGAAATTTATTAACCTATCATGGAGGATATGTGATTAGGTTAATTACTTTTCAATACGAGACTTTGAGAGCAACTGATGTTGTTTGGAGATAAATGTTACGATTTAAATTGGGGGACTATGTGACTAAATCCTTCAAATATTTGGGTTTCAATCTTATATTGGTTCACTTTGAAGGATTTTATGGAAATATTGTTTATCGAATGGTCCTTGTTGAACTTTTGGTTTTGTTTGACAAATTTTGGAGATTAAGAATAGATTTTCTTTTTATAAAGGGTTATCCATTTCTGGATTATCCGATCTTGTACTAACCTTTTCGGTTTTGGTTAGAGTCTAAAGACATGGGAAGTATATAGTTCTCTTTTGTGGATTAGGTGATTCTCAAGAATTTGATTATAGTACTCTTAAAATGAACAAGACTTCCTAAAAACTCATCTTTTGGAGAAAATATGAGTTTGATTAAGGAATCTAGTAAAATTTGAAAGTCTACATGACAAGTAAGTATGTCTCATTATGATTTAGTTAAGCTCAAAAATAAATTCCTCAATGAAAAGTAACTTAAAACAAAAATGTTGTCTATTAACTTTTCCTACAAGGGAATCTAATACCGTTTAAACCATCACAAGTTTGTGATTTTCTTATTGTTAACTTTCTCCTAAACATGTTTACTATCACTCTCTATCAGAACATGACCCTTTTCCCCATCCATGTCCATATTTTCATACTTGGAATCCTAGTATGAGTTAACTCGGGTGACCTTTGTACTTATCTTTCTTTATTTTAAAGTTATTGTTTCACTGACTCTTGTTTCGATGTGGGATTTTCAATGAAGATTCCAAGCCCCAATTTTAAAATTACGAGGACGCAATTCCCAAAAGGGGGGAAGGATGTAACACCCCAGGTAAATAAAGAGTATGACATTTTCACATTTATCCATATTTTTGAATAAAATATTAATATAACTTTAAAGGGGACACTATGATCGATGGCGTACCCAACACGCAACAATGAGTTTCTTGGGAATCTTACATTGCACTCTAATAATAATATAATATTATTTTAAATGGTAGTTAACGCCTAGCTGTTGTGATGGCGGGAATGAATAGAACTAACTACAAAATGATTATATATTTTTGTCAAATATTTTTACTTTTTACAATAAATGTTAGAGGATTAAAAATACGAATGAATCCAATTTTAAGCATAAACATTCTAATATTCTTTAAAGGGTCGATTAACCACCTTTTGATGGTGAACCACTTTTAAATCCCCTTTTTTACAATTTTATGTGTTATATTTTACAAAATAAAATTCTTATTTAGAATCGGGACATCAAAATTTACTCTGTGTAAATTTTTGGTATTTTTCCGATAAAGTTCATTTTTTAATGAATAGTGAAAAATGTTGTATTTTAATTCAAAACCACTTTTTAATATAATTTATCTATATGATTAGATTATCTTTTGAATTGGTTTTAAAGTTAAATTAGAATATATTTTTACAATTTAATCCAATAGTGGTCGTTGGAATTCATTTCACTTTGAAATCGGACCTAAACTAGTGTCAATCTTTTGATACATTTTGTTTCATAAAAACATGCTATTTGTTTTGGCAGCGGGAATTAATTATTAAATTAATTAATGAAAATTATATGTTTTGAATTTTGTAAAATAGACATAATTTTTTAATTCAGAATATCATAAATAGCTTAGGGTGAATTTTTGGTAATTTTCTGAAAAACTTCAATTTTTGATGAATAGTGAAACCACTAAGTGGTACTTATAAAAATTGATTTTCCATTTAAATGAAAATTTTCCACCTTTGTATTTTGAATTTCAAAAATCCAAAATACATGGTTTTCATTAAGAAGTAAAATGTGGTTCAATGGGATTAAAATAATTTTTTGGTGAATAGTAACTTATTAAGTTTTTAATCACGATTATAGGTAATTAGTGTAGTTTAAGGTAAAAATAATGTTTTAATAAAATGAGATGAGCTTGACACATGTCCTACCCTCATTGGATGTGTCATGGACGACCAAGACAACCCATGGGTCAACTTGGGGATCCCATGGAACCACTTTGGTTGGGAAATGGCATAAATAACTTTTTATTTAATGTTAAAGTAAAAATGACACAAACATGAGATGTTTTAATAAAACAATTTTTTCATGAGGTTATAAAAGTCTTATTTTTGACTATAAATATTCATTAGAAAGATAAAAAGATTTCCTAAATCATATTATTTGTTTTATAATTTTTAGACATTAAATAAATTAAATTATTTATGACATCATGATGATGCAGCGATGACCTCATTATTTAACGATTTAAATAAAATGGAAAGATAATGTAAAATCTAAGACCTACGCATGTCCAAAACCTATTGTATGGGTGGATTTCGTACCCGTATCACATTAGCATCGAATTATATCAATTTGGGACCTTTAAATCTGAAAATAATTTCAAAATAAAGTAACCTTTTATCACTTTCGAAGAGTGCCCCTCCTCTCCCCTTATAAAAGGATCCCACATATACCTCTTTAACCACACCTCCAAAGCCTTTGGATCGTCCAGAACCTGACCATTTTTCCTCTACACATCCCTATATTACTCCTAGAATCCTCAATTTGGGCAGAAGTCTTCCCAATAAAGCCTTTGAGCTCAAATCAAAAAGAGTTACCCGATTTTAAGGTAATGTCTTCACTTGAGTTCTTTTGTTTTATTTTGCTTCTCCAACTCCCTAAACTATTTTCATTCATTTATTTTGTAACAAATACAGTATCTTAAATATACTAGGATGTTTTTATAAAATGTATTCGAGCTACACTTACACACACCATCATCTAATGTTTAAAGAACATACTGTTTCTGTGGATGGTGAATTTCTGCCTCATGAAACGATGATTGTTCAACACTCATATAACACCTTCAAAGGTGGCCATTAAGATATCACTATATTTTTATATGATATATAATATGTTTATGTTTTCCTTAAGGTTCTGTATTTTTCATTTATGGCATACCTTTATGGCTTCCATTATGGGTAAACACGATATCTTCATTTTAGGAAGTGTGGACTACCGCCCCCTCAAAGTGATTTGATTCGTTAAGTCCATACGTGGGACGTATAAAGGATGGATTTAAAATTATTATATATGATGGTATACTGGAATTATAATATACCTTTATATCATTATTATTTTCTTTCAATTAAAGTATGAGATAGAAATGAAATTAGCGTTCATGAGTACGTACGACTTACCGTCTCCATGAACGGTGCGTTTCATTTCTTACCTCTAAAGGATTATGTAATATTATAAATGCATGAATATACTGTATATATATTATATATATGATATCTAAATCATGAGTACAATTCTGGATATAATGGATATTTTACCACCTGAACAACTTGTAATTATAAAGAGTTTATTTTTGACTCAAGTACCAATGATTGTTAAACGACCGTCATTAACCTAAATAATAACATAGTGTTCGTAACATGGTAATAAGTGATATAAAAGGAATGATGAACTTGAAAAAGGTTATTAAGGAATTATAAATTAACTCAAGTTTATTATTCAGGAGATTAAAGAACGATCGAGTCAAGTCGGACCCGAGGTAAGGGATCAAACCTCTCTCTTTCTTTTTAAGTACACTCTTTTATGTCATTCCTTTTAAACTCATCTTTCTTATGATTGGGATGTTATTTTATATTACTCCTACTGTAATTTTTATGTTCATATGATGAGAGAACCTATTTTCTCTCATCAATCCATTTTGGAAGTTTTAAGTGGCGCCGTTAGGCTGCTGAGTTTTCAGAAGGGATTTTTCATCTCACTTTTATTGCTGTGACATTTATCCTACTTTTGCCACTATTTCCTTTGAGTGGTGTATGTACTACCCATTATTATACAGTTTGTGTAGTATAATTTCATTTATGGGTATTTACATCTTCATGGTATGACCCTTCTTCCATGGGGTGTATGTTTCGAAAGTTACCCAACTCGGTAAGGGGACCTTTCACCCTCCTCTTTTTAAAAGACTTCTTTTGTTATGTATTTTAATTCACATACTATTTTGTTTGGATATGTTATTCTATATCCTTATTGATATAAATTTTATTTCCATGTGATGAGATACCCTTTTTATCTCTCATCAACTCTTTTTCTGAATTTTGAAGTGACGCCGTTAGGCTTTCAAATTTTTCCAAGGGAACTTCTTAACCCAATTTTGATTCTTTGGGATAAACTTGTACTCCTTGAATATGTCATTCTATGATTATGTGTGAATGTATTATTATTGTTATACACTTAATACCCACTTATATTTCATTTATTCATTTGTCACACATAATTATGTAACTGATTTATCCTTAATCCAAGGATACCGTCTTTGTATGGGACTTCGTCTCAATCTCCTTTCATTGAGGGATATTTTGTTTTATACACAACATTCTTTTATACGGTGCATAAACACCTTTGACTCTTATGCTTATTAAAAAGGAATCTTTTTTATACTAAGCGTTTTACTAAACGACAGAGGGGAATGTTTTTCTTGTCGTACGTATGCGGTGACAACGACTTCTCCGCCGTCATGACCATTATTTGAGTTTCGACTTCCTCTAGAAGCCATACCTTCTTTTTAAAAGAAAAATAAATACCATGTTTTACTTTACTTTTTTTTTGGTATTGAAAATGGTTTTCATAATGTTTTTATAACAATGTTTTGTATTGATATCTTGTGATTGAAAGGTTGAAATATTATGTTTCCTTTATGCATGTTTTATGTGATAAGATTATGTTATGGTTCTTGGGCATTGTTATGAATACGGGTGGTTCCATGATAAACTAAGGGCGGGTGAGCCGGATATAGATCTCCAATGCATTGGGTAATGCAAAGGAGTGAAACGTTAAGGTTTCTCCGAAGAGATTTAGGGAATATACTATGGTGGGTATTCCAAACGTAACCAAGAGGGTTACTCCCTATGTAAGAATGTTATGAATGCCTCAAGTTACCTTTTATGTCTTACAAATTCTATGATTTATTCATGATTTGATGAGGTATGTTAAAGTGCCTATGTTTTATGGGTAAATTATGATTTCACTCTTTTGTATATATGTACTCATGTTTCCTTTCCATAATTTTTATAACCCTTAATGAGCTTCTTATGCTCATCCCAAGTTTTTGAAATGTTTTTCACAGGTCAAGGGAAAGGTACGAGATGTGATGATAGTGTCAAGGAAGTGTCAAGAAAGAATCCACGTTTTATTTTAAATATGTTTATGTTGATGGGAAAAATGAATACTGTCTTTTATGTAACCACTTTGTTTAAATGTGGAATGTAATGCAAGTTTCATGATCTAATTCTCTAAAACTCTAAACCTGAAAAGATCCTCAATGTGTAATCTTGTAATAACTCAAGATTAAGTAAGGTTTAAGGCTAGGTCCTTATAGTTGGTATCAGAGGTCGGTTTAGATAACTTTAGAGGTTAGGGTATTCTCTAAGCATAAGTGACATTACCATAATGGTTAGGATTTCAGAAAGAGTCCTTGTTTTAGATAAAGTGAATGAGTAAGTATATCTTAGTGTTTATCTTCCTCATTTGTACATGATGGTTTTATTGATATAATCACACTGACCTTTTTGGTTTTAGTAAATGGCTGGATCTAGCAGGCACTAAAGTATATCTTAGTGTTCATCTTTTAATAGTCTCGACCCATCAACAAAGACCTGTCCTATTCAGGAACACGTGGGAGATGGTCCCCAGGAAGCCTTCCCCACCGAGGGCATGGGTATTTCTATGGATACCAGGGAGCAACCTCGGGGGCCAGTCCTCAGGACCAGGTGTAGTGGGGCACCGATTTTAGCTGGACTAGGTGATAATGGGCCAGAAGGATAGACCCCTTCCATCCCCACTATCCAAGAGGAGCCAACACTGGTAATCGAGTTGACAAGCACTGAAGGCTCCCCCATGGAGAGGGCCCCTGCCATGACATAGGATTTGGACTCCACTGCACTTGGATCTTGTAAGTCATTTCTCATTGTTCTTACCTCTTTTTTGGAGAATTTAGATAACCAAGATACTGATCCCCAGTGTAGTGATCACAAGGTTGGAGGCACAACAAACCATCAAGTCTGGGACATCTGTAGGAGCGGGATGGGTAGCAACCGTGTCGACCATTGCAAAAGAAACCATTCTAGGCCACCCTACCTCAGTACTCAGTGAGGTGGATATCGCAATGAGGGATAGTAGTACCACCAGGGTGGAAATCCATCCCGAAGAGAGCGAAGTCACTGAAGAGGTGGAGGTTTGTGAATAAGACCCTACTACTAAACTCCTCGTTGCTTTCCCTGACTATCAGCCTGTAGATCCTGAGGAAATAGATGATTCCGAATCGGAGGTGGCCGATGAGAGCCGTATGATGCAACACAAAGGGTAGAAGTGTATCAATCTCTTTCTCAGTCAGCCTCAAACTGAATGGATGAAATGGATGGGATCACTCCATACCTGGATGCTCTTTCTCTGTGCTGGAGGGGTGGATACTCAACGTCTTCACTCGACAGTCCGCGACTACATGGCCGAGAAGCTGTACAAGAGCAGCCAACGCTCCAATATTGCCTAGTTTCATCAAGAGTCATGGAGTACCCAAGTGTTCCTTAAGGAAGAATAAGAGGTTTGATGAATTGAAGAGAATATGAAAGAAAAGGAAGTATTTATTGAAATCTATTATGATATTGCGGAGCAATTGAGGGCCCAGATGGAAGACGCCCAAGAGAAGCTGATGGAAGCTGGACTCCAGATGACTGTGCTTCAAACCAAACATGCGCAAGCACAATCTAGGGTCAGTGAACTATGATCTGTGAATATTGATGAAGAGAGGGTTCTTAGGGGGCGGGAGGCAATCCTAGAGGCGAAAATCCAAAAGGTAGCAGTGCTAGAGCAATTTATCCAAGATGTCGATCCCTAAGGGCCATGTTTTGGTCAAACTCATAAACTCATTTCTCCTTACTACCTCTTGTTCTGAATTTCATGTATGGATAGATTTATTTACTTGTTCATTTGGTTTAATGCATTCAACCACAATCCCCAAAAAAATAGTAATCCATTCCTAAGCTCACGTGGGTCATGATCGATGTGAGAGACAAGGGATGCTCGTGCTATTACTTTGTTTGAATGAAGGAGTTCCATCCAAACTTTGGGCATTCATGGTTTCTAGGAAGGAAAAAGGGGAGGCTCGATTGGAGTATGAATAACTCATCACAATTGACATACCATCCTTCCGAGGTGCTCTAGTGCACGGGTGGGGTATCACCATGGGAGTTAGAATTAATTCTGACATAGGGGAATGGAAAATGTGAATCAAAATACCCAAGGTTCAGACATTTTGGGATGACAGGACAATGAATAATAACTATTGACCATGTTCAAAACACAATATCATCCTCGCATTATCTTAAAATGGGGATAACAAATGAGGGCTGACCAGTGACCATGTTCGAAACGAGTGGATTGACTCAAAATTTCATCCATTTGTTTTCCAGAATGGTAGACCAGGATAGTAGGCGAGCCATAGGCTGAGCATCCACACTGTTAGGGGTTCTTTTAGATGTGAAAGGGGATGAGGGTCCGAATAAAGGGCATTTGAAGCGTGGTGTGTGGAATGAATGGTAGTACGAATGGAGTCCAACATTCTTGACATTACACCACCGTAGTGGAACCACATTAGGTGGATGCATCAGTTTGATTAGGGATCATTATTTCTTCCGGATAGGACCTCTCTGGAGAGGAAACTGAAGCATCCCATCATTGTCCTGGGGCATCCCGAACTTTTCAGGGTTGAGTTTCAATTACAAGGTTCCCTGAAGGAATTCGAGCCATGGGGCCGAAAGAAGAGGGGGAATAGGACTTATGATTCCTGGGGGATGGACCCGAAGGCATAATACCTAGGCATTCCTATGTATCCCATGAAGATTGGAATCAATCTGTATTTAGTTCTAGAAGATGACATGACCAGACACTAGTGCCATAGATAATAAGGTTGGGCGGGTCTAGCCCTCACACCAAAAGAAGCAGCATTTGATAGATCTTGTTTGTCCCTTTGGGTAGATGTGTCTTTTTGAAGTGATAAAACTGAGGAGCTGGGGATCCCGGTGTCGCCAAATGATCAAGACAGATGTTGGCATTAACAAATGGTATGGTGGATGACCGATACCCAACCTGATGTCCCCAATGGTGAGGTCATCACAATGTAGTGCCGTTTTTTGTCATGCAACCTGGACGATAATATCATTGTTTAAGGTCATGTGATAGGACCTGTCATAAATTTTTACATCGTACGATAATGATGAAATAGTTTAAAGTCATGTGGATACATGCAACATTGTTTAAAGTCATATGGATTGGACATGTGGGAACATGCATGACATCCTAAAGCATACCTGACATGAATGAGGACGAGGTCTACATCTCACCATGCGCAATTCCGTGAAAGGAACCTTGGTCTGAGGGGCCAGTAAAGGTTAGAGAACAGAAGAGGCTATCTCTCAATTTAGCTGGACCCATAGAGGAGATGTATTGGAATTCCTAAATATCCAATGAGGATGGGAATCAAGCCATACGTTGTTCTAGGAGTTGGTGTCGCACATTTTAACGTCTTTCGAAAAGGACACAAGGTGATCTTAGTTAATGGTCATAGAGCTTGGACCTGGGATAAGAAAACTTCTCCCAAGTAGTTTTAGATCTAAATCTAGTTCCTAAGTCCACGTGAGTCAAACTCAGTGTGGGAAACAAGGATGGAAGAAGTATTTACAGTACATAGGAGACACGAAAAAGGGAAATCGGTGTGGAGCCCTGAATGATGCCTCACTATGGCTTTTCCTCCTGACGTGCTAATGAGCAACGAGGGACATTACCAAGAGTGTCAAAATTACACTTGGAAATGATGGGGTGGAAACGATGTGAATCATGCACCCAAAATTTAAGGTTATATGGGGTTGGTGTGATGATGGAGTATAACTATTGACAGTGTTCGAAACACAGTATCTATATAGCATGACCTGAAATGAGAACAAAAAATGAGCATCTTCCATTGACTGTATTCACAATGTGGGACTTGTATCAACTTGTTGTTTAAAACCCTCAGGGATGTCGGCATAAGATGGTAGGAGGGCCCTTGGTCCAAGTATTCATGCCTTTTGGGTGTCCTTTTGGGCGTGAAAGATGATGGAATCCCTAATAAAGGGGAGAATAAAGCCTGGAAGGTGGGTGGAAGCATGTCCGGGTAAAGTCTGACATTCTAGGCACTGAACCAGAGTACTCTTGGGCACCTTGGTGAATCACTGTATAGGGTCAAAGGGATCAAATTGAGACCATCCAATTTAGAAATATGAGTATAGAATGAAGAGATGGAGGACTCTCAGAAGAAAGAGGTACATGGTTGTGTTGTTACAAACCCAATTTGAATGAGGACATAAGCCAATACCACACCATATATCAATATCATGGAAGAATACAGACCAAGGGGCCTAGATAACATAGATATTTCTGAGACATGGGGTTGGGACAACATACGAAGTGTTCGAGCAGTCCTACGTATCACATGAGGATGGGAATCAAGCCATATATAGTTCTAAACTACGATAAGGACACAGAGTGAGGGAAAGATACCCCAACAAGGGATATGTATAGAACATCGAGTAACCCGACGTGAATGAAGTCATAAGTCCATATCGCACCGTACAATCCTAAACGGGAGCTTGGGAAAGGGGCCTGAGAAGGTCGAGGGACCTGAATATTGAGGCTATAAACAAGATGTCATCAACAAACTTGTAGTTTAATGTCTTACAATGAGGACGATAGCGATATTAGTTTAAGTTCATAGAGCTCAGACCATGAGGTAGAGAAAACGATAAAGGATGGATATACTGGGTTTGAGACACATCATCCATATCATATAACTGGTTCAAGACAAGAATCAAAGGGGAGAACTGAGATCTTGGGGCTGGTCCAATGAACAAAATGCCTGATGGTCCTATGTATCCCATGAGGATGGGAATCAAACCACACATATTTCTAAAAGTACCATGAAATTTAATGTCATGCGGTGAGAACATGGGAGGATTATAAGAATGGGGAGGGGCACATGGTGAGATCTTCATAACCTTACTTGTAATGGGGTTAAATAAACATAGGTTGCCTCACATGGGATCCTACGAGGGAACTACACCCAGGAGGGGTAGCCAAGTGAGAAGAGCGTGAGGTTGGACTCAGGATAAGGCGTCTGATCATTCCTACATATCCCATGAAGATGGGAATCAAGCCATACGTAGTTCTTGAAATGCAGTTTAACGTCTTTTAGGATGAGATACAGTTTAAGGTCATGTAGGACCAGAAAATTTAGGGTTATGCAAGACTGTAATGTAGTTAAGGGTCCTATAGGACCGTAAAGTTTAAATTAATGTTGAACTATAATGCAATTTAGGGTCATGCGGGACCGTAATACAGTTTAGGGTCATGCAGGACCATATAGTTTGAAGTCATGTTGGAATATAAAGTTTAAAGTCATGTTGGACTCTATGACTCAGGAAACACATTTCTTGAAGAATTTGTAATTGTTGGGAGGAGTTATACGCTCACAATCCATGGTAACCAGGGAGTATGCTCCATTGAAGTAAAACCTGTGAACAACATAAGTCCCTTCCCATCTGGGTTCCGACTTTGGTGGTTTCCTGCCGAGTATCATTGGTGTCCGGAGGGCCAATACCAAGTCGACTTGCAAGAAGGAGCGAAGGAAAACTTTCTTGTTGAAAGCTCTAGCTATCTTGTTATGGTGCCTTTCCAGACTGTGCTGGGCACGAAGAATATTCTCATCAAGTGGTTCCAATTCTGCCAGATGAATTTTAGCTACCTTATCTGGCGCCTGCTGGTCATAGACCACTATGCGTAATGAAGGAAACTGAATCTCGATGGGTAGGATGACCTCAGTTCTGTACACTATGGAATATTAAGTAACCTGGGTGGAATTACGAGTCATTGTCCGATAAGCCCCTAGGGCATTGGGGAGCTTGTCCGACCAACTCTTCTTGTTCTTACTAACCATTTTCTATAAAATGATAGAGAGGGTTCGGTTGAATTCCTCGATCTTTCAATTTTCTTGCGTGTGGTAGTAGGAGGTATGGTTAGAATGAATATTGTACTTGGAGTACAATTTATTTAGATCAACTGCCTGGAAGTTGGTGCCATTATCCGTGAGGATAGTGTGAGGGAATCCAAATCGGTGGATGATGTTGGAGCTCACAAAGTCAAAGATGGCACAAGCCTTGACCTCCTTGAGCAAAACTACCTCTGCCCATTTGGAGAAGAAATTTGTAGTAGTCAGGATGAACCTGCACTAGTGAGTTTTCTCTAGTGGGTATGATCCCACGACATCAAGTCACCATACCGCAAATGGACATGAGTACTTGGTGGAGTGTAGAGGCTCTGGTGGCTGATGCATGAAGTTAACATGAATTTGGAATGCATGAAATCTGTTGGAGAACTCGATATAGTCATGGATCATGGAGGGAAAAAAGTACCTCAGTCTCTGGATCTGATGGGATAGCTTCGGCCCGGTCTGATGAGCCCTGTAGGAACCAACATGAACCTCCTGCATGACTTGGGAGATCCCGATTAATTGAATGCAGTGGAGGTGAACCGCATAAAATCCGCACTTGTAGAGGATCTGCTCATGACCAGGGCCATCTGAGAGGGTAAATTGTAATGTGCAGCGTCAGACTCACTCATGCTTAGCCCTATCTACTGGAATATTCCCATTTTGGAGATACTCGACAAAAGAGGTTCTCCAATCATGAGTCACTTCAACCGTTTTATCTGAGGGACCTAGGGGTCCTGACGTAGAGGCGTCAGTGGTAAGATGACTCACCTGTGGGATTCCATCATCATCTAGAGTGATAGGAGTGATAAATCTTTGGTGTGCCATGTGGATAATCAGATCGTTCTGCTTGGGCTCTGCAAGTGACGAAGCCAAGCTGTCCAGGGCGTCAGCTCGACCATTTTGTGACTGAGGTACATGAGTAACTTCTGGACGAGATGGGAACTGGGCCATTAACTAGAGAGTGCACTCCAAAAATGGTATAAGATCTATCTTTCTAACGACATTGTCACCGTTGATTTTCTTGATGACTAGTTCAGAGTCACCTTTCACATGAAAGTGGGGCACATCAACCTCAAGGGCTAGCTCAGGGCCAGTGATGAGGGCTTGATACTCCACTTCATTTTTAGTACAAAATTCTAACAAAAATAATTAGAAAGGAAAAATGGATTGTACCAGGGTAATGAAGATGATACCCAGGACCACACTATTGAGTTTGGGATCATTTAGACTCCTACCAGTGGGGCTCTAGGAAGTACCGTCAAAATGCATCTCCCAGCACGATATGGCTTGGTCCACTGAGAGGATTTCCTTATCGAGAAAGTCCAGGTCTAGAGATTGGTCTGTATGAGTTGGCTGGGAAGTGAGGAAGTCTGCCAATGCTTTTCCCTTGATGGCCTTCTGAGGGACGAACTTGATGTCGAACTGGTGGAGAATCACTGCCCACCTACCTAGAAGGCCTGTCAGTATGGGGCAGTTCATGATGTACTTCAGTGGATCTACATAGGACACCAGTTATACCTCATGATTCTAAAGATAATTCCACAATTTCTACATGGAAAATACTAGCACAAGGTAGCTCTTCTCGATTGGGAAGTATCTGGTCTCCGTATCGAGGAGCATGCGGTAGAGGTAGTAAAGGCTATTCTCTATCCCACCATTGTTCTTCTGGGTGAGAAGGGCGCTAAGAGGTCACTCCAGTGCGGTCACATAAAGGACCAGCCACTTTCCGGAGATGGGTGGCATTAAGACCGGAGGGTGGAGTAGGTACTTCTTAATTTCCTCAAATGCAGTCTGACATTCTTCATTCCACTCATAGACTGTTAATTTCTTCATTATCCTAGAAAAGGGATTACACTTTCCAGTAAGATTCGTAATGAATCAGCGTATGTAGGCTAAGTAGCCTTGGAAGCCCTGAAGTTCCTGAATGTTGCTTGGGGGATACATCTAGCTGATGGCCTTGATCTTCTTAGGGTCAATCTCGATACCCTGGTATCTGACAAAAAAGATGGGGAATTTCTCAGATGTGACCCCGAAGGCACATTTCAATGGGTTCATCTTCATGTGGCGAGAATGGAGGAAGATAAATACCCTCTGAGGGTCCTTGATATGGTCCTGGTGCTGGTGAGATTTGACCACGAGATCGTCCACAGATCATTCCACCAATGTCCCGAGGATTGGCTTCAATATGTGATGCATGACCTGCTGATAGGTGGAACCGAAGTTCTTTAAGCCTAAGGGAATTACTTGGTAGCAAAACATACCTTGTGGTTATATGAAGGCTATAGACCCCACATCCTTAGGGGCCATGCAGATATGGTTATACCCGGAGTACCCTTCCATGAAGGAGAGGGCTTGGAATCCTGTCGTAGCATCGATCAAGAGTTTCGTCACAGGAAGGGGGAAATCATCCTTTAGAAAGTGGCAATTGAGATAACTAAAGTCAATGAAGACTCTGATTTGTCCATTCTTTTTCCTAACAGGTACAATATTTCCCTACCATCTGGGGTACTGGACTTCCTTGAAAAAGTTGGCTCTGATGAGCTTGTAAACTTCAGCCTCGACCATAACACCATGAGAAGGGTGCATCTTCCTGGGAGGTTTCTTGAACCTACGATGGTTTGCCGAGAGACCGAGACGGTGGATGGATACCCAAGGATGTATTCTTGAAATCTTGTTATAACTCCAGGAGAATACATCAATGTGTTTTTTAAGTAAGTATACATACCATTTATGCCCCTCGGGGGGCATGGCAGCACTGATCAGTGTGGGTTTCGGGTCTGCCTCACTATCGAGGTTCACCTGTACCAACTCATCCACTATGGTGGAGACGCCCTCTTCGAAGGAAGTGGAGAATCCTATAAATCCTATTCTTCAATTATAAAGGGGGGACCCTCGGTGGGAGGAGCTGATTTCGGGCCGGTAGTGGACATTGCATCCGGGGACTCCTGTGCGGTCGCGACCATAACGACGAAGGATATTGATCCGATCCCATCTGGACTTCGGCCCAAGGGGCCGCACTTGATGATATCAAAGAAGTAATGACACATTGTCTTGAGCCAGTTTATTCTAGCCCGACGGAACAAGAAAGTATGACGTATCGCCGTTGCCATGGGTCAGACTTCTTGATACCTTATTGGGGTAGGAGGCTCTGGTATCACCTGATCCTGATCTGTATAGGAGTACGATGTGATCTTCTGATGTCTATTAGACCTATGAATGTGCTCCCCCCATATTCCAGAAATAACGAAACATTTACCCATGTCTGGGGTTGTAGCCTCCAATTGGTGGATTGGAAAGATGTAGGTGCCATCCAGATCTGTCCATGGGTTGGTCGTAGCCATAGCATGCTCAAATTCATTGGTCTGAATCTACTTGTCCTTTCTATTGTAATAGTTGAAATCCAAATAGCAGGCTTCACAAGAGGAAAAGGGAGACACTTCACCTTGGAGTACTCCTACTCGAACATTTAGGGAGCACTTGAGGCACTGGTGATATGATGAAGGGATCGCCGCATGCAGATGGAGCCATGACCTGCCCATCAATGCATTGTAGGCGGTGTCCTGGGAGGCAACCATAAATTCGGTGCTGGCAACCAAACCAATGAACTGGGTCTTTAAGTGGATCTTGACGACCTGTGCCTGTTCCATCTTATCGTAACCTTGGATTATTAGTTTATAGGGAGTTAAATTATCCTCAGATTACCCCAGTTTCCATAGTGTTCGATTCAGGATAGGGTGATCTCGGAACCTATTTCGACAAGACAACGATGAACCTCCACGCCATTGAACTGGACGGTGATGTACAATGGGAGAATGTGCCACTGTATGGGAGAGACTTAATCTTCTCTAGAGAATGAGATGATGTCCTGACATTTGGCATTCTCGACCGGCTCAGCATGAAAGGATTCTGTGGCTGCCACCTCCATCTCAAATTGAAGGGGGATCCTTAAAGAATCGGTGAGGGTTTCACGCATGTTTGATGACAGATGAAGAGACTCAAGAATAGGGAGCCTTACTGGAATGCTGGAAGGGTTCTTGAGAATTTCATACTTCCATGTCTAGCATGAACTTCTTCTTATAAGAGGTCACTCTATGACAGGAGGAATGGTGGGTCCTGCCGGGTGGACCGGAGGCCGACCAGTGTTAGGAGTGTCCTACTACTCACTTGTTGAAGCCCGTGGGGAAGCTACTTGATGAAGTCAAGGGGGATAAGACTGGTCTCTTTCAGGATGCGGATGGTCCCGACGCGGTTGATCGTGGTGCGATAAAGGTGACTCTGCCCGGTCAAGCAGCACAAATGGCAGTGGAGGCAGGCCTGATATCTCCAGATGAGGAGGTTACGCATTATGAGCTCTACACTAAGGCCTACTGTCTGGTCTTGGAAGCATGCATGAACTAATTGGATGTACTGGACAAGGCTCTCTGATGACCCAGGTAGCCATGGCTTCGACGACGTTGGCGGTGACTGGGGATGTTGGGAAGATCCTCCTGGCACTCCTCTTCGTCGGGATTCATCTATGGGTTTACCAGTTGTACGGTATTAATCGAGGCATACCCTGGAATTTCACTCGAAGATTCATCCACAACCGGACCAATCCAGGTAATAATTGACATTTCTGGGGGCATGATGTCATTGAGAGTAAGAGAAGACGACAACATAGGCGGGGGACTTTGTCTTCCCTTACACCACTGAAATTTACTCTTTTGGAAGGGGGACAACTGAGAAGATGACACAGAAGTGCTGTATGTGGATTCTAAAGGCTCTGACCAATTCAGGTGTGCACTTATAACAACATGGGAATGGGAAACCATTTTACGAGCCATCTAATTGTCATATTTATGAGACCCATTGCTAGAAAACTACTACCACTCGCCCTCGCTGTCACTGCTGCTGTCTGGCCTTACGAAGACACAGACCACCTGTGCCGAGGTTGGGACAAACTGGACTATATTGTTATCGACCTAGTCTTGGAGCCAGTCTTTGAACACATAACATTGTTTGAGGGTGTGACCTAGGATCCGGTGATAAGGGAAGTAGTTAGGGTGGTCAGTAAGGTTCGCCTCTTTGGACCTCCTGCATTCGGGTAGTCGTGAAATCCCCTGCTCGATGGCACTGCAGATGTTGCCGGGGACTTGAGCCTCATTGAATGAGTAGGTCCAGTTTCTTCTATACAGAAAGGGGGTTCTAGGATCCTAGCCCTGACAAGGGGTTGGAAGAGACTGGTGAGGAGGTGGGACCTGATTATCTTGCCTGGGTGACGACGACAGATTGCGCAGGGGAGCTTGCCAATTCTGAGGCAGATGCTACTAGGCCGAAGGATGCACCTGAGGTAGAGGGCCTCTAAAGGGCTGTGGAGCCGGCTTTGCTGGTAGTAATTCCAGTTTTTTGGGGGCCTCTATCTAGGCCACTACGGAGGGCTCAACCCTAGCGACCATCCACATAGGAATTTCAGGAGGCAATGAGCATGCCTAGATGGCCTCTTGCAGGTCTTCCTCTAGGCACTGGGCCTTATCAGAGAAATCTCAGAATCCCCCAGGGTAGTTCTGGGTGATCATGGAGGGGACCAGTTCAGTATTGACTTTCCCTACGCACATCATCAGTAGTTTCTCTTAAGTTAGTGGCATGTCAAGGGAATACGTGATCCCCTTCCACCGGGCGATAAAGTCTGTGACACGCTCATCAGGGATCTTTTTGCACTTCAAGAGGTCTGCAATACTCATCTTCTGAGTAGTATAACTGAACTAGAAGAGGAACTGACTACGAAGATCCTCCCAGCTGGCCACTGACCCGTTGGGTAGCTGGCTATACCAGACAAAAGCAAGCCCTTCCAATGTCTGCACGAAACATCAGAGTTTGGGAGCCTCCTGCTGCACCGGAGTCCCCAACATGGGTCCACATCTCGAGATGAAGTTGTCCAGATGCTGTGGTGGGTCCCCTATTCCATTAAAGGGGGAAAAGGAAGGATTTTCAAAACCCAGGGGTGCTGGAATATCATCTACCCATGCCGGATATGGCTTGCCATTAGGAGGGATGGCCAGCTGTCCAGTCTCTAATGCTTTGAGGCAGGCAATGAGTGCTGCCATTGGATCATCTGGGCGGGGGTCCCTATCTTGATGAGGGTCCCTAACCAATAGTGCATTGTCGGGAAACATGATAAGCTAGCTCAGCGGCTCATGGAGCAGCTGGCGAAAGGACTTGTGGGGGAACTGAGGGAACCTGAGTTTGGCCCTGGGGATTGTGACACCGCTCAGGAAGATTTGGGGAGATATACTGCACCATCTTTCCAAAAGCTCCAGTCTCAACCCGGCCTGTGTGGGCGGGATGATCAGGGTTTCCGAGAGGTAGTTCACTAAGGAGAAGTTGTGCCTGCCCCTACTGTCCTGGATGGGGATCATAGTAGTGTGGCCGTCACTCTGCAGGACATTCAGCCAGAAGGTCATCAACCATATTCTTCTATTCAGAAATTTGCTGATGCAAAACTGATTTTTCAGGGTCTTCTTCTACCTTCTAGACTGATCCAAATGGGTCAGAGGGTTTCATGGCTCTGACGGGCTCCTTTCCTTTATTTAGATTCCGGCCAAGGATTAAGGATTCGATAGGTACAAGAAAACCCATTAGATTTCTCTGTTGACAAGTAATCCTTCCCAATGGGTCCAATAAGTGTCTCACTCCCTCGAGAGGGAGGTCATCTCTGAGAAGATCTAGGTTGTCATATTTTACCACTGGGTTGGCCATGTTAACTGTGACCCTTCTCAGAGGTTTTTCATCTCTGTCGCCCAGCAAATCAGGCTGACACTGGATAGAGCTGAAGAGGAGGGCAACATACTGCCCCCAACCATAGATTTTCACGTGGGGAGAATCCTCCTTGATAATATTGTGGAGTACCATGAAACTACGGACGCATATTTGATGGAGGGCCTTATGGTGACCTGATGAATCAGGATGCTGGGCCACAGGGAGTAAGACCAAATCAACCAGACGACAATGTTTGCCGATGTCCTAAAAGTGCGTTTGGAGCTTCGGATAATCCACTTGATGGTGGTGAAGGCATAAATGCATTTCCTAGAGGGTTTGACAGAAACACTCGACCTCCTCCGAGGTAAGGAATTCTAGAACCTTGAAATTTGGTGCCATAATGTGCCATAAAATTTCTGGGAAGTGGTCTATTGCAAGGATACTTTATAAGGTCCTTAGCTCGGATTTAGGTTCTGGCCCTTCATTGCCCCACTAGTCAACCATAGGTAGCTGGGGAACCAGTAGCAGTACCGAAGCAGACTGCTGGGATGGTAGGCTGGCCAGTGGAGAATACGATGAGTGAGGTGGAAAACTACCACATCTCAGGCTGTCCTCCAAAGAGTGTAGCGACTTAGCAACCACATCACGATAGGATGGGTATCATCCATAGTTCCTGGTGCAAGGACTAGGGAAAATGGTGATGGACCATGCTACTAATTTTCCACCATTGGTCCCCAGAATAACTCTCCGTGATCTCTAGTTGAGGTAAAGAGTGCTTCTGGTGATGATGGTGGTGATTGCATAACCGAAAACTGTGGGATTTCCAAGTTTTCTTCTTTCTGGATATACCTGCAGAGGGAGGTGGGAATCTGATGGACTTCACACTCTGGAAGGATGAGGCTGATATGCCTTGTTCTTTTCCTGACCATTGACATGGAAGATCTGGATGAGGGTTCCATCGTAGATTCATATTCTTCCTTGAAATATGAGAATCAAGATGGTTTTATATCATTCTAAACCTTCGCAATATTCTGTTTTTGGTGGAGACGACCCGCCTTATTTCCCTGGGATGGTTATTCATGAAACAGAAGATTTCAAACACGAGGAGGTCCTTCGGCCTTACTGATGCTGAGGTGGGGAGGACTTCCGCTTGAGTGAACTGGGGAGGAAGGAGCAACTGGAAAAATTTCGAAAGGGACATGGGGAGGACCTCTGTGGGAAGCGTCAGAGTAGGTAGGACCTCCACTGAAGCTAACAGAATCATGGGTAGGGCCTCTATGATTATTTTTCCTAATGACATCCGTGTGAAGAAAGTATTCGTACTGGTCGGACCAAACACGGGTAGGACCTCCATGGAGGGCGATGGTGAAGTGAAGATGACCTCCACCCCTATGGTTTCTAGGGCGAGGAGTACTCTCGCCAGATGATATGAGAACATGAGAAGGGCTCCCACGTCGGGGAGTGACCGGTTGTGCAACGTCCCCATCCTGGCGGTCCGTGGTAGGAGTAATGACTCCATACCCGGTGTAGTGAGCGCGAGAGAGACTCCCATACTTATTGTTACCAGTGTGGGGAAGACCCTCGTTTGGGTTGAAGGTGGCATGGGGCGGACCTCCACGCCAAGCCTAGAAGTGGGGAGGATCTGCATCCTCCATGCTGACGGTACGGGGAGGACCTCAGTACTGGGCGTTGTAGATATGGTTTGGTCCACGGCGGGTGTCCCCTATGCCGATGAACAAGAGAGTCGACCCACCCTACCCATGGAGCAGTTGGAGCCTCGATCCATGCTGGGCATATGAGTTCCCATGCTCAGGGTACATAGGGGGCTGATGATATACATCAACAGTGGCGTGGGTCACAGTAGTCACTGATGTTGAAGCCCGTTGCTGGACGTCCTCATCAGACTATGTCCGACATTGGTGTCTGGTCAACCGTAATGGTTCTAGTGGTGTAGGTAGGTGGGTTACCTACTCTTCAACTTGGGGAACTAGGTGGGGGCACTGGCCCGGCCTAGTGGGGGCCCTTATTGGGGGGCCCTGGAATGGGATCCTGGTCGGGCTGGCCCAAGCATCCCCTACCTCGTTGTAGTAGGGGAGAGTGTCATCAAGGCATTCTGGGGAGAGGCTCCCAAAAAAATTGTTCATTGGGATGGGGAGCATAGGCTCCCTGCACAGCCCTTGGGGGAGGCAGTGGTGATGAGTCGTAGACGCCTCTAAATCCAGACAGGCCATGTCCCTGGTCGGGATAATTCCCTCTTCATCATATCGGCGTACGAGGTCTTTGATCACCCTTTACTAAATGAATTCATAGGGGGAGATGGGGCATGGGAACCCAACACTTGTAGTAGTGGAATTCATCACAGAAGTGGAAGAGCCATGCGGGGTTACCGTATTGGTGTTTCCCCTTCCCCTGCGTCGGTGGGTGGGAAATGATCGAGTTCCTGGTGCATCAGCTTGGTTTCTGAAAAAAGGAAGATTGAACCATTAGTTATGAAATAAAGAAATAGACGCCCAGTGCCCCAGAGCCATTCCTACTTCCATGGCTGGTAAGAGGTATCCACACTGATAATGTCGCTAACTAGGATGCATGATGTTTTGACTGCCCCAAAATCTGGTGAGTTTCACACCAGGCCCACTATTTGCTTGGCGGGAACTGGCACCGGATAACTGGATCCCTTGACACGTTAGTCTACTGATTCCTCGAGCGCTACTAATCTACACATTGAGGGGAATAATTTCACATTGGCTTCTCCATTTCTGTTTCTGAAACATTCTCTAAGGTGCGCATGTCCATCTTATTTGGGGAGGATGAGGTTGTTTGTTTCCCCGCATTCCCGCTTTCCAAAGGCGGGCGACATTCAGCACTTGTTTAGGTACATTTTCTCCTTGATCAAAATTGGGTGATGGGATGTCGGTTCTTTCTTCTGTGGATTCCTCCTAAGAACTCGTTACCTTTTTTGGGTCTCCATTATAGATTAAGGCATAGTTTGTGAAACTCTTCCCAATGCTATATCTTTATGAACACTGGTTAATTACAGTGCTTATGTCAGGACACTCCAAAGGGTCTAGCCAAGGCAGCAACCTTCGGTTGGGGGATTAGTCACGTTGAGACATCACTGGTGTGTCTGGATTCTAGAACACTGGCGCCTCTGGGTTTCTTCCCCTTATTATAGGCCTTCTCGAGGGCACGAAAGCTCAAAGAATCCCACATAGAATTCGGGGAATTATATGCCATATGCATGTATATGAGATTTTCCTCCGCTTCCCATGTTTAACACAGGGTATGTTGCGAGTTTATCGTATAGAGGAGATGGATCAGACTAATTAGAACACTGATGAGAGTGGATCAGACAGAGCTTCCCTTGGCGGGAGTGTTGATACTGGGGATAACGCTTTATTAGACACCCGGTTACTGCCAGGAACAATAAGGAAATGGGGTGGCATGATCCTACTAGGATGTGGTGTCCTGAGTGAGAATCAGGATGGATATGGATGATTTAATGATGTAGAAGGGGAAATGAGATGGAACCGACATGAGAACATCGATGATTTTGGGATTGAGTCTCAAAGAGATTTTCTAAGTATCACCATGGTAGGGAATCAAATTCAGTGTAGTTCAGTGGGGTGATGGGATACCTAAGGAGGCATCCCGTGATAATGGGTGTGTGGATGGGATGCAAAGGAAGTGGAACCTCTAGTTTGGGGCTTGAAATCAGGGTGTTCATGGAGGGAAAAAACTGGATGATGTGTTGGGGATTACGCATGGTTAGCAGCCCGAGTTGGTCTGGCACTCGAGGGGTAGACCCAAGATGTGGATCCCAACAGGGGGACACCAACCTTTATCAGTGCTTGGGGTTGGTCCTCAGAGAGGCTTCCTATGTGCCTTGTTTATGAGATAGGGATCAAACCTACGTAGTTCATCTAATGAAGGCTTACCATCAGATAGGATTCAACGACTTACCGTTGAATAGGGGCGTGAAGGCTTATTGCCGAATGGAGGGGTTACAACGCCTTACCGCTGGATGGGGTCACAACGGCTTACCACTGGGTGGGGTGAGAACGACTTATAGATGGATGGGGTCACAATGGATTACCGCTAGATGGGGTCACAACGGATTACCATTGGAAGGGGTTGAACCTCATGGAGGCTTCCAACGTACCCTGCCTTAGCAAGGATTAAACCTATATAGTTTGAATAGATATAGTTTAACATCATGCAGGATGAAAAATGGGCATGTAGTTTAATGTCATGCGGGACAAAGGTGGGTTGATGTGAACGAGGTTGGAATGACCAGGTGCTGGGCTTGAACCTCAGGGAGGATTCCAACGTACCTTGCCTTAGCAAGGATCAAAGTCCATGTAGTTCAGAATAGGTGTGGTGAACCGACATGAAGATGGTTGGAATGACCAGGTATTGGGATTGAACCTCAGAGAGGCTTCCTACATACTTTTCCTTAGCAAGGATCAAAGCCTGCGTAGTTTAGAATGGGTGTGGTGAACCGACGTGAAGATGGTTGGAACGACCGGTTGTTAGGCTTGAACCTCAGGGAGGCTTCCTACATACCTTGCCTTAGCAAGGATCATGGTCTGCGGAGTTCGAGAGTGGGATATGAGGCTTACAATCTAGGGTCTCCAGAGAGGATTTCATGGTTGATTCTTACTCTAATCCCACGTGAGTCATGCTCGGTGTGAGAAACAAGAGGCAGCAAGGACATGACGATCACGTCGTGGAGGTTGTGTCTGTGGTAAGTGGAATGGGGCTTACACGTGGTTAGAGGCCCAAAATGGAAATAGGGGCTTAAGCATGGTCTGCAGTCCATGGATATGGAGAATGAGACTTAATCTACGGTGGAGGCCCAGTGGTGAAAAAGCCCAATGAGGGAGGGATGTGACACTGAACAAGAGAGGTGGAGCACGGATGCCCATCCCACCCTTTGCTGGCCTTTGACACTGAAGAATAAAGGAGGAGTAAGGGTAATACCTTTTGCAAGAATGTCTAGGGGATTACACCGAGGTGGTTTCCCTTTCCCTATAGATAGATTCCATTTCGATGAAGAGGATCTCATTCCATGTGAAGAATGATTCACTCTCGTGGAGACCAGTGGGTGTAAAAAATGTCCGAGGTGGGGGGACCCTGCAAAGGATGCATGTGGGAAGGTCACAGTTTAACATCATGTGTTGAGGATGATGACGCTTGGTAGTTTAATGTCATGAAGATTAGACAATATGGGATGACTCTACACCCCCTAGGACTTACATAACCGACACACTTTAACCCTTGTTGAAGGGAAGGCACCGACAATGTCGTGGCTGGGGGGTGTCATGAGGTGATCCCATTGGGGGTCCAATTTAGAGTGGGTATGCAAAGAAGCAATAGCCGTTAGCGTGCCTATGTCAAGAAGAATGAGGCAAAACAACGCAACAGGAAGCACCGCCCAAGGGACTTTGAAATTGCTTCGTGTAAACCTGGAGGGCCGCACAAGAAGAGTGCATGGAATGAAGATACATTGTGTATCAAAGAGGATCGTACATGGCGTTTTAAAGTGAGGAAGATGCCTAGAGAATGCACAAGATAATGGGATGGTTGAAAGGCAGGGGTTTTTTGCGCAAGATGGAAGTGTCGCGTGAAAGATGAAGAGGCTGCGCGCAAGAAGGGTCCGATGCAGTGGAAGCTTGCGCGCAACATTGACCTCTTATGCGCAAATTACTTTGGGGGGAAAATAATATATGAGGATCAGGCCCCAAAATGGGCCTACCCGAAGGAGGGCCGTTGTGGGGACATGTCGCGGAGAAACCAATTCCTGGAGGCCATGGTATTTGTCTTTCGCACGGTCGCAAAAGGGGTCTTTTTCACGCAGTAGAGCGATGCTTCCTCTTATCCTCTTTTAAGAGCGGGGCTGCATTTAATTTTATAGACGAGGTCCTCGGGGTGGTGTGCAAAGAGGGCTAGACACCAAAAGGGGCACTTGATGTTGACTTCGGTGCGCAAAGGGGGTTGGGCACGCAAAGGGGTGCTTGACGTCGCCTTCGGCGCACAAAGGTCCTCCGGACGTTGCCTTCCGTATGAAAAGGGTATCTTGATGCCGCATTTGGCACACAAGATTTTGCGTGCAAACCTTTGGCTTGCACACGCTCCTGGAAGCATGGACATACCTACCTTCTAGACTCTGGAACCTTCTTTTTGTCCTCCCGGACTCATTCATTTCTCTCTTATTCTCCCTAAACTTTTCCGAATTTTGGCATCAACATTGGTTTAATCCCTATTTTGTTTATTCAATGTCAAACATGAATCAATTATTCTAAAAAACCGATTCTTAGGTCATTCACTAATATAAATGTGTTATTTTATCATCCTAAAATTAGGAATTGAAATCATTTTGTTAATCATTATTCATTACTATTCATTCATCTCCTTCATGTCAACATACCCAGGACAACCTGAAGAGTGTCTGACATTCATTCCTCTTGTTTGTGTTTTGTGCCTTTCTATCCTCATTATTTAGTTATTCATCATCAGTGTTCCTTTTGACCAGTAGTTCAGATAATAATTAGAACTAAATCGGTGAACATTCCATCTATTTTATAATGGTTCATTTAAGTGGGTTCATATTTGGGATTGATGACATGATTGTGGTGTTTGAAAATGATGGGGGATCGAGTGTTCGATTATAGATTTCATTTCATGGGTTTAGGTGATCCAATGATACAGTGTTATGGGTGATACTTTTCAAGATGATTTGAGGATAGAATCTAGCCACATGAGATGATTTGTGTTTGGTTAATCATAGAACCAAATTCCTTAGAATATATTGTAGTTAGAGCAATGGAGGATGAAAAATGAGTGGAACCACAAGAAGAGCAAAGAGTCCTAGAAAATTATGAACTACAAAGCAATTAGTTCGGAGGAACACATGATGTGTGGTCCCCTCACAGTAGTAGCTAGAGTTTATGAATGAAATAAAATATCACACACCATGTGGTATCTCAAACACCCTGTGACCCTTTTTTGGTGGCCTTGTGTGTACCCCCTTGAGTACATGGGTAAAAAAAAAGACTAGATACCTGAGCACTGTCAAGATACATGGGCATGAACAGGATACACATGAATGACCTTAGTACCCCAGGAAGACTATGTACCCTACATGGATAGGTACATGGACATGACCAGTGTACAAATTCACAAATATAATACAGATACATGGGCTTGAAGAGGCCCATGATTAGGAATAAACACCTTGTATATCCTATATACTCCTTTCCAGGTAGGCTAAATCCCTTATTCTCTTCAATCTAAATTATGGTGCATTCCCTCTTTCCAGTTCAGCATGGGTGAGTTCCCTTTTTCTAGGATGAGTTTCCCAGTCTGCTTTAATTATGGTTTAGTACAACATATAGTCCTACATATTTAATATAAGATCATATTAGTGGATTATAATAGGTATCCCTCCATGTGTCTTATGTTTGGATCCTGATTCCATATTTATCCCAAGGCAGGGCCAGGTATCTCGTGACCTACATTGTGGGCATTTAATCCCCTATCTATAGGGTTAATCTAGTTAGGTTCAGGTATTACTGAAAGGCTATGGGTTTTATCCTATCTATGTATTGATATATAAGAGTTATAGTTTCTACTTATTTATGGAAATTAAAGATGTGTAGTTTCTTTTGGATGAGTTTCATCAGTGTTAGAAAGACATAAGGTGTTTATTCTCTTGGAAGAGCGTTACCTCATTGTCTCAAGTGGAATCATAGGATGGTAGTATAGTTGTGACCTTCCCCTGAGACTTGGTTTCTATCTTTAGAATATCAAGGTTAATGTGGTTATTATTACTATTGTTTCATATCCGGATTAACATACCTTCATGATGATTAGATGACCCATCTCTGGATTTTTTTATGTTTTATGATTTTGGGGTGTCCTACTGTGTATTGATATAATCAATCCTGCATGGTATATTCCCATACATATCGTGTGTTATGAAGATGAAATGATTTTCGATGGAGTACTAGGAGGACTAGGAGAAGATGTACATCTGTTTATCTAGATAGATAATAGTCAGTTATAGGAGTTTCATTTGGAAATAGTGTCCTATTTTATAGTAGGTTGGGATCTTTTATAGATTTAGTGGGATTGTATTTGGACCTTTTCTTTTCATACTTGTCTTTTACTCTGATGTGGTATTAAGTTGATTGCATTCATTTTTAGTATTAGTTATATCTTTCCTTCTCCTAATTAAAGTGTTCATTGTAGACATGTGTGTGTGTGTACATGCCATAGGATAAGTCCTACCATGTGTGTGTTATTTATATTTGGTGTGGGATTGTCGACCCTCGCCTATTAGTGGTAGGATTTGGGTGTTACACTTAGCTTAACACAAACCAAGAAATCCCTAGTGGGATGGGTGTTGATAGAGTGGTGTAAGAAAATTGGTTTGTCTTAAGACCAGAGTTTAGAGATAGTCTAACTATGAGTTTTGGTTTGGGTATTAGGGAAATATTGTTGAGGTGTTTTGAGTTTTGTTCTTAGGTTTGCGATCCCAGTGATGGTGCGGTGTCCGACGTATCCATTCACCAGAACTCTAATAAACCTTCTTTTTTACTCTGCACATATAGGCAGTAGATATAAGTAAAACATTTGTACATGAATCATATAGGAATGGGTTGTGGTTTCTATTTTCTTGATTCAACTCCCTATATATGATCATTAACTATGGTGCATCTTGACTATTACAGGATGCCTCCATGAAGATGACCAGCTAGAGTTCCACAACAGGATCATAAGGATGACCCACCCAGTGATGAGACTTCAATTAGAGGTATGTTGTAGGATGTGGTACCATTATGTGATTTTTAACATTTACATTCACCATTGAGTAGAAAAGCTATCTTTATAGTACCAGAAGACTATGTCTACAGGATGAGCACACTTCATGAGTTTCATAGATAGATACCCCTCGGGTTTTTAGGTAACCAATGACCTTAGGAAGCAAGGGACTGGATCATGTCTTTTGGGTGAGTTTTCTACCTTATCCGGATACCTCCCAATTAGATGTTTTTCCTAGTGGTGATCCTTCTCCATGGTCCCTTAGGTAAATGTTGGATCCTAATAACTCAGACACGTGATGAAGAAATAATCACTTGGAGAGAGTTCAAGTGAAAATTTAGGATGGCTTTTAAGCTCACAATGTTATGGGAATTTCATATCTTGGAGAATTTGGAGCTCCATTAGGGTAGTACATCAGTTGCAGAGTATACGCCAAGGTTCAAAAACCACTAATGATACTATATGGTTATGGTTCAAGATGCATACTTTCAAGAATAAAGATTTGAGCATAGGATTTGTGGATATATTTGGTATAGAGTTATATATCTATATATCCCTACATATTATAGAGTGTTAGAGTGTTCCTTGGTTATATAGAGATTTCAAAAATAGTAGACACTGATAATTGGTTCTAGCAGTGAGCACCATGGATCTGAGACTTTGGTAGCTGGTAGCTGATGAAAAAAATCAAGTATCCAGGCACACGAGGCATTTTAAAAGAAAATATTGGGATATAAGATCTATGGATCAAGGTGCATAGGATGGTTTGATCTAGCTGAGGGGGCGGTAATGTTACTTCTATGGTGGGTGGGGAGTGGGGTTGTTTGACCCATTTTAATGTAGATTGGGGTTGGTCGATGAACCACCTAGGCTGAGGTAGAGGTTTGATTAGGGAGTTCCAAAGGGTGGTAGATGTGGAATAGTATTTGGGAGAGTAGCGATAGGTTTATGATGTTTTGATCTATATCCACCATCAACCATAAGTAAAACACTCCAGGATAAGGGAGTTTGTGGTTAGAGAAGTGGAAAGATGTAGGAAGTATAGGCTTATGACCTAGAGGATCCAAGGGAAATTCGAGGTTTGATAAAAATCTTATCTACATTAGTAGTAGTACTGAAGGACATAGTTACAAGACATTCTTTTCTTTCCACACCCCTTGTCTATGATCTAGATATTCTAGTGGAGCCTTTGGATCGACCATTGCGGTTAGGGACTCCTACCGGTGGAGATTCACTGATCACACACTTTTTCTGACAATTTGGCATAACCCATGGGGGAGAGAGATTATTTTGGGATCTATTTGTGGGTATTATGAGTCCTTATGAAATAGTTATTTTTATGTATTAGATCTACAAAGTTCATGCTTAGATTAACTATTTTAGGTAAAGGATACAGTGCGTTCAAGTTTATGGGATGAGGTTTTCCTTCATGGGTGAGATGAAAGTTCAGGAAGAGTAGGATTTACTTATATATATGAGGATACAACCAATTAATTATTAGTTTTCTATTTTTACCCATGGAGTAGTGGATGTTATGAGTCACTAGTTTCATACGGTGGTGGTCGAGTATGAGGATGTCTTCCCTGAGGATGTTCCCATCTTACCTCCCCATCAAGTGATTACTTTTTACCTAGAATTTCATTCTCTAACTACCCTGATAATCTTTCCATCATATTGGATGGATCCTATAGATGTATTTGAGGTGAAGGTTCTATTGAATCATTTTTAGAGGAATGTATTTGACAGAACTAGTGTGTCCCCTTGGGAATCTCTAGTGTTGTTTTTGAAGAAGATGGATTGGATATTGAGGTAATGTGTATATTAATATCACCTAAATTATTCACCCATGAATAATAAGTATAAACCCTATATAATTGAGGAAATATTCATCTAGTTAAAAGGGAGATGTGCTTCTTGAAGATTGAACTCATGCCAGGAAATTGCTAACTCTGAGTGCGAGATGAGGATATATCTAAGATGTAATTCCAATTTATCTACAGTCACTATGAGTACTTGGTGATATTTTTTGACATGATGAAATCCCCAATAGTGTTCGTGGGACTCATGAACAATATCATTTATCCCTTATTAGATCAGTTCATAGTAGTCTTCATTGAAGAAAACCTTGTGTACTTAGCATCATAGGAGGATTATGTGAGACATTTGGGAATTTTCCAATACATACTCCAAGAGAAAGTGGATAGAGATTCTCTCAGATTATTACTTTGATATAGTATATAATTTTGGAAAGGGAAACATGCTGGATGATTATCTTAGTAGGATATTTATTTAGTTATTGAGTGAGGAATCCAAAAAATTGTAATCATTGAAATTTTCTTTAGTGGATACGGATCGTACAACATACCTCTAGCCGATGGTTGTCACCCCTTTGCATCTTTATGGTGTCATGGAGTCTCAACCTAGAGATATCAATAGTGAGGCCCTTAATAGAAAGATATCCATTATAAATTCTATTGATAAACTTTATGAAGGTGGGAAGGATTTCATCCTTTTCTAAATAAGGATTATGGTACTAGTGATGTTGTGAGATGAGGTTTCGAGGGAGTTTCTTAAACCCCCTTATAGGAACATCAAGAAGTTTAAAATATGTACCAAAACCTTTAATGATATTTTTGGTGGCTAGGAATAAAGTAGTTTGTAACTATTATTTTCTCTCTATGCCTCACTTTTCAACAGGTTAATTCTTAAAACCAGGTTCAAGAAGGTTTGGATCAACCCCTTGATGTTTCATATTAGGAGAGGGATGATATCTCTATGTACTTTGTGGAAGGTATTCCTAGATCATCTAGAGGTAAAAATTATATCTCAGTAATTATATACTAGCTCACCAAGACACCCAACTAACTTTCCATCCAAGATCAGAGCTCAGTAGAGAGCATGGGATGCCATTATAAGAAGAATATTGTCTGTCTTCACAGAGATACCTAGATGATAATTTTAGATCATGATTTTAAATTCCTATCATGATTATATAGAAGATTTTTGGTGGCCTTGGGGACTCAATTACAGTTGAGCAAAACATTCTGCCCCTAGACATATGGTCAATCTGATCAAACCATTCAAGTTCTAGAGGACATACTTGAGGATTTTATATTGGAATTTATTTATAGGTAGGAGGATCACCTACCCTTAGTGAAGTTTTTGTATAAGAATAGTTACAACTCCACCATTGGTATGGAATCATTAGATATGTTGTATTGCAGACCTTATATGAAACCACTATGTTGGATTGATATAGGCTTTTCAACACTTAAGGGCCCAGAGTTGGTGCGAGTGATGGAAGAGAACGTGCATATCATCCGGAAGTTAATGTGGACTGACCAAAGATATCATAATTCTTATGTGTACTAACGATAGAGGCCTATGGAGTTCTATGAGTAAGAAGATGTACCCTTTAAGGTATCAACTTAGTGAGGATTATTTATATTTGGCTAGGGTGATATGTTTTCACCAAGATTAACCATCCCTTAATGTTTAGGGGTGGTGAGGTGTCATACTACATAGCCCCACCTCCACAGTTGGACTAGTTAAACAATGTTTTTAATGTGTCATAGACGAAGAGGTATGTGCATAAATTTTCACATGTTATCGACTGGGGTGATTTGGAAATCAAGGATGTAGAAAATTTCATAGATTTTCTGGAAGAGATCAAGTATTGGAAGGATAATATCCTCAATGGGTGAGTTATTCCCTTCGTGTGTGTCCAATGGTAGCATGAGAACCTTTAGGAGAGAAACTAAGAGTAGGAAAACTAGATGTGAGTTTAGTAACCTCATATTCCTGAGTAGGATTTTTTTAACTCGCTAAAACTCAACATATTTCATGGAATATTTTCAGAGATAGGAGCAGAGTCAGCGGGGGTTTCAAGATCTCGGGTAGCCTCATTATTGATATAACAAAAATATTAAATATATTATATCATGCACATATATTTTTCACAAATAATTGAATAAAAATTTAATGGTGTATAACCTGGGAAATTTTAGATTTTCATAAAACATGGAATGAGGGTTTTAACTCCAGAGAGATATAAAATTTGTGTGCATCGGGTGTTTAGTTTGAGAGTTGTCATGGGAGAATCGATAAATTAATAAATAGATAAATATATTTATTTTATTAAATGTTAAAACCTATTTATCCTCTATATAATCCCATTTATGGAAAAATGTAGATATTTTAAATGGATCATGGAGGATAGCTTCGGTGGGCATTGAGATCGTCGGTTGATGATCAATTTAATAAGGAGTTATTCTTCAAAAAGGATTCCTTCGATCACTGAGACATTATTGATGTATAACCATTCTCCATCAGTGATCTATCTAAACTCTCAAGGTAGGGATTTTTTTATGTTAGTTTAATCCACATTTTTTATACAATTTCTAATGTGAATAATTTCTTTTATAAAATTTATTTTCGTGTCAATCATTGAAATATAGGTGTTATTTTATCTTCCTATAATTAGGAATCAATATTTTTCTGTTAGTCATTATTTATTTCTATTTTTTCACAACCTTTATGATAACAAATTGAGGCTTACTTAAATAGTGGAATAGGTTCATTCATTATTTTTATGTTTTGTGAATTTCTCCCCTCAATCTAAATGTTTTCATCATTAGTATTCATTTTGAATGGAGGTTTGACAAATACCTAGAAACTGACCATTTCACATTTGATATTTGGAATAAGGGGTAATTTCCATGGTTTCATATTTGAGACTATTTAAATGATCATGGTGTGTCACATTAATGGAGGATCAAATGTTTTATTAGAGATATCATTTTATTGGTTTGATTATTCCAACAACACAGTTCTATGGAGGATACTTCAAAAGTAGATTGGTGGCTGCATTTTAGCCACTGGTGATGATTCAATTTTGGACAACAATATATCTGAATTTCTTAGAAGATTTTGCAGCTGAAGTAAGGGAGGAGAAATCGCATGTGGAACCCCCCTGAAGAATAGTATGTTATGGAAATTTATAAACTAAACAATGTTTATTTTAGAGGAACACACACTGTGTGGTCCCCTCCCAGCGACGTCTGGGGTTTACATCTGGAATAAAAGATCTCACACTATGTGGTAACTCACACACTATGAGGCCCTTGTTTGATGTCCCGACATGTACCCCCAAGATTTCATGGTTGTGTACATAGTTATTTTTAAGGTCATGAATGAGATACATTGGAACAACTAGGATACATGAGAATGGCCCAGGTACACGGGTACGGCCAAGTACTCAAGGATGACCAGGTATATGGGAACAGAATGTGTACATATGCATGAATAGATTACATAGGAACGACATGAGAGCATGGGAACATATTCAAATAGGCTCAGGATTATAAATACACACTGTTTATATCCTATAAACACTATTTACTCCTTCCAATGTGGGATAAATACCTCATTATCATCAATTTAGCTTAGGGCGTGTTCCCTCTTTCCTGTTCAGTGATGGTGAGTTCCCTTGTCATAGGATGAGTTTCACAATCCTCTTTCATAAGGGTTTAATATGGAATCTATTCCTGAGTATTGGACATAAGATCCCTTCAGTGGATTAAGGAAGGAATCCCTCCAAGTGGCCTTGGGTTGGATCCTCATTCCTTATTTTTCCCAAGATAGGGCTCATTATCACGTGACCTACATACGCAGGCGTTCAATCCCCCATATAGAAGGTTAATCACGTTTGGGTTAGGTATTTATCATAATCCCTGGGTGTGATCCCCTATATATGAATCAATATATTTGAGTTCTAATTTATATTTATTTATATCAAGGCATGATGAGCATGACCACTCAGATGAGCACCATTAGTGTAAGCTAGACCCTAGAGGTGTGTTCTCCCAGAAGAGTGTTACCATAAGGCCTTGAGCATAATCCTAGGCTGGTAGTATGGTTGTGACTTACCTTGATACTTTTTATCTATATTTATAACATCTAGGATATTTTGGTTATTATTTCTACTATCTCATATCATGATTGACATACCAATGTGATGATGAACTGATGTCTCTCTTGATGATTTAGGTTTGGTGATTTTGGGGTATCCTACTAGGTATTATTATACTCACCACTTTATGGGATCTACTAACACATTTAATCTCTTATGTAGATGATTTTATTTTTGATAGAGTCCTAGGAGGACCAGGAGAAGGTGCATCTTATCTGAGCTAGATGAATAGAAGTTGGTACCAAGAGTTTCATTTGAAAGTAGTCTATAATATCTAGTTGGATAGACTCTTTTATATCTTTGGTGGGATTTTATGTGGCCTTTTTCCTTACATACTTATGTCATAATTTGATGTGGGATTTAATTTTATGTATGAATTATGGTATCAATTATATCTTTAATTTTAAATGTTATAGTTGTGGTTGGAGATGTGTGCATGTGAAAATATTTCTTAGGATAAGGTCTCCAATATGTGTGTTATGACTACTTGACATTGGTCTCTAGAACCTAGATAATTGATGTAGACTTGGGGTGTTACACTCAGATTACCACTAGCTAGGTGATCCCCAGTGGGTTCGCCTATGAGATTGACCATTATTAATGGTTGAACCAATTGTGATTACCTCTAATGAAAACCTAAACAAACCATGTGTATATAAGTAAATAGACATAAATAAACTCTTCTAGAATAAATTAAATTAATAATGTATGATTGTGGTATCCACCATGAATGTTAGGTAAACTCATTATTCAAATAGGTACTGAATATTTAAGAAAAAAAAATGTTTGTTTTTAACTAACCATGTATGGATATATTCATGAAGTATTTTCCAACCATACATGAAATTAAATAAAATATAATAGTCTATAAACTTATTTATTAGTTAAAAATGGAATATAAATCCTTAAACTAAGTGAAAATGGAATAAAATAAGCACTTCACATGTGTTATTAATTTTTTTTGAAAAATCCCATAGTGGTTTCTTAAGGTTTGATGGTGTTGGAGAGTACACATGGGAATGAAATGAATTTTACCAAGAAACAATTGAAAGTGGAATCATCAAACTTATAGATAAATAGAAGGATAGAAAGTTTTCACATTTGGTAACCATGTCATGAATATTGTAAAATCATTGTTTTTCTAATACATAGACACAACATATGGTAAAAACATTAGGATTTCGATCCCAAGAAAAAAATGGGCCATTTTGTTTATAGGACATTTTATTGGTGATAAATTGAACTAATGTGTCCATGATATAATATTTTTTTATGGATAAACATACCTTATTCAACTAAAAATGAGTATTTTGAATCTAGATACTGAAATAGAGTTATATACTTTATGTGAGATAAATATCTGTGAGTTTTTTTATTATAGACAATCTAGAGAAAAAACTATTATTCTCTCACTTTTATTTCTGTATTATGGTTGAGAATGATCGATCAATTTCTATAGTGGATATTTAAGAGATGTACTTAGATTGATTACTACTATTAATTGATACATGATTTTTTATTATTCACTCTTAGTTTCTTAAGGATTTAATTAATTTATCGCCAATTAATTGATCTTAGTAGGTAACTAATATTGAAGGGTGGTGTTTATCACATGGAATTGAGTGTTGAATTTTTAAATACGAGGGATGGAAGTTATAATCAATTTCAGTGAAAAACTTAAATCATAGGTCATAAGAATTAATAAATTCTCTTGAGATTTACCTACAACCTCATAGGGAATCATGGTCTTAAGACTAGTTCTTTTCCGAATCGATAAATCATCTAAGGATGAATGTTACATTGTTAATATAATTCCAAGAAATATAAATTATTATGTCTTATGAAAATATAATATACTAATCATAATTCCTCATTAATAATTTAGTGAAAATTTTAGTATAATACATTCTATATAGTACTTGATTCATATAGTTACACATTAAATATAGTTAAAATAAAAATACCAAATATATATTTTTTGTTTTAGTATATGAATCAATTGATATAAAAAACTCTTTTATAATCTTATTTATTTACATAACTGAATTAGTGAATTAAAAATAAGTTTCCTTATAATGAATAAACTATATCTTACCAGTTAAAATGATACAACAAATCCTATCCAATATAAAGGTATAATTTTAATATACAATAAGAACACTTAGCTATGTTTCCTGGGACTAACATTTTTTAGAACACTAATTTTGATATTATAAATGTATTAAAAAATAAATAAAATATAATAAAAATGAAAAACTAAAACAAATTTCATACATATTTTATAAAATTACTTTGATTTACATAATTTTTTAATAAGTAATATTTATGACTTTGTTAGTGTTTATAATAATTAAAAGATCTCTAAGTGAAAATTTATTACCACTTATAATAGAGATCAAGGTTTTTTTATTTAAGTATATCCAGGACTATAGAATATATGAAGGAAATTTGGATTCAACAAGGTCTAGGAGTTCTATAGTTCGAGGATAAAGTTTCCAAAACTTTTGAGCAAGTGTTCCCAAGATTGATACACCACCTAATGATAACCTGCAATAAAAATTTCCTTATCTATGATTCATTTAACATTTCTATTTTGACCTAATTTCTACTGTTGATCAATATTTTGATTTTTATTTCACAACACATTATAATCATGCATTTTCCTGGTAAAAATGATAGTCTAATAGGGTGAGTTATACTTTCCCTGGAACACATTTCAAAACTAGGATTTATGCTAAAATATCATTAATATATATAAATATAAATATATAATTTTTACTACTTGTTACATAACATGATATTCCTCGACCATTAACTCTTGAATATAAATCATGGAACTTGATAAAATAAATCGACTCCATTCCTTAAAGATAATATGATTATATTAAAGGTTGTTGTAAAAATCATCATGGTCATAGTTGATAAAAATATTATGATCATGGTTATCATACAATAAATTTAAAGGGAGGAGTACACCACCATAAGTGTTTTAATGTTGAAAACCCAACCAAAAGGAAACCAAATTTAGATGAAAATGAATGTTATTTATGCTGTATGTAGGAGAAGTAGTTACATACCTACAATATGATAAATAATTTCATTGATATCAATAAATAATAAACTAAAGAAAAAGAGAAAATCATTGAAGAATTTTTTTAGACCTAGACATTATGTATACTAATGAAATTATAGAATTTGACCACTTTAGTCTCTTTATAAATCGTGAAGTTGTTTAGAAGAATGGTATTATAAAAATTCTCACAATGGAGTTGGTTTTTGTTTTTATGTTTTTTAAATAAATATTTTATGTTTTATTTCATTTATATTTTATTTTACATTTTATATTAATATGGAATTTTACTTTATTAAATATGGATAAAATATTAAAATTAATATTCATGTTATTGGTTTTGAAACACCATAGATCCCATTCAAAAAAAATGTTATTGCTTGAAGTGAAAGTGAATATTTATTAAAATATTTTTATTTTATTCTTTTTTGTGAATGCCAACATTTTTATAATTGATTCTGTGGTGAATATGAAATATTTTGTTCCAAAAGGAAAAAATAAAAATAATTTATTTTTAAATTTTCCTAAATAATATTTATAATTTTCAAAATTTTATCCTATCTTAACAGTATTAAAAAAATTATTATTTATTTTCTCCTTGAGAATTAACAATGTTATATCATTTAATTGAATCAAAACAATCCCTTAAAGTGGACACTATTTTCTTAAAATTCATGGTGGAATCATAATTTTTATGATTAAATATATTTTATGCAATTAATTTTACTTTTGAAAGTAGTTAACTTCCAATGTTATGTCATATAATAATTGTTGTTAAATAATGAATTATCATAAATAATGAAACCTAATAAATTATATCTTAAAATAATTCCCTATAAAAATAATTTTAATTATTTTATTTCATTCTAAAAATTGAATTAAATTATCCTAGATACTCTTTATAATAGTTCTAACACCCCAAGCTTCCACGATACACTTCTCTTTGAATAATACAGTAGCATGTGTTGTACGCAACTTCCAGTTCTAACACACACCACAACCAATCAAACTAGCCATTATGAATAGTAATACCCACTTTTTGAAATTTTATACATTTTATCTATAAAATTGACTTCATTTTTGGATTCAGAATATCGAAATTATCTTAGGGTGAATTTTTGGTATTTTTCTGAAAACTTTCAATTTATGATGAATAGTGAAAATCACTAAATTTTTATTAATTTTTTTAATTGAAATAATTAATAGTGATAAATTATGGATTTGAGTCGTTTTAAAGTATATTTAGAATATATTTTTACCATTTAATAAATTTTTTGTCATTGGACATAATTTCACAATTAAAATGGACATAAACAAGTGTCAATCTTTTGATAGTTATTATTTCTTAAAAACATGCTTTTTGTTTTGAAAGTGGGAATTAATTTTAAATTAATTTTTCAGCTTTTCTGTTTTGAATTTAGAAAAATTGATTCCATATTTAGAATCAGAAGGTCCAAATTATGTAAATAGGTAACTTTTATTTTTATACATTTTGAATAATTACTTCGGTAAATATTTTATTTCCCATGGTTAAAGGGTAAATCCGGTAAATAGGGGTACAAAATAATTTTATAAGAATAATAAATTACCGTAAAACATCTACTAACCCTATTGGTTGATACATTTCCGACCATGGGCATCTTTGGGTCGATTTTGGGACCCCATGGATCCACTTGTAAGTGATAATGATACTTTATATTAATTAAGTTAAAGTAAATACAAAAATGACATAAACATATATCTTTTAGAAAAACAATTTTTACATAGGGTTATTTATGTTATATGTTCGAATATAAATATTCCTTATAAATATAAAAATATTTAATACATAATGGTATTTTATTTATAATTTTTAGAAATTTAATAATTAAATTTATTTATGACACAATAATGATGTAGTATTTTCCTTATTAATGAAAGAATCAAACAATTAGTATTATAAATGTTAAAATAAATATAATTTGAATGTTTTGATGCCATAAAAGAATTTTATTACTTAATTTGACATGTTAGGATTTATTAAATGATTTCTTTTCTAATTAATAAAGTTTTTAAGACTTTAACAAAAATCAATTATTAAATATTGTCAAAATTGACATAAATGAGTTTTTAAAACAAATATTATATTATTAATTGATATTATATTCCTAAAAAATCTATGTTTCGGCCAAAATAATTATATAATGATATGTGTATCATTAATGGACCACTTTGGGTTCACTTGAAAGTATATAGTATGTTTATTAACCATATAATATAAAAATACAACGTGACATGGTAAATGTCAGACTATTTAACTAAGAGTGAAATATAAATGATAAGGTTAATATAGTAACCCAAACCTGTCTAAAATCTATTGAATGAAAGGATTTTGATCCATCCTCATCTTATAATGTTAATAATATACTTTGAATCCATAATTTACCGAATATAAATTTATTATAAATTAATACTTTAAGTTTTTCCTAAAGACCCCTCCCCCCCTTATAAAAAGGACACCACTTATAACCAATTAATCATACCTTCAAAGCCTTTTTGTTCAGCCAAAATCTGCCCAAATACCCTCTAGAATATCCTACCTTAATCCTAGAGGAATTCCTTTAGTTATAAATCCAACCTAAGGATCCCTTTTGATCAAACCAAAAGGAAGAACCAGAAGAAGAGGTAATGTTTTCACAACCCTCTTTCAAGTTCCTTTCTTCTTCAACTTCTTGTTTCTTTGTTATTTCCATTATAAAATAATAATTCCAGTATCTTTTATATACTGTGATATTATTATAAATATCGTACAACCATATTCAGTATTCTATTTATCCTTTTAATGACATGTCACCATACATGCGTACATACAACCTACCATCTCCACGTCGTGGTGTAATTATTATTCAATACATTATTATTTGGATGGGTATAATAATGATGTTTAATTACTAACATGATAATGATTCTTTATATATGATTTACCATCCAATTATATAATATTTTAATATCAAAATAATGATATTATTGCTCATGCGTACGTACGGACTACCGTCTCCACGAACGTGATGAGATTCATTCCCCATCGTATCCATACAAGTATAATTCACATTTTATGATTAAAAATAATTTTTAAGGACTTGATATAATTCTGTATATGAATAATATACAACCTATCCATAACAAACACGACTTATGTAACAAAACATTTAAAAGAAAATGAGTAAGTTAACACCCAAAACGACGATAATACTAAGATATTATTAACAAAGAAATATTAAAAGATCATATATGATATCATATTAATGTATATGATTCTTTTATAATTCAATAAAAATTATTTCACCATTATACAGGAGGCTAACCTACCCTTGACCAAAGAAAAATTACAAAGTAAGGGGTTTCTTATCTCACTTTTAATTTCGTGAGATTTCCATTGTTCGCCACTTATTTATTGCATGTGGTGTGTGTACATACCATGATTGTATTCATTGTGTAATATACTTTAATTAATGGATATTTAAATCATCATTTTATTATCCTTCTTTCATGGGTGTATGTTTTGTAAGTTACCAAATCGATAAGGGAATTTGAAATTTCAATTCTCCATGCATTTGGATTTACGCATACTTCATTGATTATTTTACTCCAAGATTATGTGTGGAATAACTATTCATTTTCTTTTGTCATAATTTCCAATCCCCTTTCTATGGATATAATTTCGATACAAATAATCACTCCATTGATAATTTCTTAGGCCATCAATATGAACTTGATAAGAGTAATTTTTTACTCATTCTCCATTTATTGAGTTAATTATCCTATTCATTCGTGTTGTCTTCCCAAGAATATGTGTGAATGTCCTCTGATTTATTTATAGAATATGAAATAATATTTAGTGTATTTATATTTATTAAACATAATTACGTCGTTGATTTATCCTTAACCTAAGGACATGGTCTTTATAAGATATTTCATCTCAATTTACATTCCATTGAGACTTCTTTGTTGTTATACACCAAATCACTTTTATATGGTATATATAATGTACTTTGACATAGTATATCATGAATCTATTTATTCTCATGATATTGAAATGTTTTTATTACCTCAATTATTTGTATTCAAGTGTCACTAATTTGGTTAGGAACTCTAACTAAAATATCATTTTAAATGATTTATTGATTTATTATTCTAAATATTTCTCATTAATGTCCATGTTTTAAAAATGGTTTTAAAGATTTATTTATATGGACATTAAAGTTTTAAAATTAAAAATCCTTTTAAAATATTCAAATTGGTAATGGAAACTTTGATTCAAAAATATATTTTTAAATGGATTTTTTGTCAAATAGTGTGATGATTAAATGTTTTCAAGAAAAAGGAGGATATTTCTCTCAAATAGTTTTGACGATTATTTTCATCTATGTTAATATCCTTCATTATTATCGATTGAGGTTAATATGTTACAATAAAATAATCCTTATTGTGTTGAATGAGTTATTTTTGACTGTGGATGTGCTATTTTTATACCATTCATGGTTTGTGGATAAAGTATCGACATTTAGTATGCTAGTTTTAATACGAATGTTTATGTTATGTTTCAAAATTTTCATATGAGGAATTAATTGGACATAATAAGTGATGGGTGGAGCCCGCTATAGCTCCTCGGTGCATCGGTAGGTCTCATGAGACAAACTGGTGTCTTGGCACAAGGCCTTGACAAAATCTTAATTGTAGTCTTGGCATGAGGCCTTGACTATGTGGTTATGATAGTCTGGCATTATGCATTCTATCATTATGAAAGTGGTTATTGATATTGCATGTGGTCATTCAACTAGTAGAATATCCATGTGAATAAGTAAATGACATTATTTTATTTTATCTTTTCCATATTATACTGATGTTCAAGTTTAAAATGCCTTTTTTTAGTTATACATTGCCTTAAATGTTTATGATTATTTATGAAAGATTCCGCTATATTGTTTTCCTTACTAAGCATCTGAGCTCACCCCTTTCAATGTTTTATTTTTTTTCCAGGATGTGAAGAAGTAAATTATGAATGACATGCAGGGATAGTATGAGGGGATATGAAGACAAGATGTTGTTGTAGTTTTTTTACTTTATGATGGAATGTAATACTTATGAATATATCTAGTGTTTCGAAGACTAGTAAACTAATCGATCTTTCGAGACATGATCTTTTGTGATCATGCCAATATTATGTAATAATTCACCAACTTTGGGTAAATGGGGTCGGGGCATTACAGTTGGTATCAGAGGAAGTTTAGTACAAACCTTGGAAACTAGATTTAGATAAACTCTGATTAGAGCACATATCCCTAATATAGACTTTGAGGATTAGTATAGAAGAACCTCCTAGAATTTTGGTATTGTATAGATTTTGTGAGTTTTCCAAGAAATACATCCCTGTATGGATAAGAGCAGGTAGAGGTGGCTCTGGCACATATGTACCTAGGGGTAAAACCTGAAAACACTGCTTTGATCTAGACTCGAGCGGGAAATGGTGCACTACAATGAGCCTTGCTGCACTCTTGGTTACAACACTCCCGGAGGATATGCTTAGGATAATTTACATTTTCATTACAAACCAATTTGAATTATTTTAATATAAGATGAGAATAAATGACCTTGGTTAATCCTAAGGTGTTTCAAATTGAGAATATGGTGTCATGATATTATCTAAATGATTTTATGACTACTATTACTCATACAATGCTTTCTGGTTTTAGTCAATGGATGGAGTTCAAGGAAGTCATAGTAACTTGGAGAATGATGTAAAAGGTGGGAACAATGGTAGAAATGAGCAATAAAATGGAATGTTGATAGGCATGAAAGATATCATGTTCATGCGAAATCAGTTTTCCAAAAATATGATCAACAACATATATATTAACCAACTCCCGAACTCAACAAAGAAGAGAAAGGTGATGAATGATAAGAGCTCCAGCAGTGGAGACCATAGAGAAAAGAATCCTAAATTTCCATCATGCTAGAAATGTGGAAGGAGACACCCAGGAAAGTGTTTCAATGGAACAAATAATTGCTTTACATGCGGGAAAGAAGGACATAAAGTGAATAATTGCCGAGGAAAAATGAAGAGTACTATGAAAGAAAATAAAAATTATCCCAAGAATCCATTTACAGTCATTTTCCGTAAATGTAGGGGACCTGGACATTACCCGATTGAATGCCCTATTCTGAAGGATATTTTCTTGGTCAAAGAAGAAGATATGTGGAAATAAATGGTTAGAGACATGTTTAAAAGTATTAGTTATCTTTATTGATGGGATTACTTTGGAATAATTTTCTCTTTTATTCGTAACCCCAAAGTTTTTCATGTGAGAATGATATTTGAGGATGTATTATCTTTTCCCTTGTGGATATAGTTATAAATAACCATTTGGTTTTATATGATCATTGGGTTTGAGGAAATTTAAAGTTATTATATCTTGGGATGAAAATGAATGGTATGAGATAACATTTCTGGTTAAAATTATGTTATGGTTATTTTGAAAAAATTATCTAATTTTTCTAATGTTATAAAATATAGTTTTTGAAAATGGACAACACGCAGACCATGTGACAACCCGTCGCATCAGACAAAGCTGTGGGAATCGAACCCACAACCAAAGTGTGATTGGGATTTGTCGTCTGCCACTAGACTACGTGAAGTCCCTAGTTAGTGTGACTAATTATTTTTTGTTAAATTATTTTATTGATCAATAATAAGTTGATTTGGGTTCTTATGTCTTATGAAATGAATACCCTTAGTATAGGAAAATGATTTGGTGATTAAGTGATAAATGTTATTTTGGAAGATGTTTACTTTGTTGGGAACACTATATGCCCAAGTAAAATAGAATACTATGGGGTTTCATTTGAGGAGTAATGGTGGATTTTTATCTATGTTTTTATTGTGGATTTATAGTGATTTGGGTTATTTGTGGAAATGATTAACCTATAATAGAGAATATGTGATTAGGATAATTACTTTTAAGTATGTGACTTTAAGAGTAGTTGATGTCATTTGGAGATAAAATTTAACATGGAAGACTACATAACCAAATTCTTCTAAGTTTTTGGTTTCAATATTAGTTTAGATTATATTGAAGGATTTTAAGGACAATCGTTTATTGAATGGTATTTATTTAACTTTGGTGTATTGTTGGTTTAATTTTAGAAATTAAAATTTGTGTTTCTTTCTCTAAAGGAATATCCTTTTGGGGGATCATCAGATCTTGAACTAACCATTTTGGTTTTGATTAATCTTTAAAGACAAGGTAAATATATATTTTATCCTTCATGGGTTACGTGGTTTTATAGAAGTTTATTCTAGCTCTTCCAGTGTGACCATGTCTTCATGAATAATCACCATTTAAAAAAATGGGTTAGTGGTGGAAATTTATTAAATAATGAAACTCTAATTAAAAAGTAATTATATCTCTTTATTTTCTTAGTCAATATGATAAATGAATTCCTCATCTTTATGTAATGTAACTTGAAACAAATATTGTCCATATACTTTTCCTACTGGGAAACTAATGACCGTTTGTCCCATCACAAGTTTGTGGCTTTCTTGTTGTTAACTTTCTCCTGATCATGTTTTCTATACCTCTCCATCCGAACATGACACTTGTTTTATCTTCCATATCCATGTTTTCCTACTTGGAATCCTAGTATGAGCAATCTTGGATAACCTTTGCACTTCTCTTTATTTCTTTTTAGGTGAGAGTTTTATTGAATCATTTTCCGATGTGGGACTTTCCATTATATTCCCAATCCCAATTTTAAAAATTTCTAGGACAAAATTATTTGAAGTAGGGGAAATGTAACACTCCAAGATTCCACGGTACGCTTCTCTTTGAATAATACAGTAGCGTGTGTTGTACGCAACTTCGAGTTCTAACACACACCACAACCAATCAAACTAGCCGTTAGGAATAGTAATACCCAATTTTTGAAATTTTATAAATTTTATCTTTCAAAATGGACTTCATTTTTGTGTTAGTAATATTGAAATTACCTTAGGGTGAATTTTTGGAATTTTTATGAAAACTTTCAATTTTTGATGAATAGTGAAAATCACTAAATTTTAATTAAAACAATTTTTTAATCGAAATAATTACTAGTGATAAATTATTAATTTTAGTGGTTTTAAAATATATTTAGAATATATTTTTACCATTTAATAAAATTTTGGTCATTGGATGTAATTTCACATTTAAACCGAACATAAACAAGTGTCAATATTTTGATAGTTATTATTTCTTAAAAACACGCTTTTTGTTTTGACAACAGAAATTAATTTTAAATTAATTTCTGCCACTTCTGTATTTTGAATTTAGAAAAATGGATTCCATATTTAGAATCAGGAGGTACAAATTATGAAAATATGTAACTTTTATTTGTAGGCATTTTGAATAATTATTTCGGTAAATATTTTATTTACCATGGTTAAAGGGTAAATTCGGTAAATAAGGGTAAAAAATATTATTATTATAATAATAAATTACCCTAAAACATATCCTAAACCTATGGGTTGATACATGTTCGACCATGGTCATCTTTGGGTTGATTTTGGGACCCCATGGATCCACTTGTAAGTGATAATTACACTTTATATTAATTAAGTTAAAGTAAATACAAAAATGACATAAGCATATATCTTTTAGAAATTTTTTTTACAAAGGGTTATATATGTTATATGTTCGACTATAAATATTCATTAGAAAGATAAAAATATTTCCTAAATAATGGTATTTTATTTATAATTTCTAGACATTGATTAATTAAATTTATTTATGACACAATAATGACGCAATATTTTCCTTATTAATGAATGAATCAAATAATTAGTATTATAAATGTTCAAATAAATATACTTTGAAAGTTTTGATGCCATAAACAAATTTTATTAGTTAATTTGACATTTTATTATTGCTTAAATTATTATTTTTTGAGTTAATAACTTTTTTAAGAATTTAACAAAAATCAATTATTAAATATTGTCAAAATTGACATAAATGAGTTTTTAAAACAAATATTATATTACTGATTAATATTCTATTCATAAAAATATACGGTTTGGCCACAATACTTATATAATGATATTTTTATCATTAATTGACCACTTTTGGGTCACTTAGAAGTATATAGTAAAGTTATTAACCATATAATATAAAAATACAATGTGAGATGGTAAATGTCAAACAATTTAACTAAGAGTGAAATATAAATTATAAGGTTAATATAGTAACCCAAACCTGTATAAAATATATTGGATGAAAGGATATCAACCCATAACCACCTTATAATTTTAATAATTCACTTTGGAGCCATTTTAAACCGAATATGAATTTATTATAAATTAATACTTTAAGTTTTTCCAAAAGAGCCCCTCCTCCCCCTTATAAAAGGACACAAATTATAAACAATTCATCATACCTTCAAAGCTTTTTGGTTCGGCCAAAATTTGCCCAAATACCCTCTCAACTATCCTCCCTTAATCCTAAAGGCCATACTTTAGTCATAAATCCAACCTAAAGATCTCTTTTTATTAAACCAAAAGGAAGAACCTGAAGAAGAGGTAATGTTTTCACAACCCTCTTTCAAGTTCCTTTCTTCTTCAAATTCTTCTTTCTTTTTTATTTCCATTCTAAAATATTAAATCCAGTATATTTTATATACTGTGATATTATTATAAGTATGGTACAATCATATTCAGTATTCTATCCATACTTTTGATGACATGTCACCACACGTGCGTACGTACGGCCGACCGTCTCCACGTCGTGGTGTAATTGTTATTCAATACATTATTATTTGGATGGGTATAATAATGATGTGTAATTCATGTAAATAATAAGTATAACATGATAATTATTCTATATTAATGATATACCATCCAATTATATAATATTTTAATATCAAAAGAATGATATTATCGCTCGTGCGTACGTACGGACACCGTCTCCACGAACGCGATGAGATTCATTCCCCATCTTATCCATACAAGTATAATTCTCATTTTATGATTAAAAATAATTTATAAGGACTTGATATCATTATTTATATTAATAATTTACAAGCTATCCATAAAAAACACAACTTATGTAACAAAACATATAAAAGAAAACAAGTAAGTTAACACCCGAAACGGCGATAATACTAAGATATTATTAACAAAACAATGTTAAAAGATCATATATGATATCATATTAATGAATATGATTCTTTTATAACTCAATAACAATTATTTAACCATTATAAAGGTGTCTAACCTACCTTCATCCAAGGAAAAATTACAAAGTAACGGGTTTCTTATCTCAATTTTAATTCCGTGAGATTTCCATTGTTCTCCACTTATTTATTTCATGTGGTGTGTGTACTACCCATGATTGTATTCATTATATAATATAATTTAATTTATGGATATTTAAATCATACTTTTATCATCCTTCTTTCATGGGTGTATGTTTCGTAAGTTACCAAATCGATATGGGAATTTGAAATTTCAATTTTCATTCATTCGGCTTTACGCATACTTCATTGATTATTTTACTCTAAGATTATGTGTGGAATCACTATTTATTTTCTTATGTAATAATTTCCACTCCCCTTTCTGTTGATATACTTTTTATACACATAATAACTCCATTGATAATTTCTCAAGTCATTGATATGAACTTGATAAGAGTAATTTTTAACTCATTCTCCATTTGTTGAGTTAAATATCGAATTCATTGGTGTTGTCTTCCCATGAATTTGTGTGAATGTACTGTGATTGATTTATAGTGAATATACAATCATATTGAGTGTATTTATATTTATCACAGATAATTATGTTTTTGACTTTCCTTAACCTAAGGATACGGTCTTTATAAGATATTTCATCTTAATTTACATTCCATTGAGACTTCTTTGTTGTTATACACCAAATCACTTTTATATGGTGTATATAATGTACTTTGACATAGTATATCATGAATATATTTATTCTCATTATATTACAATGTTTTTATTACCTCAATTATTTTTATTCAAGTGTCACTCTTTTGGTTAGGAACTCTAACTAAAATATCATTTTAAATGATTTAAAGATTTTTTATTCTAAATATTTCTCATTAATGTCCATGTTTTAAAAATGGTTTTAAATACTTATTTATATGGACATTAAAGTTTTAAAATTAAAACTCCATTTAAAAGTTTCAAAGTGGTATGGGAAACTTTGATTCAAAAATCTATTTTTAAATGGCTTCTTGTCAAATAGTGTGACCATTAAATGTTTTCAAGAAAAGGGGGATATTTGTCTCAAATAGTTTTGATGATTATTTTCATCTATATCAATATCCTTCATTATTATCGATTGAAGTTAATATTTTACAATAAAATATTCTTTATTATATTGAATGAGTTATGTTTTACTGTGTATGTGCTATTTTTATACCTTTCATGGTTTGTGGATAAAGTATTGACATTTCGTATTCTAATTTTAATACGAATGTTTATGTTATGTTTCAAATTTTCATATGATGAATGCATTGGACTTATTTAGTGACGGGTGGAGCCCGCTATAGCTCCTCGGTGCTTCAGTAGGTCTCATGAGACAAACTAGTGTCTTGGGATAAGGCCTTGACAAAATATTATTTGTAGTCCTGGCATGAGGCCTTGAATATGTGGTTATGATAGTATGGAATTATGCATTCCATCATTATAAATGTTGTTATTGATATTTCATGTTGTTATTCAACTAGTAGAATATCCATGTGAATAAATAAATGGCATTATTTCATTTTATCTTTGCCATATTATACTTAAGTTCAAGTTTAAAAGGCTTTTGTTTTAGTTATACATTACCTTAAATGTTTATTCTTATTTATGAAAGATTCCGCTCTATTGTTATCCTTACTGAGCATCTGAGCTCACCCCTTTCATTGTTTTATTTTTTTCTAGGATGTGAAGAAGTAATTTATGAATGAACTGTAGGGATAATATGAGGGGATATGAAGACAATATGTTGTTGTTGTTTTTTTTTACTTTATGATGTAATGTAAGACTTATGAATATATCAAGTGTTTCCAAGACTACTAAACTAATCGTTCTTTAGTGACTTGATCTTTTGTGATCATGAAAATGTTATGTACTAATGCACCCACTCTGGGTAACTGGGGTCGGGGCGTTACAATAGTTGTGTTATAAACCCTAAATATTTGACAAATCATACAATATGATCATCTATTTATCATTATTTGTTAAATTAATAAGATTATAAAAACATTTTATGATTAATATTCATGGTTTTTACGTGGAATGTGTTATGAATCCTAAATATTTACCCATATTTCTTCTCAATCTATATTCATTTTCATTAAAATTTATGGGTGATCCCCTCCCTTGTAGAAACATTTTAAAAACATTTAGTCCAAATATTCCAAGGCATAAAATATCTACTTGGTGATGGGATTATATCATTATAATTATATTGTGAATTCATTGATTTATAATCAATCACTAGATTTGTAAATAATAATAATAATTACACATGTTAGTATTTTTGTTTTTCATTGCATACCCTGAATGTGTAAAATATGAGTAATGGGAGATCCTTAGGATCTTGGATGTATATCTTGAAGAATCAATTTTATAAGTATTATTTTTGTTAAATTCTTCATAAGAACTATGATATGATTATTATTATTAAAATCTCTTGAAGAGTTATTATATTCTCACATATTAACCTTAAATGGTAGTTCAAAACTAATTTAAAGGATTGGAAGAAAAAATATTTTTTGATTGGATCCTTTCCATTACTATTTATTTATGTTTTTATAATTAATTCAATCCTCTTACTTTGTTTTATAATTTATTAATTATTAATTTTTAATATTTTTTATTGTTTATTTTTTTAGAAATAATTATTCTATAATTCTCATATATTATATTGAAGAGTGACAAAAATATGTTATGTTTATGGTGTTATATTATTCTAGTAAAGGGAATTTTATTTAGCATTATAATAATCTAAAAATTATATTACCGATGAATATTTTTCAAAGAAAAAATATAATGTATGAAAATCAAATGAAAAATATATTATATGTGTTATGTTGAAAGATATTACATATTTAAATAGTTTTAGAAGTTATAATTTTAAAAAGTTTATAAAATTTAGAAGCCCTTATTTTCTCTAAGTGTTGAACCATTTGAATATTAAATTTATATATGATATCTCTCTAGAAGAAGATTAATTTTACATATTCAGGGTTTTATGTTTATATATGTTGTGAGGAGTGGAATTTAGTTTTATGTATCTAGAATAAGGTAATAAAAATATGATATTTGGGAAAGTTTTTGATGAATTGAAGGAATTGAATCTTACACCATAAAGGGAAGGAGTATTGGATGATTTTTTCCACTATAATTTTAGACAAATAATGTTTCGCAACTGTGATGAAGTTGTTAATTCAATGGTGAGACATTTATAGATTTCATTGATTCTATTACTTTAAAGTTTCCCATTCCATGGAAGAAAGGATATTCCATATAGAATATTTAGTTATATGATCATGGTAAATAATGATATGATGAAACAATATTCCATCTATTTTACTTGAATTTTTAGTGACTAAGGAGTCTATAAAATTGAGAGATTGTGAGTTACACACCCTGGAAGAGACCGTGTTGCAATTATAATATCCTTATGAAAAACTATAATATAAAAAATAAGTATTTTGGAGGATTTTATTAATTTTATGTGTTGATGATAAAATGGAAAGGATATAAGCTATGTTGTGAATAACTAGAGATTTCAAATGTTAAGTAAGAATGTTTCTTATAAAAAATTCAAGAATTTAAATTTTATAAGGGATAAATTTGTGAGATTTTAGGGATTATTCAATATTAAAAATCTAGTTTACTTGGATGAAGTAAATGAATATTCTCATTTCTATTTTTATGGAAGTTATTTTAAAGCAGTATAAACTATTATTAAAAGATTTATTCATAGTTAAATTCTTCTATGAATATGAAAAAACCATAGGGGAAATTATGGATTTATTTTATTGGTTTATTTTGAATTATCAAAATAATAAGTACTAAAATAATTCTATTATTCTTTATATTATATATATATATTTTTGGAAAAATGTTTTAAGAGTGAAAAAAAGTTTTTACAAATACTAAAATGTTACAACTCCTAAAGAGACACTTTGAGAAAAAGAGAAGAAACATATTTTGTTCATTTTTTTCTTTACTACTATGATACAATTTTAAACATATTTTATGACTAAAAAAAGGAATAAATGAATGAAGATAATCATAAGATTATTATTGTGATAACTTGAAGATTATTTTTTGTTGTTTTTTGTTTTTATGTTAATTTAATATCAAATTATAGTGAAGGATCTCATAAAAAACACCGTATCTTGAATAATTATTTTGGGAGGAAGATTAATCCTATGTTAGTTGACATAGTTTCAAATATGTGTTAATTTCTTTACCATTTCTATATCTCATTTAATTATATTCTAAATGACAACTACATGTACTCATTTGTGAGTGAGGTGTCAAATAATTGACATAAATTATGGAGTTATGTTTCAACTTCTTGTATTTAGTAGTGTGGTCACCAATAAAATTATTTTAATTCCTGTTGAAATTATTAAACTAAGTTTCAGCTAATTATACTCAGTTTTGTGATCCCTAGGAAACAAATTTGAATAAAATCACTAATCTAACATTACGTGTTAGTATAGTGGACTAAGGGATGTTAATTTTTTACAAAAAAAACTACAAACCTATTGTATGTACTAATATTTATATTCTTTTATTTCCACTTCATTACTTGACTAAACTATAAGTTCAAACATATTTACTTTAAAGGGTAAGTTTGAAATCAGTATAATTATTTAAAGGAATCAATTCACCCCCTATTGAGTCTTTTTCTATTATGAATATGGAAAAAAATTTGGAATCATAGTTATACACTTTAATATCCCTACACAATTCAAAACATTATCTCTAAAGATATTTTAATTTTATCCTCAACAAGATAGAGAGAAAAAAATTAAACTGGAAAAATACTAATGGCTGATCTAAGAGAAGGTACGTCTATGATTGGAGATCCTTATTTTAATGGTGATAATTATGGTTTCTATAAATATAGATTAATTATCTACTTGATGAATCTTGGTTTTAAAGATTTTATAAATATTGAGAAACCTTATAAGATAAATGTTGGTGAGAATAAATTGTGGAATCCTGATCAAGAAGCTAAGTATGATTTTTATTCAAAGGCTATGGATTATATAATTTGTGTATTTAAACCAAATGAATTCAATTAAGTTTCTAAATGTTCTAAAAATTAAGATATTTGGGAAAATACTATTATAGCCTATGAAGGAATTGAAAATGTAATTCAATTGAGGCACAACACTGAAAAGATTAAATTTTATACTTTTATGATGTTTTATATATATATATATTATTACAAAAACGAATTCAAGACTCACTAAGATAATAAATTATGTTTATTATTTTCGAATTGATATTTCAAAATAATAACGATCTTTAAAAGTTCTTAGAGTTATACCTATCAAATAAAGTGTAATGTCTTCCCACATTATATAGTCCACACTTATTAAATATTTTAAAATGAATAATTTTATGAAAACAATCATGATTTATAAAGCTGAGATATAAGTATAATATTGTGTATTGCGGGCCAAAAATTTTTATACATAAATATTACTTCTTATTAGATGAATATTTATTTTATATCATTACGATACATGCCCAAGCCATAATGGTTTACTATTATTGGAAACAAAGATACGTAAACTAATGGAACATAAAAGATCTACCTAATCTTCAACTAATTCCTTCATTAATAGCTTCCTTATTAAACATATCATTCTTAAATCATTTATTCATAACTTAGGGAATAGGAAACATCATAAAGGGCATGATAAGATGACCAGGAAATGTAATTAATGGATATATCAATTATAATTTAAGAATAACATGTGTATAAGGGTATAAGTACCTAACATTATCATTTTAAAAACACACCCATTAATTCACATATGATAACAACAAGTCATGGTATAATGCTTGGTAATTCATAAGACATGAATCATAAAGGAATCAAAGAAAACGATCCTTGATGTCATAATATTATCACAAAATCATCTCATAAAGAGTGGCATAAAGTGTGGCTTAATCATAATTATAGAAATATTATATTAAAAATACTCACTAGACATTAATCACATTTTTGGCCTGGATTAACCACTCATGTACTAGATTTGAGTTTGGGATGACCTATAGTATATCCTCTTTCAGGGTTGGTATAAACTCTAATGTACCCTATTTTTGGTTTGGGATAACCTCCCTAATACCCTCTAAGCTCATAAAAAATTAAAATTTACATAATGAATTAGAGACCAATATAATTCTAGGTGTAGACATCACATAATTATAATCTATTCATATGTACACAACAAGATCACAAAACATTCATCATATCATCATAGGCTAACCCATAGAAAGTATACATGTTTCATATAAATACCGTCATCATAATCATAAAATACCCAAATAAATAATAAGTGTGGTATCAATGGATTATAACCATATTAAATCATAAGTTGTATCCAAGTATTTTATCATCGGTGAAAAAATCATTTTAAAGATCGTAGGAAAATTTCTTGAGGAAAATACCCTTTTCATTTTAAAATAAATTATTTAAAATAATATTTTTCCAAAATATCATGGATAAAATTGCATCGAAAATTACATTGGAAACTTGTAATGGAAACTTCAATTTATTGAGTGGTTTTTACAAAGGGAAATTACATTCATGTCGTAAATTTAAAAGAAATATTCTATACACACCTTTAGTAAAAAGTACCTCATTTAGAAAATGATAGGACAATTCCTTTAATTTTTTTTATGGAAAGTAATACATGGCTAAAAATAACTTTTAAAAATCATAGGATCATATTAATAACATTTTTCATTTTTTTAAAGAAAACATGGACAATGATGAAAATGATACCTCACTAAGTAGTAAAGCAAAGTCGATTTCCTTAAAAATATTCTTTTGGTCTCTTAAGTACATAAAGTGAAGAAAATGAAAGTAAATTGTAACACCTGAGACTTTTATGTTATATAAATAATCAAAGGAATATTTTTCTACACAAAAAACTTGCTTGACTTTCTTTACACAAAATCACGACCTTCCTCGATAGCTTGCATCGTACGCAATACCGAGTTTCACAAAACAACGATATACTATTAAAATATTATTAAAACTAGCTGTTATGAATAGTAATAAACACTTTTTGAAATTTTATAAATTTTATTTTTCAAAATGGAATTCATTTTTGGATTCGTAATATCGAAATTATCCTAGGGTGAAATTTTGGTATTTTTCTGAAAACTTTCAATTTTTGATGAATAGTGAAACCACTAAGTGGTAGTTAAAAAAACTGAATTTTTCATAAAACTTAATTTTACCGCTTCTGTGATTGGAATTTCGAAAATATGAGAGACACGGTTAATATCAAGGACTAAAATGTGGTTCAATGAGATGAAAATAATTTTTGGTGAATAGTAACTTTTTACATTTTTTTACCACGGTTAAAAGTAAATAGTGTAATTAAGGGTAAAAATGATATTATTATTACCCTAACACATGTCCTAATTCTATTTGACAAGTGTAATTCGACCAAAAACAAACTTAGGAATAAAATATGACCGTTTAGGCCCACTTGGATTAGATTAGGACATTTATTATTAATTTATTTAAAGAAGGGTTAAAATAGTTAAAGTCAAAGTTTAATAACTAAATAATTTTTAATATAAGGATATACATAAGATAAATTCTACTATAAATATTCATTAGAAAGATAAAAATATTTCCTACATAGTGATATTTTATTTGTAATTTTTATACTTTAAATAATTTAATTTATTCATGACACAATGATGATGGAGCAATTACCATAATAGTGAAAAATTAGAATAATTAATATTATAAATACCTAAATAAGTATAATTTGAGACTTTTTATGAATTAATCTATTTTTCTAGGTTAATATGACATGTTAGGATTGATTTAATTAACTTTTCTCGAAGTAATCATTCTGTTATGAGTTTCAAAAAAATCAACTATTGAATAGTGTCAAAATTGACATAAAATAGTTTTTAAAACAAATATTATATTAGTAATTGTTATTTTATTACTAAAAATCTAAGGTTAGGCCAAATGACTTATATAAGGTTATATATATTAATAATAAACAACTTGGGGTTCGTTTGGCTACTTATAGTAAGTTTATTAACCTTATAGTACAAGAACACAAGAAGACACGGTAAAAGTAAAACTATTTAACTTAATGTTAAATCTAAATGATAAGGTTAAAATAGGAACCTAAACTTGTCTAAATTCTATTAGATGAGATACATCCTAGAGGTCCTGGTATTGTTCAAAGACCAATTTTAGTTCCATAAAAGAAGGTCTCAAAGAAGTACTTCAAAGAAGAGGTAATGTCCGTTACCGATTCTTTCATCATTATTTCTTCTTCCACTTCTTCTTCTTCTTTAGTTGTATCATTATGAAGTAATAACATCAGTATCACTAATATACTGATATGTTATTATAAGTATGAAACAACCCTATTTAACCATCTATCCATCCTACGGAAAATGAAATCACCGCACGTGCGTACGTACGGAATACCGTCTCCACGCCGTGGTGTAATCTATTTTCCACCACCACCTTACTTGGATGGGTATAATGGTGTAAATAATGACTATATATGACTATTATAAAGTTATATTGATTCTGAAATAGTATACATACACTCCAATATAATTCCACGATCATAGGAACGATATCATCACTCGTACGTACGTACGGAATACCGTCTCCATGATGTGATGCGACTCGTTCTACATGATCTTCATTTCATAATGATTATATAAATGAATTGAATGAATGAATATGATATATATTACACTAATACAATTCTGGAAATGAGGTATCTATAACCTAAAGAGAAGAATAAGAATTTATTCAACAAAACACGCATAAGAACAAAAAGTTATAAACACCCGAATAACAAGTAGCAATGAAATATTACTACTAGGAAGCTTGGAATATGACCATATATGATATCATAAAAATAAGTATGATTCTGGAATAAATAAATAACATTATTTAAATCATTATAAAGGAGGTTCGGACACGTACAAAGCATATCGGACCTAAGGTAAGGGAAAATATCACAATCTAATTTTTATCCTAGATTGTTTATAATTTGAAATTTTCTGGGGTGTATTTTATCATCCACATCCATGTTTCCTCAATATGTAATATTTATACCCTTATACAATAGTTTATATCCAATTTTACCCTTCGGTGAGTTTTTAGTAAAAGATATGAAATGAATCTTTTGTCGTTTTTCATACGAGGTACTTTTTGACTTTTCCGACAAAAGTACGAAGAATGTTTTTTTAACTTATACGGCATGAATGGATTTTTAAAACATTATTTCCAAGAAGATTCCTTTACAAGTTTTCAAGTTTATTTTTAATCAAATTCTTTTATTTTATAATTGTACGACATGTTAAGAAAGGAAAAGTGTTTTTGAAGCAGAAAGGATATTTTCCTCAAGAATGGAGTTCAAGTGTTTTATCAAAATTATTTTCCATCTAAGATAATAAAGGGTTCTGTTTTTATCCCAATTATTACATTTATTTGATTATTTTGTGATGGAATTATAATTTTATGAATTCCTTTATCTTATATAAATTGTTTTATGATGTCACGATGTTTAAGAATTCCCATTTTTATTACATGCGTTATGCTATGATGTATGTTTTTTTGATTTTTTGGAACAAATAAGAATGGTACCATTATGAGATGAGTGGGACCTATATATCCCTCCAATTAATTGGGTAAATATTTTATATCTCATGAGATAGACATGGCTGGAACGGTAGGTTATACCGGTTCAGTGAAACAGGACTGAAACGAGGAGTGAACTCGGTTCAGAAAGGGACTTTGTCCACTAAGATAGTCTTGGCAATGAGTCTTGACTAATAAGAAATTATTCTCTATGATTATGTGTGTATGCCACAAAGTTTCATGTTTTAAGTTATGATTATTGGGATTACATTTCACTACTATGATTTATCCCATGTTATGAAATTATGATCTCTTTTGCAGGTTAAGATTTCCAAAAGTTATGTGCTTATGTATATGATGTGATTGATATTTCTTTTGTTTAACCTTACTGAGAATTTGAGCTCAACCTTTTGTATGTTTTATTTTTCCAGTTCAGGAAGAAGGTTATTAAGTAGAATAATCCAAAAATGGACTCTAGATATGATGAAATAAATGGGAGGCAAAGTAGATGCTTTATGAACCAGTTGTTTATGTTTCCTAGTTTCTAAAGACACTATACCTATACGGTCCTTTCTTGGTTTTGTTATATGTTGTAATAAATGTGATTCAATTCTGAAGTAATAACAATGTATGTAAAGTTTGGGTCGTTATAGTTGGTATCAGAGGAAAGGTATAGTCAACCTTTGGAAACTAGGATGCGATAGCCTTAGTAAGAAATCTAAGGATAAGTCTAAGCATAAAACACAATCTTTGTGTTTTAGAAATAGCCATGAATAACCTAGTATAATACCTTAAGTGTGAAATTTTATTCTTGATTATGTGGTTTTCCTATTATAATTAGTGTTGCTCACACTATTCTTCTTGGTTTTAGTCAATGGATGGAACCCGAAGGAACTGTGTTAATGCGGAATGTGACGGGCAATGCAATGATTGTCCCCCTGAGCAACCAGACATTATGGGTGCTGGAATGCAAAATCTTGTAGCCATGCTCACACAACTTTCTCAAGCTATGAATCATGCAGGACATCCAAATGAGCAAAGGAAGGAGAAACATTCTGTTGAATCCTTCATGAGACAGCGTCCACCTTCATTCAGTGGGTCTACTGATCCATTAGTTGCTGAACAATGGATTAGTACTACTGAAAAGATATTTTCAGTTCTTCAATGTTCTGAGCATGATAAAGTCATCTTAGCAGTGTATCGTTTGGAAGGTGATACTGATGAATGGTAGAATCTTATTAAAAATATGAGGCAAAGGGATGAAATTGAGTCCATGGAATGGGACGAGTTCAAGAACTTATTTTTCAATAAGTACTTCCCTCGTATTCTCCGAACAAAGATGGAGAAAGTGTTTCTTGAACTGAAGCAAAAGGATGATGAATCTGTTGGTACCTATGAAGAAAATTTTACAAGACTTGCAAGGTATGCTTCTGGTATTATTATCCAACCTGAGAGTAAGATCGATCAATTCTTTAGTGTCTTAAAACCAAGTATTCAAAGGGACTTAGCCATAAGGGACTTCAATAGCTACGAGGAAATCGTTCGATGTGCTCTCAATGTTGAGATGGAGATTGGAGTAACCAATCAGTCATATGGGTTTGATAAGAAGAGGAAAATGGAATTCAAAGGAAAATATAAAGAGCACAATGAAAAGAAGATGAGCTTTCTGTTATGCTCAAAGTGTGGAAAGAAACATGGAGGGAGTTGTCTTAAAGGGACAAGTAAATGTTTCAAATGTGGAAAGGAAGGTCATCGGGCATTTGAATGCCGTAATGATGGGAAGAATATGTCTAATGATGCAAACAAAGGAAGGGATGCACAGAATGAACCTACTACACTTCAATGTTTCAAGTGAAAGGAGATGTGGCATTATGCCAATCAATGCCCAAATCCAAGGGTTGATGATGATGGTTGACGTCAACAAACTCTTAAGGATAAAGACAAAGGAAAGTCACATGCAATTTCTATTAGCGATGTGGAGTACGATAACGATGTTGTGAAAGGTACACTTACCATCCACTCTAAAGTAGAAAATGTTTTATTTGATTCTGGATCCACCCACTCCTTTATTTCTGAAGAATTTTCTAAGGGTATCACTGTATTACCTCAATAATTAGTTGTTGAGTTAGCTGTGACAACAACTAATGGCACAACAGTCGCATCAAAAGTTTATAATTCTTATACGATTGAAGTTTGTGGGAAAGTGCTTCCTGCAAATCTTGTGATCCTTCCTATAGTGAAATTTGATGTGATTCTTGGCATTGATTGGCTTTCTCTACATGTAGATCATATCAATTGCCAAATAAGGGAAGTCACATTTCATATTCCAGATCAATCTATGATCGTCTATCGAGGCAAGGATGAACATAACCTTCCAGTGGAAATTTCTTCCATTTTATGGGTATTGATTCCACTAAATGAAGGTTATTTATCTCAAATGGTTGGTGAGAAACTCATGATTAAGAATATGCCCATTGTACGGGAGTTTGATGATGTCTTTCCAGAGGAATTACTGAGTCTTCCACCGAATAGTGAAGTTGAGTTTTCAATAGAACTCGTACCGGGTGCTTTGCTTATTTCAAGGACACCTTATAGAATGGCCCCAATTGAGTTACAGGAATTGAAGAAGCAACTCCAAGAGAATCTTGATAAGGGGTTAATACGCCCTAGTGCGTCACCTTGGGGAGCACCTATTCTGTTTGTTAAGAAGAAATATGGATCAATGAGACTCTGCATTGATTATCGAGAACATAACAAGATCACTATCAAGAACAAATATCCTCTCCCGTGCATTGATGACCTATTTGACCAGCTACGCGGAGCTCAATACTTTTCCAAGATTGATCTTCATTTATGGTATCATCAATTAAGGGTCAAAAGGGAGAATATACCAAAGACGGCTTTCCGTACAAGGTATGGACACTATGAATTTATAGTGATTCCATTTGATCTTACTAATGCCCATGCTATCTTCATGGATCTAATGAATAGAGTCTTTAGAGACTATCTTGATCAGTTTGTGACAGTCTTTATAGACGATATTCTTGTCTATTCAAAGAGCAAGGAAGAACATGAAGATCAATTGAGAAATATATTGAAGACCCTGAGAAAGGAGAAGCTTTATGCCAAATTTACCAAGTGTGAATTTTGGCTTCAAAAAGTTGTATTTTTGGGTCACATAATCTCAAAAGAGGGGATATCTGTGGATCCAGCAAAAACAGAGGTTATCGAAAGATGGTCAAGACCAACAACAGTGACTGAGATCCGATGTTTTCTTGGTTTGGAGGGATATTATCGACATTTTGTGAAAGATTTTTCACGATTACCTAATCCACTCACCAAGTTGACTCGGAAAGGAGTTAAGTTTGTTTGTACGGAGGAATGTGAAGCGAATTTCAAGGAGATGAAAAGAAGGTTATCCAGTGCACCTGTGCTCACACTGACTTGTAGTGGAGAAAGGTTTGTGATCTACAGTGATGCATTCAAGAAGGGATTGGGGTGTGTTCTTATACAAAATGATATGGTGATAGCTTATGCCTCACGACAGTTGAAAATACATGAGAAAAATTACCCAACTCATGATTTGGAGTTAACTGCGGTAATCTTTGCATTATAGATTTGGAGGAATTACCTTTGTGGTGAAAGGTGTGATATTTATAATGATCATAAAAGTTTAAAGTATATTTTCACACAAAAGGAGCTGAATATGCGCCAAAGAAGATGGTTGGAGCTGATTAAGGATTACGACTACTCAATCCATTACCACCCTGGGAAAGCAAACAAGGTGGCAAATGCATTAAGTCGACAAGACCATGCCAGTTTATCCATGATGAGGATCACAAAAGATCCAATATTTATGGATTTACAAATAATATATCTTGGAATTATAATGGAAGGGGAAAAATCTTATCTTTCTCAAATGAATGTTAAACCATCTATACATGTGAAGATTAAAGAGGCACATAAAGAAGATGTTGAGTTACAAAAGAAGGTGAGAAATGTTTCTGAATTCAACCTTGATTGTGATGGGATAATAAAGTTCATGAATCGGGTTTGTGTTCCTCCCATCCCAGAATTAAAGAAGGAGCTGCTGGATGAGGCTCATAGTTCTTCATTCTCTATTCATCCTGGTAGCACGAAGATGTATAGGGACCTGAAAGAGTACTTATGGTGGGATGGCATGAAAAGATATGTTGCTGAATATGTCTCTCGATGCTTGGTTTGTCAGCAAGTTAAAGCTGAGAGACAGAAGTCTAAGGGGATGTCACAACCATTACCCATACCCGAATGGAAATGGAAAAACATCACTATGGACTTTGTCATAGGACTTCCTAAAACATCCAAAGGCAATAATGCTATCTGGGTCATAGTTGATCGTCTTACCAAGTCTGCACACTTCATTGCTATTAGAGATGATTTCTATCTGGATCAGCTTGCCAGGATATATGTAAAGGAAGTGGTAAGATTGAATGGAGTACCACTTTCTATTATATCTGATCGGGATCCGAAGTTTACCTCAAAGTTCTGTCGAAGTCTTCAGCATACTCTGGATACAGAGTTAAGTTTCAGCACTGCTTATCATCCTCAGACAGACGGTCAGTCTGAGAGAACAATTCAAACTCTAGAAGATATGTTGAGAGCTTTCTCTATGGATTTCAAAGGTGGTTGGGATCAACACCTAACTTTGGTGGAATTTTCTTATAATAATAGCTTTCACTCCAGTATTCAGATGGCTCCTTATGAAGCTCTCTATGGAAAGAAATACAGGACTCCAACTTGCTGGGATGAAGTTGGGGAAAGGAAGCTATTAAGACCTGATCTCGTTGATGAAATGGCAGAAAAGGTCTGATCTATTCAACAACACATAAGAGCAGCTCAGAATCGACAGAACAGTTATGACGACAACTGAATAAAATACCTAGAGTTTGAAGTGGGTGATAAAGTGTTCTTACGAATATCTCCCTGGAAGAGGGTTATGAGATTTGGAAAGAAGGGGAAGTTGATCCCTAGATATATCGGTCCATTCGAAATACTGGATCCTGTTGGGAAGGTATCTTACTGATTGGCGCTTCCACCTAATCTCTCTCAAGTTCAAGATGTGTTCCATGTATATCTCCTAAGAAAGTACATACCTGATCCTTCACATGTACTCAGCTCAGAAGTGGTACCACTGGAGCAAGATCTTTCTTATGAAGAACAACCGATAGAGATTCTGGATCGTAGTAAAAAAGTCCTACAAAACAAGACCACTCGATTGGTGAATGTTTTATGGAGGAGCCACCAATTAGAAGAAGCTACATGGGAGCTTGAGGATATGATGAGGGAGAGGTATCCTCATCTGTTTGTTACAAAGTGACGAATTTCGAGGGCGAATTTCATTTTAAGGGGGGTAGAATGTAACGCCCAAGACTTTTATGTTATATAAATCATCAAAGGAATCTTTTTCTACACACAACACTTGCTTGACTTGCTTTACACTAAATCACGACCTTCCTCGATAGCTTGCGTCGTACGTAATACCGAGTTTCACTAAACAACGATAGACTATTAAAATATTATTAAAACTAGCCATTATGAATAGTAATAACCACTTTTTGAAATTTTATAAATTTTATTTTTCAAAATGGACTTCATTTTTGGATTCGTAATATCGAAATTAGCCTAGGGTAAATTTTTGGTATTTTTCTGAAAACTTTCAATTTTTGATGAATAGTGAAACCACTAAGTGGTAGTTAAAAAAACTGATTTTTTCATAAAACTTAATTTTACCACTTCTGTGAGTGGAATTTCGAAAATCCGAGAGACACGGTTAATATCAAGGACTAAAATGTGGTTCAATGAGATGTAAATAATATTTGGTGAATAGTAACTTTTTACCTTTTTTTACCACGGTTAAAAGTAAATAGGGTAATTAAGGTTAAAAATGATATTATTATTACCCTAACACATGTCCTAATTCTATTGGACAAGTGTAATTCGACCAAAAACAAACTTAGGAATAAAATATGACCATTTAGGCCCACTTGGATTAGATTAGGATATTTATTATTAATTTATTTAAAGAAGGGTTAAAATAGTTAAAATCAAAGTTTAATAACTAAATAATTTTTAATATAAGGTTATACATAAGATAAATTCGACTATAAATATTCATTAGAAAGCTAAAACTATTTCCTACATAATTATATTTTATTTGTAATTTTTAGACTTTAAATAGCTGAATTTATTTATGACACAATGATGATGCAGTAATTACCATAATAGTGAAAAATTAGAATAATTGATATAATAAATACCTAAATAAGTATAATTTGAGACTTTTTATGAATTAAAATAATTTTATAGGTTACTATAACATGTTAGGATTGATTTAATTAACTTTTGTCGAAGTAATCATTCTGTTATGAGTTTCAAAAAAATCAACTATTGAATAGTGCCAAAATTGACATAAAATAGTTTTTAAAAAAATATTATATTAGTAATTGTTATTTTATTCCTAAAAATCTATGGTTCGGACAAATAACTTAGATAAGGTTATATATATTAATAATAAACAACTTGGGGTTCGTTTGGCTGCTTATAGTAAGTTTATTAACCTTATAGTATAAGAACACAAGAAGACACGGTAAAAGTAAAATTATTTAACTTAATGTTAAATCTAACTGATAAGGTTAAAATATTAACCTAAAATTGTCTAACTTCTATTGTATGAGAGTATTTCTACCCATACCAACCTTATCCTCGAAATAAATTAATTTGGAGCTATTTAAAACCGAACTTGACTATATAATAAAATAATATTTTTAGTTATTCCAAAGGGTCCCCTCTCCTCCCTTATAAAAGGGCACCTCCTCCCTCTCTTCCTCACACCACTTTGAACCTTCAAGCTCGGCCAACCCCTGCCAATTTCACCTCTCCACTTCCCTAGAGACATCCTAGAGGTCCTGGTCTTCTTCAAAGACCAATTTTAGTGCCATAAAAGAAGGTCTCAAAGAATCACTTCAAAGAAGAGGTAATGTCCGTTACCGATTCTTTCATCTTTATTTCTTCTTCCACTTCTTCTTCTTTAGTTTTTTCATTATGAAGTAATAACATCAGTATCAATAATATACTGATATGTTATTATAAGTATTAAACAACCCTATTTAACCATCTATCCATCCTACGGAAAATGAAATCACCGCGTGTGCGTACGTACGAAATATCGTCTCCACGCCGTGGTGTAATCTATTTTCCACCACCACCTTATTTTGATGGGTATAATGGTGTAAATAATGTCTATATATGACTATTATAAAGTGATATTTATTCTTAAATAGTATACATACACTCCAATATAATTCCACTATCATAGGAATGATATCATCACTCGTGCGTACGTACGAAATACCGTCTCCACGATGTGATGCGACTCGTTCTACATGATCTTCATTTCATAATGATTATATAAATGAATTTAATGAATGAATATGATATATATTACACTAATACCATTCTATAAATGTGGTATCTATAACCTAAAGATAATAATAATAATTTATTCGACAAAACACGCATAGGAACAAAAAGTTATAAACACCCGAATAACAAGTAGCAATGAAATATTATTACTAAGAAGCTAGGAATATGAACATATATGATATCATAAAAATAATTATGATTCTAGAATAAGTCAATAACATTATTTAAATCATTATACAGGAGGTTTGGACACGTACAAAGCATATCGGACCTAAGGTAAGGGAAAATATCACAATCTCATTTTTATCTGAGATTGTTTATACTTTGAAATTTAATGGGGTGTATTTTATCATCCACATACATGTTTCCTCAATATGTAATATTTATACCCATATACAATAGTTTATATCCAATTTTACCCTTCGGTGAGTTTTTAGTAAAAGATATGAAAGGAATCTTTTGTCGTTTTTCATACGAGGTACTTTTTGACTTTTCCGACAAAAGTACGAAGAATGTTTTTTTAACTTATACGGCATGAATGGATTTTTAAAACATTATTTCCAAGAAGCTTCCTTTACAAGTTTTAAAGTTTATTTTTAATCAAATTCTTTTAGTTTAGAACTGTACGACATGTTAAGAAAGGAAAAGTGTTTTGGAAGCAGAAATGATATTTTCCTCAAGAATGGAGTTCAAGTGTTTTATCAAAATTATTTTCAATCTAAGATAATAAAGGGTTCTGTTTTTATCACTATTATTACATTGATTCGATTATTTTGTGATGGAATTATATTTTTATGAATTCCTTTATCTTATATGAATTGTTTTATGATGTCACGATGTTTAAGAATTCCCATTTTTATTACATGCGTTATGCTATGATGTATGGTTTTCTGATTTTGCGGCACACATAAGAATGGTATCATTATGAGATGGGTGGGACCTATATCTCCCTCTAATGCATTGGGTAAATATTTTATATCTCATGAGATAGACATGGCTGGAATGGTAGGTTATACCGGTTCAGTGAAACAGGACTGCAACGAGCAGTGAACTCGGTTCAGAAGGGGACTTTGTCCACTAAGATAGTCTTGGCAATGAGTCTTGACTAATAAGAAATGATTCTCTATGATTATGTGTGTATGCCTCAAATTTTTATGTTTTATGTTTTGATTAGTGGGATTACATTTCACTACTATGATTTATCCCATGTTATGAAATTATGATCTCTTTTGCAGGTTAAGATTTCCAAAAGTTATGTGCTTATGTATATGATGTGATTGATATTTCTTTTGTTTACCCTTACTGAGCATTTGAGCTCACCCTTTTGTATGTTTTATTTCCCCAGGTCAGGAAGAAGGTTATTAAGTAGAATATTCCAAAAAGGGACTCTAGATATGATGAAATAAATGGGAGGCAAAGTAGATGCTTTATGAACCAGTTGTTTATGTTTCCCAGTTTCTAAAGACACTATACCTATACGGTCCTTTCTTGTTTTTGTTATATGTTGTAATAAATGTGCTTCAATTCTGAAGTAATAACAATGTATATAAAGTTTGGGTCGTTATATAAATTATGTAATATATATAAATAACCATAGAATAAAAAAATTAAACTCATTTATTAGATATGGATCATATAATTTCCCATAATGAAAATTCAAACATAACCCATCCCAATTAAAATGATATTGGAAAAAAAATCTCTTAAATCAAGTTCAAATTGATTTGTAAGAACTATAGCCTTCTGTATAATAATTTTAAATTTATTATAATTCTATTATATAACCATATACATACTTATAATATTATATATGATCCATTTATAATGTTTCAACATCAATTTACTAACAATTCTTAATTAAAATATTCATTTTTGGGTGTTAATAGTTTATTTTCACATAAATGTTTTGATTTAGTGGTTATGATAATTTTAATTTAATCATAGTTAAATAATCTCTATAATTTTAGTTATAATATAAATATAATATATATTCATTATTTATATCTTTATACCCATCCAAGTAAAGTGGTGATGAAAAATGAATAACAAAGCTATGTGGAGATGGTAAGCCATATATAAGCACAAATAATGTTTTTCATTTTCTATAATATGGAAAATAGAATGATAAAAATTATTCCATAAATATAATTAAATATCAGAATATGTTATAAAATAATGTTATTATATTGTAATGGTTTGGAAATAATTGAGAGAGGTAGAATATTAAGTAAAATGAAAGAGATTGGTGAAAACAATCACCTCCTCTTTGAGAGAAATCCTTAGAATTTGCTCTTAAATACTCTAGGGATGATATTTTTAAGAGTCAGGAACCTCTATAAATTAGATAAATATGTTTACAAGAGTTGTTTTTAGGGTTGTTTTGAGTTAAGTGTCTTAAGGTGGTGTGAATAATAGAGGATATGTGGTGTCCTTTTATAGTGAAGAAAATTAGAAACATGGAATTATTTAAAGATTTAAATATAATAAATTCTATTTCATTTTAAAGTGAAAAAAATTGGCCACAATTTTAAAAATAATATAGGTTATGGTTTAAATCACTTAAAAAAATGAAATTTCTATGGTTTGTTTGGAATTTTAAACATTATATTTTTGTTTATCGCATTTGTTAACTAATTTTTACTTTTCCTGTGGTTATAATGTTTTCAACACTAATGTGACAAACCAAAATTTTATCAATGTAATTTACCTTATTATAATTATTTTTATACTTTAAAACACATACATCACATAGATAAATTAATAAAAACATTATTCTTATAAATTAATAATAAAATAAGTGGTATTTAAAGAAATTAAGAAACCAATACTGATGGAATAGTGACCGGACTATTGGAATAGAAATAGAACCATTAAGAATAGTAACCAAGCTAATAGAATAATAACCTCACCCTATAAATTATAAATAAAATTAAGGCATCTTATAAATGAAAATAAGATATATTTGTATCATGGTATAAGAAATTAAATGTTTTAAAAATAATAAATTAAGTACCGGTATCTTTCTAAGTCCTAAATATTTATTTATAATTTTATAATAAATATAGTGTTTTAAAATAAAATATATTTTCATAAAATAAATTCATAAATTTATATATATTTTTATTATAAGTATAAGATAATTTTATGAGACATTAATTTAATTTTTAAAGTATCATAAAATTCGTTATAATATTAAAATCGTTATTTATCAAATAAATGATGGTTTTAATTAATAATAAAACTTCTCATATATAAAAATTTATTTTAATAAAATAAAGTCCGTTTTTAAAATCTAAGTATTAGAAAAATGGTTAAGGTGAATTTTTTGGATTTTTCTAAAATAGATGAATTTTTGGTGAATAGTGAAATACATTTATGGTATTTAAAAAATAAATGAATTATTGAGCCATGGATGATGTACGGATGAGTTAAGAACTCACTTTTTTGAACTATCTTGAACCATTTGTTGTATTTAGTCATATTAATCAACACTATTGATAGTCTTGAGGCAAAATAAAAAACAAATGTATAAAATAATCATAAAACACCCCTCTCCTCCCACTATAAATACCACCCCTCACCACCTATTCTTGTCACACATTATAAGATTTAGATCTTTCTTATATTATTACCAATTTTTCTTGCAAACCTCTTCCCCACAACCTAGTCTTTTGGGTATGACTAAAAGACAAAATCGAGGTTTCGTAAGGTTGATTTCAAAGAGATGGCATTCAAGAGGTAAAATCCACCTTATTTCCCTAATTTCTTTTTTTATTTCTTATCAAATCCTCACCTATAATATCCAAACTATAATAATAAATATAGTATAATATATAAAATAAAATGTTATTATGATAATGGAATATCCATCATCAAGTTTGTTCTCTTCTACTTTTATTCTAAAAATGAAAACATCGTCCGTGATGCGTTGATTCACCTTCTTCAAGGACTTTGATTTTTTATCTTCCATCACCACCTTCATGGTCATAAAACCATTATAACGGTTAATTGTTTTTTAAAATTAATATTATAACTTTTTATTTTTCATTTTTTTAAATTGATAAATATTCATGATATTAAATAGTAAAACAAAACTAGTTCATGATGATCGAAAAACCGCCAAAACAAACTAAACATTTATCATTAATGCTATATATAATTAATCATACTCTATAGGACCTTTTATAATTATGTAGGTTCATAAATATCATATAATTCCACTTATGGTGTTTTTATTCAATTTTACAATAACTAAAATAATTGAAGTTAATGGAACCCATAATAAAATCTTGAAACAAACACTCTTAAAAATCAAATTAAACATTATAACTCATAATAATTACCAATATTAATTTAATAAAATTATAATATATAAAATACATGTTTAATATATTTTGAATTAAATTATTAATTAATCTAATTTTATTATCTAGGAAATTATGTGAAAGTATATAATACTTTCGAATATAAGGTAAGGGGTCTCTCCGAACCTTCAAATTACCTTTGGGTTACACTTTATATTTATTTATCCCAATGTATTTATTCATTACTCTTATATTATTCTCTAAATTCTGTGTATATATTTCAAGCTTATGTATCCAGATAAATTCATCCTTCTTTGATTGGTAAATATGTATTTTAAAAGGTCTTCTTCTGAAATTCCTCTTGATAAACAAACCCAATTAAAGGAAACTTCCCATTATCTTACCCAATTAAAAGTACACTCCATAATCTATTTTAATCCACCATTATTTTTCTAAAATAAGTAATTTTATAATAAAAAAATATCTTAGTTAGTTTCTGTTTTATACAAAATTATCCATTTTTCATCATTAATGATTATTTAATATTTTCCCTTAAATAACACTGAGGTGGATCAGTTCTAATGTTTCTAAAATACTCATTTTTTATGTTTTAAATTTAGTTAGACATCATTTATCATGATATATGACTATTTCCCTTATTAATTTATAATTATGTTTTAAACCCATTGTTTCTTGTACACCATTGGGATATACTCTTTGGTTATTCCATATTACATTATTATTATAAACATTTCCTTCTATTGGTTACCCTTATGTTTGATTTTCCATGTTGCACACATATGCATGAACAAGTTATGATGGGTGCACCCATATAATTCTCTAATGCATAGGGTAATTTTTAGACTCATGATACATCAGTTATGGGATTAGTGAGTAATACTAATCAATTATGGGACTTTTTCCACCATGTGATATATTCTTTCCTGTTATCCTTGAATCATATTTATGTCTTGTTATATGTTTCTAGAAAATTACTATAATACCATGATTACATGATACCATATTCTACATGTTATTCTTCCATATGGTTATTCATGTTCTATTCTGTTATGTTATTAAGTTATGCATTATAACTCATGTGTTATGATTTATTCCCATTGTTATTCCCTTATTGGAATTTTTTCACATCCCTTTGTTCATGTATTCTGTAGGTTGTCCTATGCAGATGTAAGAGCTCAAATGAAGTTATGAGCTCAATATGAATATGAAATAAAAGATGTTTTTATTTAGGTTTCATGTTTTATAGTCATGTACCTGGTCCTCTAAAGACACTTGAATTTAAAAACCTGGGTTTATATTTGATGGTTGATTATGCTTAAAATCATGTAATAATATGTGTAAATAGACAGGCTCTCTATAGTTGTTATCAGAGAAAAGTAAGGAATCTGATCCTTAGGAACACTCATGTGTAGGCATGGGATGAAGCATGGATCTCTTCTTAAGGGATTCATGAGGAAAGGGTTCCATTGGGGATGGTGGTGTGTCTTTCCCAGGAGGTGTGTCCAACCATGGAGTTCCTTGATAGGTATCAATTATAGTCCACTGGAAATAATTACATACCTCTATAAATGGTATAAAAGCACAGTCAAGTTTTTTTTATGGATTATGACTAGAAAACCTTATTATGAACTCTAGGGATAATTATATCACCATAGATAACCTAGATTGAAACTTAGAGAGTCACATGTAATGATATACTTTTCATTTATAAGTATATTCTTCTATGTTCAATGTTTCGTTTTTTATATGCTTGTTAGCTAAGCATTCAAGCCCTATAATTGTATATTATTTATATTATTTAATTTCCAGAAATAGCCAAACTCGTGCCAAAAATCATTGTGATAGGAAATGTGATGATTGTCCTAATGAAATTATAAATATGATCTGAAAGGAAGCTAAAAAATTCATGAAAGTACTAGAAAAACATGATCATGTTATAAATAATAATTTTAATCTTGTGGAACACCCTACTTTTCCTAAGAAAGAGAATGTTGTGGTTCAGTTTTGTGTGTGAAAAAGAACTCATATACTTATTGTATCTTTTGATACCATCATCGCAGAACAAAGGATTAACTCTATTGAAAAGACATTATCTATACTCCTGTTCTTAGAAGAAGAGAAATTCATGCTCTAGGTTTATTATTTAGATTGGGAAGTTGAGCAGTGGTGAAAACTGAAAAAAAGGCCTATGGAGAAAATTGATTCCATTTATTGGTAATCATTCAAGAAAATATTTTTCAATAAATATTTTCCCAGAACTCTATGTATTAATAGGGGAAGGTAGTTCCTCATACTGAAACGAAAGGAATACAAATCTATCGGGGATTAAGAGGTAAACTTTACAAGGATTTCGTGATACCTCTTTTGATTTTTCATGAACATGGAAAGAAAGGTGGATCACTTATTTAGTAGATTAAAGCTGAGTCTATGAAAAGAATTAGTGATATGAGACTTTGAAAGCTATGTGAAGATTGTTTGTTGTTCCCTTAAGGTTGATATAGAGATTCGAGACTCTCATTGGTCTCATGGTCTTAGAGATAAATATCGGAAAATGGTGTTTATTATGGGAGGATCAATAGATAAATACCATGATTGAAAGAAAACCCAACATCTCACATGCAAAAATTATGGGAAGAAGCATCCTAGGAACTCTCTAAATGGAATAGAGAGATGCATTTAATGTATAAGAGAGAGAACATCAGGATAATTATTTCCAAAGTAATATAAAGAATTACAAATGTGTGTAAGAATAAAGAAGGGTTTAGATCAACACTCAATTTATAGTAAGGTGTTTCAATTGTAAGGAACATGGGAATAATGTGATCTAATATTCTAGACCAAGCGTTTTAAGAGTAAATCAACTACAACCTTCAAGACAACAAGGAAGATAATAGATACTAATTATACTAAGGTGGAGTCCGAAAATGATGTTGTGATAGGTATGATGGTTATTCATAAAAGAATAGAGAGTATACTATTTGATCTTAGTTCTATGCATTCTTTCATATCTTGCAAGTTTAGTAGAACTATTCAAAAAACACCACAAAATATGGAGGTCAAGTTATCTATGAGAATAAAAAATGGGGAAATTATTGCATCCAAAGTATATAACTCCTCCTCGGTTCATTTTTGTGGGATTAAACTTCCAGTAAATCTTTTCCTACTTCATTTGGTGGAGTTTTATTCAATATTTGTCATGGATTGATTGTAATTATAGAAAGACAACATTAAATATTGGGAAAGGGAGATTAATCTTCACGTCTCGAGGCACCATACAATTATGTATAAGTGTATGTATGAGGATGAATCTCCTTCAAAATCATTATATCAACTGTGGATATTATTTCTTTATGAGAAAACATATCTAGCTCAAATAATTGAGACAAAGTAGAGAATCATGCTCAAAGACATGCCCATTGGGAGGGACTACACTAATCTGTTCCCCAAGGAATTGAATGGTCTTCCTACAGACCAAGAGGCTGAGTTCTCAATTGAACTTATTCTAAAATCTCTTCATATATTAATTAATCCTTATAGAATGGCCACCGTTTAGTTAAAACAATTGAAGAAGTAGTTACAAGAGAATATGGACAAGGGTTTCATAAGCTCGAGTGCTTCATCATGGGGTGTGTCAGTCCTCTTTTTCAAGAAGAAGGATGGATCAATGCGCCTCTTTAATTATTATCATGATTGCAAAAAAAGAATGTTAACGAATAGGTATCCTCTGCCATAGATAGTTGACTTTTTTGATCAGCTACATGGGCCCAATTATTTCTCTAAGGTAGAACTTCGATCAAGATATCACCAATTAAAGGATAGGAAGGAAGATATCCCCCCAACTACCTTTAGAACAAGGTATAAATACAATTATTTCATATTAATTCCCTTTAGACTAACAAATTCTCCATAAATTTTCATTTACTTAATGAATAGAGTCTTCAGATACTACCTCGATAAATTTGTGGTAGTATTTAAAGATGATATTATAATTTACTCCAAGAGTAAGGAGGAACATGAGGAGCATTTCAATACTGTTCTAAAGACATTGTTAAGGTATAATGTTTATGGATAGAGGAAGTATCATTATTAGTCTATGTCGTAACCAAAAAATGAATATATGTGGACACTTCCAAGATAAAGGCAATCGAAGAGTGGCCCATACCAACATCTGTAATGAGGATCCATAGTTTTCTTGGATTATTTGGGCACTACCAATGTTTCGTGAGGAATTTATTATGATTTTAGAACCTTATAACTAAGTTAACATGGAATGTGTTAAATTATGTATGGATGGAAGAATATGAGTAATGATTCAAGGAACTCAATAAGATTATAATAACTTCACCTTTACTCACACTACCAAAAAGTGGAGAAGTTTTTTTAATATACATTGATGCTTAAAAGAAAATATTGGGTTGTGTGCTCACATATAATGATAAAGTGACATCATATGCCTCATATAAGTTGAAGATCTATGATAAGAACTACATAACACATGATATAGAAATTGTGACTATGATTTATTCCTTGAAAATTTAGTGGCACTAGTACTATGGTGTGATGTGTGACATATATACTGATAAAAAGAGTGTAAAGTATATTTTTACATATAAGGAACTTATCATGAATCAAAGAATATGGTTAGATCTAATCAAGGAATATGATTTCTCTATTCACTACCATTGGAGAAAGGAAAACATAGTAGCTGATGCTCTTAGAATAAAAGAACATGCTACCTTGCCCATGATATAGATTAAGAATGAACCTATATTTATGGATATACAAAGGATGTATTTGGAAATCATAATGGAAATGAATACATCCTATATCTACCAAATTATTTCTCAACCATCTATCCATGAGACGATCAAGGAATAATAAAGGGATGATATAGAGCTACAAAGGAATGTAAAATCAGTAAAGTAAGAGAAGCTATATGATTTATATATTGATTATGATGATGGTGTGATTCATTTTGGAACAAGTATTTGTGTGCCTTTATCACCTGAGATAAAAAATGATCTATTAGATAATGCACATAACTGATCTTTCTACATACATCCTATAATTACCAATATGTATTGTGATATTCGAGAGCACTTAATGGATGGATAATATGAAAAATAATATTACATAGTATTTATAAAGGTGTTTGATATGATAACAAGTTAAATGGGAGTGACATAATTTAAAACAGATGATGAAACCATTGCTAATACCCCCATGGAAATGGGATAACATCACCATAGAATTTGTGATTCGTCTCTTGAAAAAATCTAAAAGAAATAATTTATATAGATTGTGGTGGATTGACTCACCATGTTTTTGCACTTTATCGCTATTTGGAAATTTATCTCGCTTGAAACAATTTCCAGGACATATGTGAAGGAAGTGGTGAGGCTACATGGGGCTCTACTTTCGATTATCTTAGATATTTATTCAAGGTTCACATCTAAATTCTAGAGGAGTGTTCAAAATGATTTGTGTGATGAATTGAATTTCTTCAAGGATGATAACCCCCAAATTGATGACTATTCTAAACGGACTATTTAGACAATCGAGTACATGGAGAGAGCCTTATCAATAGAATTGAAATGAGTATGGTATCCACATATCCAATTGGTTGATTTATCATACAATAACAACTTTCACTCAAGTATTCAGATGACTCTATATGAAGATTTTTGTGGGAAGTGATTTAAAACACCAAATTGTTGGTATTAAGTTAGAGAAAAAAATCTACTTGGACTGGATCTTTTATAAGATATGACAGAGAAGGTTGAAGCCATCCAAAAATATATCACAGTTTTTTAAAGTTGGGAAAATAACTATTTTGACAACCGTTGAAGGGGCTTGGAGTTTGATATTGGAGATAAAGTATTCCTTTGAATATCACTATGTAAGAGAGTTATGCTGTTTTAAAAAGAAATGGAAGGTTAGCCTAAGGTACAATGGATTCCTTTAGTTCCTTGATCACATAAAAATAGTGGACTATCAAATTTCACTTCCATCAAATATGAATCAAGATCATGATGTATTCCATGTATCTATCCTGAGGAAGTACATTACCTGACCCCTCACACATTCTGAATCTGGAGGTGGTACAAATAGAGAATGACCTATAATATGAAGAGAAGATGATTAAGGTCTTGTACCATAGATATAAAGTCTTATGAAATAAGAAGACTCATATTTTCAAAGTGTTTTGGGGGAATCATGAGTCTGAATAGGTGATATGAGAACTTGAGGAATCAATGAGCGAGAGATACCTTCACCTCCTTTTACCTTAGTATGTAAAAAGAAATTCCAGGGGTGAAATTTAAAAATGTGGGAATAATGTAACAACCCAAAATCTTATCAAGGGAATTTAAGTTCTTATAATAATGATATATAGTATAAAACACATATATCACATATATATCCCAATAAAAACATTATTCTTATAAATGAAGAATGAAATAAATGGTATTTATAAAAATTAAGGAACCAATACCGATGGAATAATAACCTGACCATTGGAATAGTAATATGAATATTAAGATTAATAACCTCGAAAATAGAATAGTAACCTCACCTATGAAATTATAAAAAAATTAGGAATCTTATAAATGAATATATGATATATTTATGTCATGGTATATGAAAATAAATTCTTTAAAAATTATAAATTAAGTGTTGTTTTTTGGAAGTCACAAATATTTTTTTAAAATTTTATAATTAATATAACGATTTATAAGAAAATATATTTTCATAAAATAGATTCATAAATTAATATTTTGGTGTCTTATAATTATTAGATAATTTTATGAGTTCTTAACTAATTTTTAAAAGTGCCATCAAATTGGTTATCAAAATAAAATCGACATTTTTTGAATAAATGACCATTTTAATTAAAAATAAAATTTCTAATATTTATAACATTATTTTCATAAAATAGAGTATATTTTTTAAATTTACACGCTAAAAATTTGTTAGGGATATTTTTTTGGGATTTTCCTAAAATAGTTGAATTTTTGGTGGATGGTGAAATACAGTAATTTATGGTTTTTAACAAATACATGAATTTTTGAGTCATGTATGATTTATAGATGAGGTAAAAACCTATTGGTTCAAACTCTCCAGAACCATTTACTATATTTATTCAGAGTAATCAAAACTATTGATATCCTTGAGCTAAAATAATAGACAAAATGAATAAAACAATAAAAAACATCCCTCTCCTCCAACTACAAATACCACCCCTCACCACCTCTTCTTCTCACACCTTATACGATTTGAAAATTTCTTATATTCTACCCAATTATTTTCTCAAAAATCTTACTCACATCTTGGTTTTTATAGTCTCATCAAAAGATAAAACCTATGTTCCTTAAGGAGGTTTTCAAGGAGATTACATTCAAGAGGTAAAATCCCCCCTATTTTAATTTCAATTTTTTTATTTCTTACCCTCCCCTAACCTCCCATATCCAAAATAGAATAATAAATACAATATAATATATATAATTTAATTTCATTATGATAACGGGATATCCATCATGAATTCTCTTCTCTTCTCCTTTTATTTTAAAAGTGAGACCATCATCTGTGATCTGTCGATTCACCACCTTCAAGGATAATGATTTCTTGATTTATATTACTGCCTTCATAAATGGTCATAAAACCACTATATTGGTTCACAAATATTTTAAAATTTTTATTATAACTTTTTTCATGTTCTGGAACTAATAAATATTCCTGATATTAAAAATTAAAATGAAACTAATTCATGATGATCGAAATACCACCAAAACAAACTACACGTTTGTCATTAACTTTCAATCAAATGAATCATCATCCTAATATTAAGAAAAAAATGATATATGGGACCTTTTAAAATTATATAGGTAAATATATGTCATATAATTCCAATTCTGGAGTTTTTATTTCGTTTGAAAAGAATACCCATAATTAAACTCAAGGGAATCGATCAAAAATATCATGAAACAAACACTCTCGGAACAATAAAATTAAACATTTTAAATCATATAAATGACCACTAATGAATTTAATAAAATTATTATTAATAAAATATATGTTTAATAGGTTTTTAATTAAATTATTAATGAATATAATTTGATTATCTAGGACATCAAGTGCAAGAGTACAATACTTTCAGACATAAGGTAATGGATCTCTTCGAACCTTCAAATTACCTATGGGTTACGATTTCTCTTTCATTATGACAATGAATTTATTAATTATTCTGATATTATTCATCTAAATTATATTTGTATGTTCAAATATTTTTTATTTAGATAAATTCATCTTTTTTTGGAGTAAACACATATTTTAAAATGTTCCCTTCTCAAATTCCTCGTGATAAGCAAACTCGATTAAAGGGAACATCCCAATTTCTTACCCAATTTCAAGTAAACTTAATAATATATTTTTATACACCATTATTTTATTAAAATAAATCATTTTACATTAATAAATATCTAAGTTCATTTATGTTTTTATACAAAAATTATACCTTTGTCCTCTTTAAAGAATCGTTGATATTTCCCATTAAACCACACTAAATTGGCTCATTTAAAAAGTTTATTACATACTATTTTACATGTTTTTAATTCATTTGGACATCATTTGTCATGATTTATGCCTATTTCACCTTATGAATGTCCAAGTGTGATTTAAATGTACTATTTATTATACACCATTATGATACACTCTATGGTTATGCCATATGACATGACTATGATACCCATTTCTTGCCATGGGTAACCCTTATGTTTATCCATTTTGTTTGATTATTCACATGAAACACATATTCATGAATATGTTATGATGGGTGAACCCAAATAGCGATCCAATATTTTGGGTAATTTTTAGTCTAGTGAGATTTCATGCATGGGATTAGAGAATAAACCTAATCCATTATGGGATTTTTTCCACCACGTTATATAGTATTGGAATTTATCTTTTTAACATTTTTATGTCTTTTTGTATATTGATACCACATTCATATGATTCCATTATTATATGATCCTATGTTTGACATATTTTTATTTTAAATGTTTATTCATGTTAAATTCCTTTTATGTTATCATTTTATGCCTTCTAACTCATGTGTTATGTTTTATTCCGAAGTTCATTCTATTTCTAGTTGTTTTAGCTCATCCCTTTGTTCATGTGTACCCCATATTCTCCTGTGTAGATGTAAGAGATCAAAGAATGTTTGTAGATCATTATAAAGATTAAATAAAATATTTTTTTTTAATTTTGTTTTCATATTTCATAATTATGTTCCTAGTCCTACAATGATACTAGACTTTGGGATCCTTGGTTTTTATTTGATAGTTAATTATGCTTAAAATCATGTAATAATATGTGTAAAAGGATAGGGTATCTATTACTAATGGGTTATGAATTCAATTTTAATTTAATAATTGGATCATAAATTCTTAAGGGATATAATTTTTATCCAAATCAAATCTATATTGTCCTATTTCATAATTTTTTAGGATTTTAAATCATTTAATTATATATTATTTAAAGTAAAATGCCATAAAAGTCACTTTAAGAACTATTCACATATTTTGACTTTAAATAAATAAATATTGAAATGAAATTCAGATAAAAACTTTTAATATATTCCTATTATGATATATTTATCTGAAAAAACTTGGAAGACAATAATTCATCCAAATTAAATTAACTTTAATATTTCTAAAATCATTTATTTTATTTTTTTATTATGTGAAAAAGTAATGGGTTAGATTTGTGTAAGAATTTAAGGTAATTATTTCATCACTAAAAATTAAGAATAAATTAAAATAATGAAAAAAAATTAATTCAACTTTTAAATAACCATTTCTAATTTTACATAAAATGCTTTTATCACAATAAAAAAATTATAGATTTAATAAAACAAATAGATTTAAATTTTGGATTTATTCCTAACTTAAAATAATATTAAAGTAATTATCATAGAAAAAGGAACCAAGTTTCCATATTATATAATAATGGATTAGGATGGTCATAATAAACCTATCCAACCAAAATAAGGCATGTGTTATGTATTTTCTAAATCCTTGTCACATTTTTAACCTTAATTAACTAATTTACTCTAACCAAGTGATAATATAAAGTCGCTAATAGATTAATAATATCAAATGTAATAATGTACCTTTGTATTGAAATTACATTTTTTCTTAATCTCAAAAACTTATTCTATGGATAAATTCACAAAAATATATTCTCAACAGTTTTTAATTCTAGACATCGTTAGTGATTATCATCATCTCTATTCTATTGACTATAAGATACAATGATGTGTTTTTAATTGATCTAACATCCTCTTACATTTAATTAGATTGATTATTTCCAAATAACTTTATTATAACATTTAAGATATATACACTTCTTTCTATAGAGGGCTTTATAACAATCCATTTGAATGGTTGAGTGAAGACAACCACTATAAGAAAACTCAACCAAATGAATTTGTGTATCCCAAACACCCTTAAAATCCTCAAAAAATGATATAAATATATATTCCATGGTTTTAATGGTTCTATTATACTTACCATCTATTTGAGGATGGTAAACAATACTAAAATACAACTCTATTTCCTGATCTTGTAAAATAATTCTTCTGAACTTTGATGAAAAATTTGGATCTTGATCAAATAAAATTGAATATGGTAATAAATTAAACCTTACCAATTACATAATATATATATTGTAAATATAATCAAGAGATATATATTCCCGGATGAAAATTAAGTGTACATATTTTGTAAGGAAATGAACTAGAACCCAAATAGAAATATGGTCTTTAGATATTTTTGGGAGTCTGAAGATAAAATCCATAGTGATGTTTTCCCACATCTATTTTGGTATGGGTAATAGTTTCATGATTCTATTTGAATATTGTCTCTCATCCTTAACTTAATGACATTCCAAGAGATGAGATACATACTATGCAATATATTTCTTCATGTTGTCTCACAAGAAATTCCCATTCCCATTTCTATATATTTTAGTACTTTCAGGATGAATAAAAAATGATGAGAGATGATATTATTACATTATATTCTTATTCAAGTATGGTATTTAAGGGATACATATTCCATTATTTAACCTTATTGTTCTATCACAATCAAGGTTGAACTCATGAACTTTTCTCACATTCTTTTTCATCTCTACATCTTCCTTCTACTTCTATTTAATCTTCACTTAGATAGATAGTTGAACACTAATATTGGAGATAAAAAATTTCTCCCCTTCATGATTTTATTATCCATCCTTTTCAAATATTTAAATATTAGATATTTTGTGACCCCCATCATATATAATCTAGCACGACCCTTTTAACTCAGAGCATCAACCACTTTATTTTACGTCCCAGGGTGGTAATGTATTGAGAAGTAATAGTTTTTAATCAACTATAACCATCTTTTTTGGAGAATATTCGAATATTTATGATTTAATATATAATTTAAACTTTTATGATCAATAAATATGTTATAAATTTCTCCATAAAGATAACTACTCCACATCTTTAATATAAAAATTACTATAGTTAACTCCAAATAATGATTGAAGTAATTTTTCTCACAAACCTTTAATTAATGTGATACATAAGCCATCACCATATTATTTTTTATGAGGATGAATTATAGTCCCTTATTTTATTCATAACTATATGTCACAAACCCATCTCCCTTTAGGTTATTTTGATAAGAGGTGTAGAGGTTCCTCTGAGCCATGCATTAGATGGTGGGGAACTCAGACAATACATACTTAGCCGAAATCCCAAATGAGGAGAATTTCAAAGAGGATACCTTCAGTTCAAGCTAGGATAGTGCACTGGGAATCGATGGGTTTCCTGTGGCCTTCTACATTACAAAATGGGACTTTGTGCAGCCTCAGGTTGTCCATGATGTTCAAGACTTCTTTATGGGGTGATCTCTTCACAGAGGGGTTTTCAATTACAGAATTTGCCTTATCCCCAAGTTCAAGGATCCTAAGGCTATAACCCAATATAGACCAACATGCCTTTATAATTTCTCTTACAAAATCCTTTCTAGTCTGTTGTCTAAAAGGTTGAGCAATATCATCACGAGGCTTGTTTCTGTGGAACAACAAAGTTTTGTGAATGGAAGAAGAATCCAAGGGGCCATTTCTGATTCCAAGGAATTTATGGGAGAAATAAACAAGAGGAAGGTTGGTTCCAACATGATTATTCAATTTTATATGGAAAAATACTACTATATAATCAATTGGGGCTTCATCATCTAGGTGATGGGGAAATATGGATTTTAGGAATGGTTCTATGATTTGTGTTTTAGATGTTACTCATCAATATGGATATCAATTTACTTCATGGGAAAGGGGTTCAAGTTCTTTAAAATTACTCGATGTGTTCACCAAGGTGATCAAATGTCCCCTTACCTCTTCCTTTTGGCCCAAGATGTCATCTCCAAGATCCTTCACCTTATTTTGGAGGATGGAAGTATTATTCCCTATGACACCAAGTATGAGAAAAATTCTATTTCACATCTTATGTTTTAGGATGATGTGATAATCTTCATTAATGGTAGGTTAATTTCACTTCAAAACTTCATAAGTATCATGGCATCCTTCGGTGAGGGAAGTGTCTAGCTTATCAATCCAAGGAAGAGAAAGTTCTTCATCTTTAATAAATATTTTGGTAGGAGATTCTACACAATCCAAGATATCCTGGGTATGCATAGGAGTCAAATTCTAATGATATACCTCAGATCCCCCATCTCCAATGGTATAATAAAAAAAGTCTCTTTTATGATATCATCAACCATATGGCAAAAAAAATATGTAATTAGAATAAATAAAATAATTTCTTTTAGGTGAAGGGTCACCCTTATCAATAGTGTCCCCACTTAGGTACCCATGCACGTGCTTTCAATCATCAATCCACCGAAGGGTACCATCACACGGATTTATAATTTCATGTTGGCATTCTTATGGGATGCTAAAAAAGTGGGGCGATGTCATTGGGCCTCTTGGAAACACATGGATAAACCTATGGATTAGGGTGGTGTGGGGATCTGCAATGTCGCTGAGACCATGCAATCCACGTAGGCTCGTCTTTCGTGGGAGGTCATTAAAGGGTATTCTATTTGTGAAGGGTTTACTAGAGATTGATATGGGGATATATGAGAGGACCAGACAAGTAGAAGGAGAATTATCTTGAACCTATCAAAATTCGTGTACAACCATCAGATGGTTCTCCAAGATTACACCCACTGGTTGTTTGGATGGGGAAAAATTAACTTATGGAAGGATAACCAGGCCGGTGAAAAACTCTTCTTTCCAGGGTTCCAAACTATACCCATATTATTCAAAGAAGAAAACATGTATCAAGGCATGATGGATTATATTCTTAGTGAGGAGTAGAAAAATTTCTTCAATAATATTCTCTTTATTTATGAGGTGGACTATTTCTGCTTCACTGGCTCATCCACTAGAAAGCTGTCCAGCAACGACTACAGATCCACCCTATGTGCTCAAGGTAAGAAGTATGAGATTATGTAGATCCTATGGTGAAGGGATATAACCATGAAACTCAATTTACTGATCTGACACATTTTTCACCAGGCTCTCCTGATGGCTGAGAATATCCAACGAAGAGGGGTGAGTACAGTTTCGCGATGCTTATGCGGTATCAACCCACAAATAGATACCAAAAAAAATATTTTTTATGCATCAAGATTGAGTGAGGAGTCTCTAGTGTTTCTTTAGGTCATGTATGAATATCGGTTTTATTTAGAAATATTTTCAGGAGATCCTAATGTGATGGTTTCAGAGCTATAGGGCACATAAAACAGAGAGGAAATGTCATGCCCTAACTATGGCTGCGATCTGCTAGAACATTTTGGATACTAAGAACAAGGTGAGAAAAGGCATGCCTCCCTCTGTTGCCTTCCTCCAAGTTCAAACATAAACTATGGTTTTGGATATGGGCCACCTCATACGAAGTGGAGAAGGATCATTCTCTCTACTATGTATCAATGAAAGATGTCATCCTACAACAGGACCGAGCCATAGAAAATAGGGAAGATGGGTGATGTGGTTACCGCCATGCATTGGGTTGAAGCTCAACGTTGAAGGATCCTATATTAATAGGTAAATGAGGGGTGGTGGCCTAGTAAGGAATCCCTATGGGTCCTTCATTATCATCTTCATTGTTTTCTATGCCAGAGACTCATCACTGGGTGCAGAGATTAGATCTATGCAAACAAGTTTATCCCTATGCGAATGATTCAACATCTTGATGAAGGAAATTGTGTCTGAAGCTGCTGTCTCAGTTCATTTTCTAAAATGTAAAGTTGATCCTTTTTGGGACCTATCTTACCTAGAAAGGCAATATAGAAGTAAAATCAGTCAGGGCATCTCTATCAAGTACACTTGGCGTGAAGTAAATTTTGCTTCAGACAACCTGGCATGGGAAGGAAGAGAAGAAGAGGATATAATTATTTATAGCTATGTTGGATCTATACCAAATAGCTTAAATCACATTATTATCTATGATGTTCTTGGTATTCACCACTTTAGGCCACCATCACTCTTGTTGGGTTTGTGCTTTCTCCTTTTGGTCCTTGTAAGTATACCTTCCTATTTAATAATAAAAAATTAATTATCACTAAGTAATACAAAATAGAATCACAATAAATTCATGGTTTCCATACCTAATGCAAAATAATGTTTTGGGTATGTCTTCACTTTTGACCCTTAATTTATAGTGGATATATTGAAGATCAATCTTGTAAAAATTATTGAGAAACATGTAATTGATTGTATAAATTATCAATATGGGGTTGATGCACATGAGCCTCAACTCAGTTGGTGAGGACTCAGAAAGTGCATTCAAGGGACCCGAGATCAAATCCAGGTGGAGACATATTTCCAGGTTACTATAGTAGTACTGTATCAAGAACTATAGAAGGCACCATATCATGTACTATTTAGTACTATATCAACTAGAACTATTCATCCATTTGGGCCTTTGGGCCACCAGTTTGGTCCTCGGGTCTTGTAAGGATTTTGGGTCACCTAAGGACTTCAGGAAATTTTCCTCTCAATAACTTTGTGACAACTTAATGCCTTTAGGCCACCACAAGGCATTCAGGCCACATGAATTTGTAGATGTACTGGTTAGTATATAAGGGAAAAGGTTCCTGATGAGGATTCAGAGCAGGCACATTCACTAGTGCAGAGTTAATCGGAATTAGAAGAACAAGGGGGATGGAATTTCCATCAGTACCAGACCTGTCTAGCTCTACATAGGACACCTAGCTGACTAGACTTACGAAGGTGGAGTATTTATATCATGATATGTGACAGGGAGGGGAAGTTCCAAGTTGTCTTTTTTGGGTTATTTCCTCTAAGACTTATGGGTCATGTAATTATCTCTAAGACTTCAAGCCTTGTGATGGTTCCACCTAGCCCCTTGAAAGATGGATTATCAAAAAAAGTAAAAAAATGAAGGCCATAGGGTCACTCAGTCAGATATGGGATAGAGGATAATTATTCATTTTTTTATCTTGTTAGGTTCCCTATAATCAATGTAGAGTCACATTAGTCTATATTTATTCTTAATAAAAAGAATGGGTGAACTCTATGTTAACATACTTGGATGAAATAATCTCTCATTAAGATTATTTTTAAGTTACTTTTTTAATTCCTACAACTCAATTGAGGCTATTCTATATAGAGTATTTTAAATAAATGTAGAAATAGGTATGAGTTCTACTTGAAACTCAACTTCCTAATTTAGTGTAAGACTAGGAAACTTTTCCAAAAATCATAAATAACTCTCGTACAATAGAAATATCTGTTATTTTGAGTTTCTCCCCAAACATTTGAGATTAATACCACTTTTTAATAGGAATAAATACCCATACAATGGATGTAATTTCCATTGCAATATAATATTTATCCTCACACTGATAGATGATTTTAGATTGGTTTAGAATATAAAATATGACTTACCTTCCTCATAAATTGATATGGTATTTATAAAAAAAACCTATCCATGATCAAAATAGAATAAAATTGAAATAGAGAGATAATAAAAAGATTTGTATAAATCATATTCCTATAAACATCAATCAAAGAAGAACATAGACTTGACATGTGATCATCATACCATTAGGACTTTTCACTACTAATTCAATAACTAATAATTGAGTCGGTATTATGATACCCTTATAAATGTATTTAGATATAAAAGAATTGGTAGATCTAGAATCAAATAATACAATAGAAGTTTTAGAGTGAATGGTAAGTGTACCATTCACCACTTCATTACTGTACCCCTCATCAACAAGTAGTGATCACATGTGATCTTCTTTTTTATATAGGCTTAAGGTTTTATTGACATCACTAATTATCATAAATCCTTAGATTTGATAATTGGTTAGAATTATTCCCATACTCATTTTATTTGAAACATTAGAGTATGGGTGGGATATATTTTGGATTTTTAACTCAATTCGCTTCATTAGCCAGATTCTTCCTATCACTTTGACTTATGATAACCTTCCTTTACACACATAAAGAATTTACTATTCACCTTCAAGAAATTTTCTCCATTTTCATTCCACACTTCTAGTACACAATAAGACTTAAGTTATTATCTATATGGTTTTTATTGTTATAATTTCATTCCAATTCCATCTTTCTTTTCTTATCAAAACCATGGGATTTATGAGTAACTCCAAACTCCATTTCTACCTTTGTATACCATTGAATGATTTCTTAATAGTTACTAAAGTAACTTATGGATAATTCCTGTTAGAGGATTGTTTTTATGCCAATCAAGAATTGATAAATCTTACTTCATGGTTTAATGAGAAAACTAAAACCAAACCTTGTTGGTCTTGTAAAATTTTCCACATGGATACTAATGGATTCATCATCCATATAATTTAGCTAAATGAATTCCTTATCTATTTTAATATGAAGAATATATGAAAAGTACTTATTTAAAAATAACCTTTAAAACCCTTCCCAATCAATAGATTCAATGTATTTATATTTCCTCTTATTCTTGTTAAGAGTCTACCATTGATCACCTTCCACTTATAAATGTTAAATAGTAAAAATAACATTTTCATGCTCTGAAAATAAGGGAAACACTATCCTTTCAGTGGTATTGATCCACTAATCAGAAACTAGTGGATCATCAAACCCATTAAAAGAATGTGTATGTTTCTTTATTAAGGAATTAATAGAATTTTGTTATGTACTTTTCCCATTTGTATTCTCATAATGATTCATTGATTTAGAAAAATTTATAATAATAAAAATAATATTTTAAATTCAATCACTCATAAAATTTGGCTTCTTAGGAGGAAAATAATTTCATTATCCATCACAATCAACATTAAAATGGTTCATTCAGGTTCCATCCATTGAATAACAAAAAAACTTATACTATGAGAAACACTAATTATAGTGAGAACCCATATAATAATGAAAATTAATTCATATTATGTCAAAAACATGACATCTTCTTTTCAATCTATGACACCACAATTTTAACCTTGGTTATCCATGATTATCATCTATTCAAATTCATCAAAATGGTTCAAAGGGTAAATGTGAAATAACCCATGCATATACCATGGGAGTGTCTATCCAGGTGTGCAGTCTTAAGCTCACCCATTATAAACTAGTTACAATCAAGTTAATACCCAATCCACCCCATTCAGATTTTTTAACCCTATGTGCATCTGTTCCATAGACGCATCCACTTTCTAGTATCTAGATATGGTTTAATTTTATTAGAAAGAAACATTCATTTCATTACCATAACTTAGGATATTCTATTATACTTAGGATTATCCAAAAGTTTCTCACTAAATTTTTATCATCATAGTTTATAAAAATGACTAAACCCTTCTATGATACCATCTATAACAACTCAAAAATTTTATACATAAATATAATATCTTATCATATGAATATAAATTACATTTCATTATGATCCATTATATAATTGTAAAGGTTTTGGGTTTTTGGAAACATGGATACATAGAGAAATGGTACATAAAATATCTACACCATCACCCACTGAGTTCTTCATAACCAATACCCTTCTTAGACACATCATTCATAAATTCTTTCTTCATACCTCGGGGAAAATGAAAAATAAAAAAGGGAGAAATCATATGACCAGTAAGGGTAAACAAGGGATATTTTAATGATAATTTAAGAATAATATGTGCATAAGGTCATGAGAACGTGGTCTTATCATTTGAAAACCAAACCCAATAATTCACTTATCATAATCACAAGTCAAGGTATAAAGATTTTTAGTTTCTAAAACTTAAATCACAAAGGAATCAATAAAAATGATCCATGAGAGCATAATATGGGCATAATATCTTGTAATAAAGAGTGTAATAACGTGTGGAATAATCATAATCATATATAGAATATGTCAAGGATACCCACCAAGATATTCATAAAATGTTATAATTATACTAATAATCCTTGTACCCGATTTAGGTTTGGGATGATCTCTCATGTATCCTATTTCAAGATTGATATAACCTCCCATGTACCCACTTTTGGGCTTGGGATAACCTCATGTGCACCATATTTCAGGCTTGGGATAACCTCCCATGCACTCTTTGATCACATAAAACATTAATAATTAACCAATTCATTAGAGGAATATATAATTATAGTCCCACCCATCACAAAATCAAAATCCACTCATATGTATGAAAAAAGATCATAAAACATTCATCATATCATAATAAAATAACCCATAGAAAATAAGTAGGTTTTTAAACATCCCATCATCATCATCACACACCATATAGTGAAAGAATAACGATGATATCATTGGATAATATCCCTAGAAATTCATAAATAATATCAAAGGATGTTATCATACAGAAAAATTTATCTCAAAGATCACTGAAACATTTTCTAAGGAGAATACAATTTTCATTTTGAAATAACTTATTTTAAATCTAAAAAATTAGATATTATTTTGGAAAATTTTTTATTAGGAAATAATAATGGAAATTTATAAATCAATATTAAAAGTATTGAGTATTCATTATGGTGATGAATTCTTTTCATTTCGTAATCATTAAAACAAATATTTTTTTCAACACTTTTAGTAAAAATTTCCTCATTCAAAAAATGAAAAGAATATTCCATTTAATCTTTTTTAATAGAAAGTAAAACATGGATAAAAATTTGTTTAAAAAATCACAGGAGAATATTAAAAACATTATTAATTTTATTTGATGAAAACTTGAACATGGAAAAAAATTATTGAAAGAGTAGTAAAACAAAGTCAATTTTCCTTAAAATAATTCTTTTAGTTTATTGAGTACTTAAAGAGTAAAACATGAAAGGAAGAAATTATATATCTAGAAATAAATAGAGTGGAATAAAATTAAAGGGGTTTATTGTTGAGTCAAAAGTCCTCTTTTGACTTCTATGTTTTGTTTTGGAAATCACAAATGTCTTGTTAATTCTACTAACCTTGTCTATCGTATCATACTGATCATGCTGATCGTACTGACCATAATGATCGTACTGATAATGCTGATCGTACTGACCATAATGATCATATTGATCAAGCTGATCGTACTGACCAGGCTGATCGTACTGATCATACTGATCGTACTGACTATGCGTATCGTACTGATCATACTGGTCGTACTGACCATGCCAATCGTACAATGCTGATCGTACTGAATATGGAAATTGCATTGAATCTGCTTCTCATATATATCATTACATACTTGTTTTGGTACTTTGTCAAAAACACATGCTTCATTTAAATCGTACTCATGATTATCTTATTCATATATCCTGTTTTAACCAATACGATGTTGTTGAGTTAGTTACAAACTAATCAAAACGATGTCATGCTTTCTGTTTCAATATGACCGTTATGAGGCCAGGTGTCCAAGTCCCTCCGAGTTTTTCGGAGAAATATGACCATTGGAGGAGATGTGAACGTTGGAACCCGAGGCCTAGAAATAGGAGGTCATTTGAAGCTGAGAGTACAATAGACAACTAAGAACAAGTGTGATACAACTGTGATACTTTGCTTCTATCAAGTTCTAGAGAGAGATACTGTGACTTCTCTCATGTTGTGTGCTTTGTGCGTCCTATCGTCATATCGAGGGCTTTCAAGAGATTGAAAGACAGATGTTCCGATTACCTACAAAATCAAGGGCTTCCATGGATAGGCAGACAAACAGTCAGATCATCGTATCGAGGGCTGCCAGGGATAGGCAGATAGACAGTCGAATCATCGTATCGAGGGCTGCCAGGGATAGGCAGACAGGCAGTCCGATCATCATATCGAGGGCTCACCAAGGTGTTGGTGAGACATACCTTTTATCCTAGGTGAAAGGATAACCCTTATCTTTGGGTTAAATGAATTGTAATTCTTTTACATTTCCGCTGCTAATTGTATTAGAAAGGAAATTGTTTTTGTTTCCTTTTCTATCTCTTATACATTTGTAATTGTTTCAATTACATCCATTTTATTATATATTGTATTGATTGATTCTATACGATTTAAGGTAGAATCATTCATCTTTATATTACTCTGATTACTGTGTTCATCTTGAATACAATTGTTTTATATTTCATTGGAATTATATTACATCATAACTTTTATATTCAATAAAATTGTGGATGTTTGTATTTGTATTAGTTTAAGATCATTTAAACTAATCTCTTAAGTGCTAAAACTCAAGGTTTTTAAACCCACAATTCACCCCCCTCTTGTATTGTTCCATCTAATAGACATACATATCTACATATTTGATCCAACAATTGGTATCAGAGTTGGTTTTCCACTGATTTGTATTAAAAGCTTTATTTCTTTCATGTTACTATTTTTAACTACTTACTACACTAACGTGTGGAGTGGAAAAGTTTTTGTTGTATTAGATGGAAGGAATGAATATTGGGTCAATAGAAAATATGAATCCTTCTATACCACCTATCTTTGATGGAAATGATTATGAGTACTGGAGAGATCATATGAAGACTTTTGTGATCAATACTGGCATAGACAATTTTATTATGCTTACTAGAGGTTACAAAATTCCTGAAAAAGAAGTCAGTACTTTCACTAACCAAGAGAAGCAAGAATATCAAATGAATTACAAGGTACGCAATAATTTATTATGCTCTATGACGAGGAATATATACAGTCAGATATCTTCATGTGAAGTAGCCAACTGTATTTGGAAGAAATTAGAAGTCACTCATTTTGGTACATCCAAGGTTATAGAAACAAGAAGAGCAATGCTTCGAGCAGAGTATCATGGATTTGTTTTTCTTTATGGAGAGATAGTATGTAAAGTGCAACAAAGGTTTATGACAATTGTCAACAACTTAAAATCTATGGGAGAAAAAGGTATTGATGATGAAGCTCTAGTTGATAAAATTATAGATATAATTCCCAATGAATGGGAGTCAAAAAGGACAACTATTGATGAGAATAAAAAAGTTTCCCAGATTTCTCTAGATGAACTCTTTGGAACTCTTCAACAGCACGAGACAAGAATGAAGAGAGATGCTGATTTCAACAAGAAAAATAATGGTAATGGAAGTGTATCCTTTGCATCTAAATCTAAAAAACCTAAAAGGATTACAAGATCCAAAGCCAAGAAAGTTATATCTTATTCAAGTGATTGTGATCTTTCGGATATTGAGTTAGACAATCTTGCTCGAAGGATGAACAAGATTGTGGGAAAAAAGACATCCCATATAGATTCAAAAATAAATATAGGAAGGATAAAAAATATTTAGAGGTAACTTATTATGAATGTAAGAAAGTAGGACATATAAGGCCTGATTGTCCTTTACTGAATAGGAAAGACAGAAAGGAGAAACACTCTCAAAGAAACAAGAAACAGTTTTATAAGACAAAGAAAGTCTTGAAGGAAAATGATATGTGGAGTGCAAGTGGTAGTGATTCTTTAGATGATTCTTCATAATATGAGTCCTCAGGACAGAAAAATATTGGGCTTATAGCCAGATTACCAATTGAAGATCATTGTCTCATGGCTAAGGTAAACAATGCTGAAGCTAATACAAATGTCTCTTTGAATAAAAATTATAATGATAATAGATATTATGAATCTTCAAATGATGAATCTTCATCATCAGAAGATGATATATTACCTACTTTTGAAGAAGTATCTAGATTTGCTAAATTACTTGAAAATGAAAATTCTAAACTCAAGAAGAATCTTGAGAAAGCAAATTCTATAATTTCAATCTTAACTAAAGAAGTATTAGATATTTCTAAAGATCTTGATGTGAAAACATCTGATTTTAAAAGTATTTTAAAAACCCTTGAGAAAGTTAAATCTGATAAGGATAAACTTTCTAAGGATCTTGAAAATTTAATTTCAAAGTAAAATATTTTAGATCCTAGCTCTAGTTCAAATTAAAATGTTTTGGAAAATAAGAATTTGGTTTTAAAACTACTGTCAGAAATTTTTTCCTTGAAAAAATCTTTGTCAAACATTACTCATGGGAAGGAAAACTTTGACAAGATGTATTCTCAAATTAGACCTTTGAGAAATCATTCTGGTCTTGGTTATACTTATTCCAAACCTGTTTTTAGTAATTACTATTTTGTTCCACAAAAAACCTCTTTATGTTCTAAGTGTCAATATGGTGGACATTGGAGAAGAGATTGTTCTCTTAACAAAATTCAATCTTTAGGATTTCATAAATCTCATTTTGCAAAACAAATGTGGATTCCTAAATTTTTTTTATCTAACCCTTCTGGATCCAAACAAGTTTGTATTCCGAAAAACTAATTGTTTCTTTTTCAGGAAAATGAGAAGTGTACCAATAAGAATATTTGGTACATGGATAGTGGTTGTTCTCGACACATGACCGAAAACAAAGATCTATTTTAAAATTTTATCAAAACAAAAGGTGGAAAAGTTACCTTCAGAGATAATACTCAAGGAAAGATTATTGGTATAGGTAATATCGGTTTCCTTGGAAAAGTACTTATCTCAAATGTTTTGTTTATTAAAGTTCTTAGGAACAATCTCATCAGCATAAGTCAATTATGTGATTAAGGTTACCTTGTGAATTTTAGAAATGATAAGTGTCTATTTCACAATTCCAAGGATGAATTCATTCTATATGCCCGTAGGCAAGAGAATGTTTACACTATTAACTTAGAAGACATTAGGAGCCAAAAATTACCCTGCCTAAGTGCAATAGAAGACCAATCATGGCTATGGAATATAATATTAGGACACTATAATCTGAGAAACCTTAGTAAAATCTCAAAGAAAAGACTTGTGAAAGGACTACCGGATCTTATATATGATTCTTCAAAAGTCTGTGATCCTTGTCAATTTAGCAAGAAACATAAAACTAGATTTAAATCAATTAATGAAGTTTCAACTTCTAATGCATTACAGCTAGTGCACATGGATCTTTTTGGTCCTTCACAAACTGGAAGCATTGGAGGCAAATACTATGTATTTGTTTTAGTTGATGACTTTACTAGATTTACATGGGTCTACTTTCTCACAAAGAAATCTAAAGCCTTTTCCTATTTCAAAACTTTTAGAGCCCTAGTTAAAAATGAGAAAAACCTACCATTGATAACTATTCATAGTGATCATGGTGGTTAATTTAAAAATTCATATTTTGGAACTTTTTGTATTAAGAAAGGTATTACTCACAATTTATCAGCTCCAAGAACTCCTCAGCAAAATGGTGTTGTTGAAAGAAGAAATCGTATTCTTCAGGAAGTGACTTGAACCATGTTGAGTGAATACTCAATTGCTACGAATTTTTCGGCTGAAGATATTAGTACTGCCTGTTATACTATAAATCATGTTTTAACTAGACCATTTCTTAATAAAACCCCTTATGAGTTATGGACTGGCCTAAAACCTAAAGTTTTATACTTCAATGTTTTTGGATGGAAAGTATTCATTCTGAATACAAAAGATAATATACAAAAATTTGCACCAAAATCTGATGAAGGAATCTTTCTAGGCTATTCTACAACCTCTAAGTCTTATAGAGTTTTCAATAAAAACACTTGTACTGTTGAGGAAACAGTACATGTAAAATTCGATGAAACTGATCCTTTTGTTTTCACCCAACCCAATCCTACATCCTCGGATGTGTTTTCTAAAAATGTTTATCAACCTTTAATAGAAGATCACTCTGACGAGGAAAATGTTCAAGAAAGTATTCCTGAAACATTTACCATAGAAGATTTTCTACCATATGTTGATGAACAGGCTTTAAAAAACCCAAATCAATTGTTTCTTAGGAATCATCCCAGTGATAACATCATTGGTAATGTAAATCAACCTGTAAGGACCAGAAATTCCTTGAGAAATGAAATAGAACATCTTGATTTTATTTCCCAATTTGAACCTAAAAATCCAAGTGAGGCCTTAGGTGATGATGATTGGATCAAAGCAATGCAAGATGAACTAAATTAATTTGAGAGGAATCAAGTCTGGACTTTAGTTGATAGACCTAAAGAAACAACTGTGATTGGTGTAAAATGGGTTTTCAGAAACAAATGTGATGAAAATGGAATCATTGTAAGAAATAAAGAAAGACTTGTTTCTAAAGGCTATAATCAACAAGAGGGAATAGACTATGAAGAAACATATGCTCCTGTAGCTAGACTTGAATCTATTCGTATTCTATTAGTCTTTGCAGCATTCTTTAATTTCAAACTATTTCAAATGGATGTAAAATGTTCTTTTCTAAATGGTTTTGTTGAAGAAGAAGTTTTTGTCGAACAACCTCCTGGTTTTCAAGACCCAAAACATCTTGATCATGTTATCAAACTTACCAAGGCTCTATATGGTCTTAAACAAGCTCCTAGAGCATGGTATGATAGACTTACAAGATTTCTTTTACAAAACAATTATACAAAGGGTACAACAGATCCAACCATTTTTATAAAAATAGAAAATAAAAACATTTTGATTGTTCAAATCTATGTTGATGACATCATATTTGGATCAACTCAGAAATATTTAACTGAATCTTTTTCAAATTTAATGAAATCTAAGTTTGAAATGAGTATGATGGGTGAGTTAACATTCTTTTTAGGTTTTCAAATTTCTCAAAAACCAGAAGGAACATATATATCTCAACATAAGTATATTAAAGACTTACTCAAAAAGTATGGATATGACAAAACTAAAAGTATTATCACCCCAATTGGTACATCAAATACTCTTGATCTTGATGAAACTGGGAAACCAGTAGATCAAACAATCTTTAGAGGTATGATAGGTAGTTTTCTATACTTGACAGCTAGTCGACCAGACTTAATGTTCTCTGTATGCTTATGTGCAAGATATCAGTCTAATCCAAAAGAGTCTCATTTAAAATCCGTAAAGAGAATCTTTCAGTATTTAAAAGGCACTATGGATTTAGGTCTTTTTTACTCTTCTGGGGATGATTTTGTTTTAAAAAGTTTTTTAGATGATGAATTTGGTGGTTGTAGAATGGATAGAAAAAGTACATCTAGAATATGTCATTTCTTAGGAGATTCTATGGTTTCTTGGTCCTGCAAGAAACAACACTCAGTAGCACTATCCACCGCTAAAGCTGAATATGTAGCAGCTGGAAGTTGCTGTGCTCAAGTATTGTGGATGCAATACACACTCACTGACTATGGATTGAGTTTCTCCAAAACTCAAATTCTTTGTGATAATACTAGTGCCATAGCTCTTAGTAAGAACCCATCACACCACTCTCGTGCAAAACACATATATGTTAGGCATCACTTTCTTAGGGTTCACACAAAAAAAGGAGATATTGTTTTACAATTCATCGGAACGCAAGAACAACTTGCTGACATGTTTACAAAGCCATTACCATCCGATAGATTTGAGTTTATAAAAAATAAGCTATGAATGATTACATTAAAATAATCATTCATATCTACTTCATGTTTTACAATTCTCCTAACATTAAATAACTCCCTTTGAAAGGGGTAGGACATATTTTTTTCTATGATTTTTTATCTTATGATCTTTAATTGTTTACTCTCCTGGTATGTGTTTTTTTTCTGTTTATCATATTGATCGTTTTGTCGTATCATTTACTTTTCTGTTTATCGTATTGACAGCTTTATCGTATCATTTACCTTTCTTTTTATCATATTGAATGTTTTATCATATCATTTACCTTTCTTTTTATTGTATTGAAAGTTTTATCATATCATTTACTTTTCTGTTTATTGTATTGACAGTTTTATTGTATTATTTACTTCATCGTATCGACCGATGATGGTAATGTTTTTCTTATCGTATCGACCGATGATGGTAATGATTTTCTTTTCCATCGTACTGACCGATGATGGTAATGATTTTGTTTTCAATAGGATTTTCAGTTAATGGTAACAAGATTTTTTTCCATCGGCTTATCAGTTCATGGTAACGAGATTGTTTTCCATCGGCTTGTCAGTTAATAGTAACGAGATTGTTTTCCATCGGCTTGTCAGTTAATGGTAACGACTTTGTTTTCCATCGGTATGATGATTGATATCTTTCTTTTATTTCTTACGTTTGTGTATTCTTTTTAGCTCTACTAAAACCAACAATTACCTCACATTCTCCGGCAGGTACTTTCAATTTTTTTTTTAATTTTTTTCTTTCATTTTTAATCCTAACCATTGATCTGTTTTCCCTCTAATCTTGACCGTAGAAGATCAACGGTCACCCCTGTATCACCTATAAATAGCCCCCCCTCCCCAAACCCACATAGTTTTTTTTTCAGGATCTACGTCGATGCTCTGCCTCATTGTTTTAAGTCATCGCACGATCTTTCATCGGTATCATCCTTATGTCTCAGTCTTCTGCCAACACTCCCGCCGATATGTCCTCAAAGGCTTTCTACGAAAAATACCTTTTAAGGGAAAGGTTAGTTTCACGAGACTTCTATGATTTGTATGATTCTACAATCAAGAGGATTATCTTGTTTCAAGGATGAGAGCATTTATGTGTTGAAATACCTGTTTCTCAAGATCCGGTTATCTTTGATGAAGTCTGTCAGTTTTATAAAACCGCATCTTTCGACAAAGACATGACTATCAATTTTGCCGTGTATGATAGAAAGTTATCTATTTCTGTAAAACAAGCGGCTCATTTTCTGAATGTCCCAATAGAAGGGGATTCTTTCTGTCCATCTCATACACTACCAGAGGAAGTTAGTATGTTTAATAGAGAAAGTGCCGAGAAGTATCTATTTATTGTGAATAAAGAAAAAAGGAAAGTGGATCATCTTTCACTGGAAAATAGATTTGTGGCTTTATGGATGCAAGTTTTTCTTATCCCAAGAAAAGGGGATAGAGAAACTCTGAAAGTTTCTGATATCTTCATGTTGGAATATCTTGTTAACATGTGAAAAGTGAATCTCATGGGATATGTTTTTGAAACAATTAAGAATATAAAGTCAGGGGCAATGAAATCCCATTTGATTATGTATCTATCCATTCTTACAAAGTTTATTCTCAAGAGTATGAAATTTTGCAACATTCCTTTGAAAGGGAAGTTGATCAATTTGAAGCCCTCATGGATTAGCAAAAGTAATTCGAAGAAGTTGAATGTTTGTTTTGATCAGAATTAAAAACTTTTTGTTAAGGATGTCGAAGTTGAATCTCCTCAGAATCAATCAGCACCTATGTCAGCCAAAGACATTCAATCTACTGGTATTACTCAAAAGTCTGATCTACAAACCAGTTTAAAGCCTAAGAAGAAGCCAAAGTACAATAAGGAGGTTGTATCCAAATAGAGAAAGGATAAGGAACAGAGAAAGGAAGGTGATCCAAAGTTTGGTCTTGACTCGGTTGAGGATTTTGCAGAAAGAATAAGGGTAGAAGAAACCCTTAAGGATGAAAAGAAAAATAAAACTGTTTTGAAAAGAAAGGCTCAAGACTTTGATATCTCTAAAGTCTTGAAAATGGTTGAGGATGCTAGTGCTCAACTGATGGAAGAAGTGCATCAAGAACCCATCGTATAGAGTCTTCCTAAAAAAGAAAAAGGAAAAAAATGTTAGAAGAGATAGAAGAAGTGGAGCAGGAGGAAGGATATTTTCTTTTAGAATTCCTTCAGAGTTCGAAGAAGAGTAGAGAGGAATCAGTTCAAAAGCAAAGTGAAGATATTCAACAAGTTCCTCGTGCTGATCAAGCACGAACTCCGGATAGAATTTCATCTCAAGAAAAGCAAGGTGCTCAATCCTCTCACACTGATAAAGTTGTTTTCATTAGTGATAAAATGGAAGAAGAAGAAAGAAAGTATAAAGAAAAAGCAAAGGGAAAACAGCCAGCTGAAGATTCAAGCCGATCAAATGAATTGGCTTCATACGATGAAGATACTGATTCAGAACACACAATATCTCTCAAGAAGAGTGATTATATTGTCCATGTTCTGAGAAGGGTTGAGAAGACCATTCTATATTTCCCTAGGCTGGAAGGGAAGATTGATTTTATTACTGAAAATAAAAAGAAGAAGTTTGTCTCTGTAAAAAAATTAAGAAAGAAAGTTTTGTCAGTTGAAGCCGATTTGAAAGTTCTTTCAGAAAGTTCGGTTGCTCATAAGAAGGCATGCAACAAGATGACCAAGTGGTCATACAAAACAGAGAGCTCAGTCAATGATCATGAGATAGAAATTGAAGATATAAGAAGGTTGTCAAATGAGCATGCAATTGCTTTCAATAATCTTAACAGAGAAACAGTTGAAATGTTGAATCTTTTGTCTTCCCAACGAGCCGATGTTCCTTCAGTAAAAGACTTGAAGGAGAGAATGAATGCCTTTTAGGCTGAGTTTTCAATGGTTTCATCTATCAAAGAGAAATAGTTCTCTTGAAGAAACAAAACTCTGGTTTATCCAAAGATAACAAGAATTTTCATTACAGAATTGATCCTCTTGAAGAAGCAATCAGAGTTCATGAAGAGAAAATCAGAAATCAAGATCAACTCTTTGCTGATCAGCGAGACCTTCTCAGATCTCAGGGTGACGCTATTTCGGAAGACAAGAAGGAGATAAAAAAGATGAAGGCAGTTCTTCACGAGTTAATCAAAAAGGACAAGGAAAGAGAAAACAAGTGACTTGAATTTGTTCTCAAGATTAGTGTTGTTTGTTATAGTAATGAAATTTATTATATCCATTGTCTTGTGTTTATTTTCTAACTCTTTCAGACAATTCAAGTTTACCCCTTTCTATTTATAAATCACAAAGGGGGAGAATGTTTACAAAGGGGGAGAATGTTTATAAAGGGGGAGAATGTTTTATAAAGGGGGAGAATGCTTTACAACACTCTTAAGGAAAATCTAGGAACACAATCCTTAGGATAGTCCATACCTAAGGGGGAGTTAGTTGTATTCAATTTATTATTCAGAAGAGTTTTCAATAACTCAGGGGGAGATAAGTATTTCTTTTAGTTTTTATTTTTTTGATTTTTTCTTTCCAAAAAGGGAGAGATTGTTGAGTCAAAATTCCTCTTTTGACTTCTATGTTTTGTTTTGGAAATCAAAAATGTCTTGTTAATTATACTAACCTTGTCTATCGTATCGTTCTGATCATGCTGATCATACTGACCATAATGATCGTACTGATAATGATGATCGTACTAACCATAATGATCATACTAATCATGCTGATCGTACTGACCAGGCTGATCATACTGATCATACTGGTCGTACTGACTATGTGTATCATACTGATCATACTGATCGTACTGACCATGCCAATCGTACAATGCTGATCGTACTGAATATGGAAATTTCATTGACTCTGCTTCTCATATCTATCATTACATACTTTTTTTGGTACTTTTTCAAAAACACATGCTTAATTTAAATCATACTCATGATTATCTTATTCATATATCTTGTTTTAACCAATATGATGTCGTTGAGTTAGTTACAAACTAATCAAAATGATATCGTTCTTTCTGTTTCAATATGACCGTTATGATGCCAGGTGTCCAAGTCCCTCTGAGTTTTTCGGAGAAATATGATCGTTGGAGGAGATGTGACCATTGGAACCAGAGGCCTATAAATAGGTGGTCATTTGAAGCTGAGAGTACAACAGACAACTAAGAACAAGCATGATACAACTGTGATACTTTGATTCTATCAAGTTCTAGAGAGAGATTCTATGACTTCTCTCATGTTGTGTGATTTGTGCGTCTGATTGTCGTATCGAGGGCTTTCAAGAGATTGAAAGACAGAGGTGCTGATTACCTACAAAATCAAGGGCTTCTAGGGATAGGCAGACAGACAGTCCGATCATCATATCGAGGGCTACCAGGGATAGGCAGACAGACAGTCCAATCATCATATCGAGGCCTGCCAGGGATAGGCAGACAGACAGTCCGATCATCATATCGAGGGCTCACCAAGGTGTTGGTGAGATAGACCTTTTATCCTAGGTGAAAGGATAACCCTTATCTTTGGGTTAAAAGAATTGTAATTCTTTTACATTTCTACTGCAAATTGTATTAGAAAAGAAATTGTTTTTGTTTCCTTTTCTATCTCTTATACATTTTTAATTGTTTCAATTACATCCATTTTATTACATATTGTATTGATTCATTCTATACGCTTTATGGTAGAATCATTCATCTTTATATTACTCTGATTATTGTGTTCATCTTGAATACAATTGTTTTATATTTCATTGGTATTACATTACATCATTCCTTTTATATTCAATACAATTGTGGTTGTTTGTATTTGTATTAGTTTAAGATCATTTAAACTAATCTCTTACGTGCTAAAACTCAATGTTTTTAAACCTAAAATTCACCCCCCTCTTGTATTGTTCCATCTAATAGACATACAAATCTACATATTCGATCCAACATTTATCATTTATGTATGTTATAATTTAACACAATATAAATTCAAGCATAACCAATCCTGATTAAAATAGAATTTAAACATAAATCCCATACCTCATGTTTGACTAGATTTATATGGGAATAAACTCATATCTAATTAATTTTAATTTATTATAATTCTATATAAATCCATCTATAAACTTATAATAATATATGATCCAATTAGAATATTTCAACTCCCATTTAAGAAAAATTCCTTATTAAAATCATTGTTTTTTGGTGTTATCTGTTTCGTTCATCATGAATGTTTCAGTTCAAAAGTTCCATTACATATACATTAATCATGGTTACATCACCTATATAATGTTAATAATGATATAACTATCTTAAATATTTATTTTTAAAATCATTATGACCATCTAAGTAAACTAGTGATGAAAAACAGATTACATTGCTTTGTGGAGATGGTAAGTTGTACGTACGCACGAGCGATGTTTTTGATTTCCATAAGATGGAAGTAATTAAAAAAAATTGAAGTTAAAAATGATCAATGATTCCAAAAAGAAGAGTAAAAAAGGAAAAATAATAATAATAGAACAAGAATAATATGAATAGGGGACACATAGATTTATATAGTTTGGGAAGTGGTCCCTATGTCCAGAGAGAGGCATAAGTATTACTATGTAATATAGCATAATTACAGGGTAATTTTAGGGGAACCATTCACACAAAAAACCTAGCTTGAATGTACTCATAAAGAAAATGGTGAAATAGTTACCGTAAAAACATAGTAAGTCCATTGTTCTATAGTGACTAGTGGATGGACTTCCACAAAGCAGTAGTAAAATTATCTCTAAATTTCAAGATTCTATAATAACCATATCAATGTCTATGCTGTCATAGTACCCTATAGAACTATGAGAGTTTTAGTTAGGTGTACAGTATGGACCCCCAAAATTTGGCCCAAATTAATCCAAGTATTGGGATAAACCATTCTAATAATATCACATAATGTTCTCCCACATTCTACCTCTCATCCTTCATTAATCAATGAAGACAAATAAAACCACAACAATTCCTCAAATTCTCCATCACTATTGAGTTTTTAAATATATTTTCAAGATGGCTATTTCATGAATCTTATGAAATATAGGAAACCCATATTTTATCAAGATTGTGATAAAAGGGTAAATCATTTGAATTTGAATCATCCTGGAATGAAAAATAGTTTCTTTACAAGATGTATAACACACTAAATATCACAATGAAATTTATTTTCTTATTTTTTTATATCTATTTCTTTCTAGAAGTTATTTTTCCAAACCAAATCCTTCACAACTTTTGTTACATAAATGTATTATACCTATGTGGTAAATAGCTATACCACCTTTTGTAGTTGAGATATCCACCTAACTAAAGTTACTCCATTAGTAAATATATAACTCATGGAAATCCTTTTATTATTCACATCACCTCTATTTTTAGTATCCACATACCCCTATAATGATTTTCCTTTCTTAAAGCAAGCATATAATTATTTTATTCCATTTATATACCTCAAAATCTACTTAAAAAATCATAATGTTTGTTTCTATGTTTATACATGTACCTTCTCACAAATACTATTGTATGAGAAAAATAATGTAATGTATTGAACATTTCATACATCAAGCTTCCCACAACAAAGGAATATAGAAGCTTTTCCATGTACCTTACCTCCTCTTCAATATTTGGTGTAGCAGTTAAATATTTTAAAAGAGAAACATCATGTTAGATAGAGTATATGAAATTCAACACAAATATTGTAATATAATTTAACAACACGAGACTTTATGATATATTTATTTTTGAACAAATTCAATCTCTTCTATAACTTGGGATGTATGCAACGTTGGGTTTAAATGGATGAGGATACTATATTAAAAATTTATTATTTAAACCTGAACATTATAAACTATCCATTCAGTTAGAGGGTTTGAATTGAACTAAATAAATTATGAAAATTATATGGTTTAAAAATGTATAAAATAAATTCAATTTTTATCAATTTATTACAAATAAAATATCAATCATTTGGAAGAAAAAGAAATCATTTTTGAAAAACTGTATTTTTTAAAAGAAGGTTTAGTCCTGCTTTGAGCACATAAATAAACTTTAATTTTTAAAACTTTTAATAAATTTATTTTGCGAAATAAAATTAATTTTTCATATATAAATGTAAAAATTATCTTTGGGTGAATTTTTGATAATTTTCTAAAATTATCATTTTTTTAATGAACAATGAAAATACTGATTCTATTGGAAAATTGTTATTTTGTTTAAATATTATAAACAGATAAATAATATTATAAATTTGGTTTAAATTTAAATTAGTTAAATTATAATAAAATTTAACTAATTTTGGTCATTTTAATAAATTTCATATTGAATTTTGATATATCAATTTTTATAGTTTTGAAAGGATTTCTTTGGCAGAACCGCTTTTTCACCAGGTATTTATATTTAATTTTAAATTGAATTATGAAACTTCTATCAATTGAATTTGGAAAATTTATTCCATATTGGAAATAAAAAAATTTAAATTTTATAATAATTTCAAAATATTTTTTTTATAATGAATAGTAAAAGTAGGATTTTTTTACCACAGTTAAGGTAAAAATAGGTTTACTCAGGGTTAAACTAAAAATTTAAGGGATAAAAGTAACCCAAAACTTGTATAATTCCAATTTTAAGTCCATATTTAAAACTTATCACATATAAGTATCTATAATAACTTATTTTGGGGTCATTTTTCAAGAGAAAAATGTGGGTGTGATTCATTTTTTTCAAACATTTCATGAATGCCCTCTCCCCTACTTATAAAATTCCACAACCTCTCCACTCCTATTCACACTTATAAATGACATTTTTTTAGAAAATAACTTACCAAATATCATACTTAAATAAATTTCTAAATCATAGATGATTTCGTTTGATCGGAAATCCAACCAAGGATGTATTTTGGTGAATCTTTAATAAAGTTATCTAAAGAAGAGGTAATGTTCTTAAAGATTATTTTTATTGGTTTCTTATTCCACATACTTAAATAATAATAAAACATGGTTATATAGAAACTAAAATTTCTAAAACATACTTATATTTTATTATGTTAAGTACATAACCTATATTCATCTCCTCTTTCATCAAATGAGAAACAAAACCTTCAATAGTGTGTTTAGAGGACTACTAGCTCACGAACAGTTGTAATCTATTTTCCATAACAACCAATAATGGTTGGATATAATGATGAAATTAATATATTTATATGATATTTATTACATTAATAAATTTCTAGAATTACAATATCACATCTAACATCTTACCTTCCAACCCATTGGAGAACAATAATGTTGTTCGTGTGTACGGAGAACTACCACCTCACGAACCAATGTGATGTGTTTTTACTATTTAAATTTACTTGGATGGTAATAAGGATAGATTAAATAAAAATATATAATATTTTTAAGATAATTATACCCATTTAATTATGATATCAAATATAACTTCTTTCTTTGTATTTTATTTATAACACAATAATGTAACTCGTGTGTATAAAGGACTACCGTATCACAATGTGATGGGATTCATTCTTCACTTATGTTTTACATGGAAGGTAATAATGATAAATTTGATTAATATATGTGATATATATGAAATAATAATTACTCTATATTTTTTATACATTATCTAATTTCATTTCATTCTATCTTTTGAGAAAAATGGAATCAACGTTTATGCATACGTAAGGCTTACAGTCTCCATGAATGGTGTAATCAATTTTCTATCTATAAAATTTATATATTAATATAAATAAATATATAGTGAATATTTATGATATTTAAATCATTTTTAAAATTATGGAACAATGATAAAATCACAAGTAATGAAATTACAAAACCAAAACATACATGAAATATGAAGAAATTATCACTCGAAGCAATGATTTTAACAAATAATTGTTAATAAATGAGTGATAAAATACTACAATTAAATCATATATGGTTTGATATATGTGATTATGATTAAATATAGATTAATAATCTATCTATATTTTTTATATAGGATATTCAAACATAGAAAAAGGAATACAAACATAACGTAAGTTTTTCTCATCTCACTTTTACTTCCTTAAGATATATAACATATTTTCCACTTATTTCTTTTTGTGGTGTATATAATACCCATTTTATTTGTGATATAATTAATGTATTTATATTAATGGTATTTAAATTTTCATTTGAATTTAATTATTTTATGGGGGTTATGATTCAAAAGTTACAAAGTGGTAATTGTTTATTTCAAAATCTCAATAGTATTCTGAATTGTTTATATTTATGTATCCCTTAGGGGAATTATTTTATATTTATATATTAAAACTAATATATTTTATTATCCTGTGTTTATTCATTAAATTTTAAATTAACAGTACCCTTTTCCTCTCTTTGGTAATTAAAATTTCTGATAAATTTTTTAGGAAAATATAACTTTATTTCTCTTTTTGGTTGAATTCTTTTATCCAAATCCATGTTTTTAATTTTTATTAATTTTTTTAACATTGTCAAAATGATTGATTAAATAAATTTTTACTCATGTTTTAAATTTTAAAAAATGATTTTAAAGGAATCATATTGTCTTTTTCTAAATGATTCATTTTTTAACCCTATTACAACATTGTGAATGGAATTTTTTTTAAACTTATACGGAATGTATGGGATTTTACACCTTCATAAACAATAAATGTTTTAAACATTCAATTATAAGTTTTAATGGTTATCTTGAAAATAAATTTTTTCAAAAATATTTTCTGAAATTTTATTTTTAAAAGTATTTTCCAAGTGAAAATTCTATTTTCCTCACAAATGTTTTAATGACATTTTATGGTATTTCTATTCATCAATGACATCAAACCACTATTTTAATTATAATACACTATGTATATGTTTTATTGAAATAATAATAATTATTTATTTTTATGGTTTATGACTATTCTGATTGAGTATGTAAAATTTTATTACAATTCACCATATCACCTTGAAAGGTTTATGATTACGTTTACTGATTGGGGTAATTATTCATATGTTAGTCTTTCAATAAAAATGCGTATTTTGATTGTGTTTCACCAATTTAATATGGGAAATGAATTGGACTTATTTTGTGATGGTTTTTCCATTGAATTACATGTCATTTCAATCTATTGAATGGTCGCATGAGACAAATTAGTTAGTCAAATTAAATGGGTTTTCCCATTGTTTAAAACTATCTTGTGAAAAGTATTAATAGTATATTTATGATGTCTGAAATTATGCATTCCCAAATTATGAGACCAGTTACTGATTTCCATGTGAATATTTTATTAGTTAGAATATCCATGGATAAGTTTCAAGATCATGTGGTTATTTATATGTATTTATTTGAGCATCATTTATTCCTACCATATTATGCTCAAGTTATTGTAAAAATGACATGTGTTTTAGTTATTTACATTTCCATATTGATTATGATTATTTATTAATCATAGAATTTACTATACACATACCATTACTGAGCATCTAAGATCACCCCTTTTTATGTTTTATTTTCCCTAGGACATTGGGAAGTGTTTTGTGATTGATATGTGAATATATGCTAAATGGAAAATGGAATTCTCAAAGGAAAAATTGTTTGTATTTAATTTTTTTTAAATATAATGTGAATTTCAAGTATATATCTAGTTTACCATTACTATTAAACTATTTGGTACTTTGGGAATATATTTCATGTATCTAGTGATAATTTTAGAAATTAACCACTGACTCTAGGCTACTAGGACCAGGGTCTTTAAATTTGGTATCATAAAAAGTTTAGTAGAAACCTTGGTAACTAGATTAAGAAAAATATAGATTGTTGAATATAACGTTATGACTGAATTTGAGGATAATTTTAAGTAAAAGATAATATCCTAATGTTTTTCAAAGTACGTATTATGTGTATTTTCTAGAAATACATCCCTGTATGGATACTAAATGTGGACATGGTTCTAGAACAGATGTAACTAGGGGTAATAACTATGAAAAAGGCACATCAGGATTGACTTGAGCATTACCTAGTACACGAAAACAGGCCTTACTAATCAACTATTTTGACACTTCTAGGGAATATTATTGCGTTAATTCACATTTTTTTACTGACCATTATAAATGACTTGAAAATATTTTTATAATTTGAAAAATTTACCAAAGAGACATTTTTTGATAATATAGACATGCATAAAAGTTTCAATTTATGTTTAGTGTTTCGCTAGTTTTTGAATGATAAATTATGATTTATAATGTTATTATTTAATCTAGTGTATTACCTTATTAAGAAATGGAACATAAAGGAAGGAATGGGAACCATATTAGTTTATGGACACCATGTAGAGATCTCACTCCTAGAGAAGATAATGAAATTTGAGTTGGAACTATAATTAGTTCTAATGAAATTATAACTATATTAGGGGATTTGATTTAGGTTAAGAAAAATAGAATTTCCCTCATAGAGTATTCATTTGAACCCCATGTGATGTAAAATTTTTATACCGGTTTATGCATCAACAACCTCTATTATTTAATGGGACTACAAATCCATTTACAAATGAGAAATAAATAAGTTATTTAGAGAATATATTTCTATCTTTGGGAAGAAATGAAAGTGGTAAAATTATGATGGTACTTTATCATCTCTTAGGAGATGCAGATCAAAGGTGGTCATTGATTCAAAACACAAAGGATGAATAATAATTAGAAACCATATAATGAAAGGATTAATGCACTCTTATTGGATACGTATTTTATTCACAAAAAATGTGAAGATATGGAGAGACAATTCCTGATTCTAAGAAAAAAGGAAGAAGAAAATGTTTATGAGTATGAATCCAACTTTATAAGGTTATGAAGGCATGCTACATAATATATAGATAACCCAAAGAGTAATATTGACTATTTATTTATTGGGTTAAAGATAATCCTTTAAAGGGAACCAGTCTCCCAAACATTTTCATCACACGAGGATATAATATCATTCATAATAAGGAAAGATAAATAATTATCTATAAATTACGAAATTAAAGGGAAAAAAGAAAATTAGAGGAAAAAATAAAAAAAATATGGTTAAAGGGAATAAGGGATATAATGATTTACTGCATGTAATATTTGTATTAAGAAACACCCTAGTACTTTACTGAATTAAATGTGAATATTCCATAAGTTTGGGGAGAGAGGACACCAAGTTCGTGATTTCAAGGAATATGAAGAATTTTACAATGTTAAATGCTTCAACTATAAGGATATAGGGTACTTCATAAACAAATTCCCCAGGAATTAAGTGAATATACATCAAAATAAGTTAAGTGATCAAGGTCAAGCGTATGTATTAATATAACCAAGGTGAATTGATTAAAGTTATTTTGTTTTTTGATATAATAGTTTTGTTTTAGAGATGTTTTTAAATGATATTATAGTTATAAGAGTCATGGAACATATACGTATTTTAGTACAGTAGTATTTCTTTTAGGATTTGAAGCATACTTTTAATATTACAAAGGAAAGTGATTTTGTGGAAAGTTGATATTTTTTTAAAACACATGATTGAGGGAAGATAACCCTTAATATGTTATATATTTTAGTCAATAATGATAAATATATGTTTATGGGATAGTATTTTTGACATTTAAATTGGTTAGTGATTTGATGGTTTATGTTATCATTGCTAGAGTTTACTGCATGTTTGTATTTATGGAATTTTATCAACATAATGAGGTTTAACTTATAGAATAATGAATGTTTTCATTAAGGTTTTATGGTTATCAATGTAATAAAATATTCTTTATAAGACATTAAGATCTAATTTATTTGATTTGGGGAATCTAATGTTAAAATTATTTTTGACATTTAGTGATCTTCCTTTTAATTTTTTAAACTTTAAATTTGTCCAATGATATTTTAGAAGAGTATTAAGGTTAACTATTTATGAAATGGATTATGTTGAACATTTTGAGTCACTAATAAGGTATTATAAATTATTTTATTATTGGATAACTAGTTCTAAACATTTTTTTGTGTGAAATATTTGAGGAAGGACCTACCATTAGTTTATGAATCTTATATCCCATTAAAAGTTAATTTTAGTGCTTCATGTATGAAAAATTCAACTTGAATACTGTTTTTTTTGAAAAATATGATATTTTTTTTGGAAATTTATTAAAGGATGAAATTATACTTATAAATAATGCATATTTACTTATGTTCATAGTCTATATGGTAAATGAATTCTTCAACTCTAAGAAAAATATTGTGAAAAAAATTGTTCTAGTACCTTTATTTCTAATAAACCTTTGGGAGTTTCACTAATTGAATATTTATGTATTTATGTTCATTAAATTTTACATATAATTCACTTTATTGTGATCAATTATATATATCATTGTCTATAATTATTTATTCTTTTCTTTCATGTCAATATTTTCACTTCCCACTAATGTTTTCCTACTTGGAAACTTAGTATGTGTTATCATATAGGAACATTATAATTCCATTTATATCTTATCAAGAATTGTTTTTATTAAAAAATTTATCATTATAATTTCTAGAAATTTTATTTTGAAATATCAAAACCTTGATTACCAATATCAAGATTAAATTGAGAAGACACAATTTTTTTAATGGGGGTAGAATGTAACACCGTAAGTTTTTAAAAAAGGAACCTCATGTTTGATAGGGTATATGACCCAAAAAACCCATAATACAAGATAATTTGACACCCATTATTTTATGAAATATTTAGTTTTAAATAAAATAAATCTCTTCGATAGATTTTGATGCACACAATGTTTGGTTTAAATGAAACATGATACTCTATGAAAATATTATTTTTTAAACATGACCATTATAACCTATACATTAAGTTAGTGGGTATGAATAAGACTAACTAACTTATGAAAGTTTTATGTTTTATACATACATAAAATAAATTCAATTATTATTTATTGATAATAAATAAAATAATAATCTTTTAAAAGAAAAAGAAATGTTTTCAAAAAAGGCTGTATTTTTCTAAAAGGAAGTTTAGTTGCGCTTACAACAAATAATTTAACATTAATTTTCCAATTTCATAAAAATTATTTCAAAAAACTAACATAATTTTAAAATACACATATCCAAATTATTATTGGGTTAAATTTTTAGAATTTTCTAAAAGGATTAATTTTTTGATGAATAGTGAAAAATACGAATTTTTATCAAAAATGTAATTTTCAATTAAATTATTTGTAAAGATAAGTTATTTTTTAAATTTGTTTTAATGATTTTTTTTAAATATATTATAATTTAACTAATCTAGTTCATTGGAATCAATTTCATATTGAATTTCGGTATAATTTGTTTTACAATTTTAAAAGTTTTTCTTTGGAAAAAATTCATTTTCATCACGTCTGTTAGTTTAATATTAAATTGAATTCTGTCACTTATGTGAATTTAATTTATAAAAATTGATTTTATATTTTTAATTTTAAGAATTTATATTATATAATAATTTTAACATAATATTTGGTCATAATGAATATTAAAATTATTAAAATTATTTATCACGAGGGAGGTAAAAATGATTTTCCGAGGGTTAAACTAAATAGACAAGGGTTATAAATAACCTAAAAGTTGTCTAATTACTATTTTATAGATATATTTGGACCCTTTAAAATATAATTTTTTATAATTAATCATTTTTTGGCTTGTTTAATGAGAAAAATGTGGCTATAAGTCATTCATTTCAAAAATTCCATGTATGTCATCTCCCCCACTTATAAAAGGTAACTCGGTATCCTCTCCTATTCAGACTTTAAAATCCATTTGGTTCATATGATACCAGAAAAAAATATTCCTTAAATCCCTCCCCATATCCAATATTCCTTGGTTTTCTTATAAATCCAACATAGTAAGGCTTTTCGTGTGACCCAAAAGAAGTTGTCCGAAGAAGAGGTAATGTTCTTAAACAAGATTTTTTATTTTGTTTGTTCTTACATTTAGTTAAAATATTACTAAAGTGTGATTATATAAAAACCTAATTATATTATATATACTGATATGTAATTATTTTAAGGTTATTACCTATATCTATCTCCTCTTCCATTAAAGGGGAAATGAAACCATCGACCGAGTGTAAGGGGGACTACCGCATCGCGAACTGATGTAATTTATCTTCTATCACCGACTCTCACAGGTAGATATAATGATGTATTTAAAATATTTATATTATATTTATGAAAATTAATAAAATTATTCAATTATATTATAAAATATAACTTCTTACCTTCCAACCTTTTGAAAAAAATAACATCACTTGGGTGTATGGAGGACTACCACCGCATTAACCATGTGATATGTTTTCCCATTTTCATCTTATATAGATGATAACAAGGATTGATTATATGAATATATATGATAATATTAACATAATTATGATTATTTAATTATTATATCACGTAAAACTTCTTAATTTTCATTCCGTTTAAATATGATAAAATCGCTCGAGTTTATGGCGGACTACCACCTCGAGAAGCAATCTGAATATTTTTTCACATACATCTTATATTGAAGATAATAAGCATAAATATTACTAATATATGAAACATATATGAAATTATAATGACTATATAAATTTTATATATTATTTACCTTCCTTTCATCCCATCCTTCAAGAAAAAATGGACAAAATGTTCATGTGTATGTATGGGTTATTGTCTCCATAAACATTGTAATCCATTTTCAATATCTAACTTTTTTAGATTACTATGAATAAATATATGATGGATATATATGGTATTTAAATTATAATTAAAATTATTGATATTATTTTACCATGATCAAGGTAAAATTACCAAATTCTATGAACTAAAACATAATTGAAAAATGATGTGATTATCACCCGAAATAGCGATTGTAAAAAATATTTGTTAATAATAGAGTGATAAAATACAATAAGTAAATAATATATAGAATAGTATACTTGATTATATTACTTTAATATATGTACATTAAACACTTATTTATTATTCATGTGGTTTGGAAACATATGAAGAAATTCGAACATCAGGTAAGGGTTTCTCATCTCACTTTTACTTTTGGAGAAATAAGCCATATTCAACCATTATTCCTTTGTGTGGTGTATATACTACTCCTTTGATATATTATATCAGGAATACATTTATATTAATTTTATTTAAAGTTTCATTTGATGTTATTTATTTCATGGGGTTATGTACAACGTCCCGTGTTTCAAACCGTGGGAACTGTTTCAAAAGGAATTTAAACTTTTCCATTGGTGGATGGGTCATTTTAAATTTTTTAAAGAACGGAGAAGTTACATTGGGTTTGAGAATCTATAAATTATGTTTTCAAAAATGGTTTATGATTTGTTTTATGTACTGGTGGTTTGAGTGAATAATGTAGTAAGAATAGGTGTGTCAAGATGCTAGAAATAGATGCTGCTGGACATTCACGTTAGGAATCCCATTCAGAACATGAATGGGTTTCACGGGATGATTCTGGGGAAAATATAGGACATGAAATTACAAGAGAATACAAATCATAATTATTCATATGTAATGGGTTCACATCATAAAATTGGTTCACACCATGAAACCGGTTCACACTATAAACCATGCGGTCTGTCTTTTTTAAAAAGAATAGTAGGGGCTCGACCCATTATTTTTTATCACACTGGAGGGATCCCAGGGTCTTGATAGTGGCTCCTCTACCTCACATAGGTTTCCTAGGATATCATTCTACCAATTTTCAAATTTAGTGACACCCTATTCATTGGATATCCCTTAGTATTCTCTTGATTTTTCTTTCTTCTTACCTTCACTTATCTTTTCTTATAGAATGATAAATCCTTGTGAGATATGTTAACATATTTCTAGGGCATTTGAAAAATTGTCCATTTTCTATTGATTGAGCTCACGTTAGTGGCCAATAATGTATTAGTGTAACTTCTTGGTATAATGTTGGTGGTTGATATATTTTCCCATAATGTTTCATTGATTTATAAAATATTCCATTATGCCACATGCTATATTATCTCTGTGTTTCCTTTCATTTATGAAAATAAATATATAGAGCCTAATTAATTATTTGAAAATATTTATTTGAAATCAAAGTGAACCATCAGAGTTTATCCACCTAAACTCATACCACCCCTTTTAGTCTTGTCTCTCATATGCCTTGACTTGATACGAAGTCTTGGAATTAAGAACATCTTCTAGTCATGTCAAACATGCCTCCTTTCAAAAAAAAAATAGTTACAAGAAAATAATTTACTATGAGTGGTACCGGTGGATCAATTAGATTTGGAATGTGAATTATATTATTCTTGATTTATCCCTAAGTGAAATATTCTTATTGGTTAAATATAATTCTTGACTCATCACACTTGTGAAACCTTTAATGTAGAGTTGTATGATAGAATGTATGATTACATGATCACCTTATCAATTAGAAATTGATTTATAAGTTTAATTTTAATGATAAACCATATTTAAATGGCATGGGAATTTTTCATGGGCTCTTAAATTTATTGTGAATTGGGGGAGGCCCTCATTAATTATATTTTCTCATGAGACGACATGATTAAATACATGGCACTCTTTAATCTTTACACATGAATTGTGATATAGAATTCCAAGAAACATGGAATGTTTAGTTACATGAACTTATTTATTTTTTAAATTTAAATGATTAAATTAATTACATTATGACTTGAGTGATATCAGGGTTCCCTTTTTACATAATGCATTAGATGGACTCTTAGACTATTTAATATTACATGTACCATGAGCGACACTCAAGATCCTTACATAGAACCCCTTTTATGGGATTAGAGGTTAATTTCCTTATGTAATGACTTGAGTGACACTTAGGTTCCATTATTATGGAACACCTTGGATGAGTTCATTGGATCAATGTTTTCAACACACGGTGAGTTATACTTAGGTCCCCTTTCTATGGAATTCCTTGGATGAGCTCATAGGGAAATTAGATTTTTTGGGAGATACATGGGTTTCCTCATTATGGAATTCTATGTATTGGATCCTAAAATAAACAAAATTACATTACTCCCTATATAAAACCTTGGTTATTTAAAATGGATCACTTAGGATGGGATCATAAGACACATGATTTGTATCATGCTTGTTCATGATTTCATTTGGTTTGTATTATCTCCTTATGATGATTACTATATTAAGATACCTTGGCTACGTACCTTGGGTACTTGAACAACTAATTTTATTGAGTTCAGATACATATGAATACTTGGAGTTACTACATGGTTTATAGACCCTCATTATATATGGACACTATGGGGTTACCCTGTATCCTATACAAATTTTATACTTTTGTCACTTATGATATGTTCCCTGGTTAGGATATCTTGGCTATTTTCCTTATTTAAATAAAGTCCCTTGTTCTACCTTTACATGGATGCCTTGAGTCATTGTCGATGAATGTATATCTCTTTATATATATGTAAATAAATATACATATATTATTATATATACATATAGACATGTTAAGATGTATTCAAGCTTATCGTAATGCAGGTATGATCATGCGGGTGTCCTTGAGAAACCCAAGCAGAGTTAATTACTATTATTCATATACTTATTTTTTTGTTTTACTTACACACTACTGTATTTTATATTCATAGACTGGAAAACATTAGACACCATTCGTGGTGTCATACTGAGTATCTTTAACACCCTAATTTCTAGTATTTACTACTTGCGATACCATACCTCTTTATAATTATAGAACATGGTTTCTTAAATAAAATGTCTGCATCAACCTAAGTGGTGTTTTCCTGCATGTCTTGATGGTGGAATTATATTTAACCAACCTCTTTGGACATGTGAGTCATTGAACATTGCTTTAATGGGATGAAACATTTATGGTTGTGATTAAATGGGGGACCAATATTAATTTATAAGGTGCATAGTATCATATAAATAGGGAAGGGTAACCCATATAATAAAACCATTATATATGAGCTCATTATATTCTGAAATCAAAACAAAAAATTGGTTCCAGTAATATGAATTTTAGTTGTAATTTATAAGGTAAAGTACATTTGTAACTTGGAAATGGAAATTCATCTAACTAAACCATGGTGCTCACAACTGTTTGATAAAATGTAATTCTTTTCAGAAATAGTTTCCTATATAATTTTTTTTAACTATATCACTTCGGTATGATGACCCATGTGACTAAATTAGAAAATGAACAACTATACCCAAGTAAGTCCGTTGGTGCATGTTTCTTATGAGGTAGACTTGACTCAACCTAAGTCGGTCAGTCATGTTGCTTTGTTATTGTGAGATAAACCCACTAAGGGTGTAACTAAATCTTGGAATAGTTTATGGGACCCTTGTAGGTCACCTTTATTTTAATTTAGCTTAATATTGATCCTCATGGGGATATAATCATGTTATTTAGGGATAGTTATTTAATGTTTCCACAACCACTTATATGGAATTATGGTTTTATCTTACTTGTCCTATTCACTATTTAATTTAAAATAAAAATATTATCTATATTTATCTATAATAATATGAGAAGTTAGTCAATTGAAATACCAATTAGAACTTGAATAGTTATTTTCCTATATAGTTTGGAATCAAAAATTTTCATAAACTAATCCCAATTGTGTGAAAATTATAGATAAATAAAATGTATAAAAGGAATTTTTGTGATAAATTTCCTAATTATGATAGAATGTCAGTTAAATAAATAATATTTGAAAGGAATCTTGATATAAATTTCCTATGTAGCCTTGTGTCATTAACTATATAATGTTCCAAGAACTTTTTCCTTAAGAATCATACTTGATGTTATTAAATGAAAATTAGTTAAATGGTTTAAAATAAAACTTAATATAGTGTTCATAGCTCAACATTCATGTAAGGGTTAATCCTTATGTTTATTTTATAATTTCTTTAGAATGGGAATGTGAGCGATCCCCATAGACTTCTTATTATTTCTCTTGAACATAAATGATAGGAGGTCAATCCAATTTGTATTTTCAGTGTGAATATAGTTTCAAGATTTGATTTTTTAAAAGGGAAGAGGCTGGTCTGGTTGTGGTAGTGACCTCAGAACTTAATGTATTTCTAAATTATGTGATGAGTTTTTAGATGTTAGGTGATTTTCGGGTCTTATTTGTTCCTTATTGAGATATTAGTTATAAAATGACACATGGATTAGTGGGTGGTCATGTGATGAATTGACCCTTGTTAAGAGCATGAGAATAGTGTAATGCTTGGTTTCAGCAGGTTTGAGAATCCTAGGGTATAAGAACTCAAGTTCTTCGATGAGGTAAGGATTATTTTATTTATGTTTTATGCTATAGTAAAGTTATATTTTCAGCTTAGACCATAAAGATAGGTTGTGGGATGGTTGTGTTTTTTTGGAAAGGAAGAGGCATGATGACTATAGGTTGTCTACAGGCTAATCGTATAACATGTATTTGGTTTCCCTGACATGTATTCAATACCCGATGTGTAATGGCCTATGAAGAAAAATTCATGATGTGTAAAGGGTTTTTCCTAGGGGAAGACCCTAAAATTTACATGATGTGAAAATAATTTACACATTATGTAAATTCTAGGGGTAAATTTTTAAAATAAGTTACCTGGAATCATTTTTAAAAAGAAATATCCAACCTCCTCCCTTCTCTATCACAAAAGAGAACTAAAGAAGCCTAACTTAGGATTTGGTTATTTTTCACATTCTGGGCTCCAATTATTCCAACGTTGGTCTTGTTTTATGCACACAATTGAGATCTTCATTCATCTCTCACCTTTCATTGTTTCTATTCTCCTCAATAGAGTTATTTTTGTGCAGTCACTTATTCCCTATTCTTAGGTTGCACATATGTTTATTCATTTCCTTATAATATAGATCAAATGAGAGGTTGAAACTAGATGAGTGTTCCCCTATGGGTATATTGTAGGTGGTCTATACACAGTAGGGGTGAATTGAGTATCTATAAAAATTTATGATTAAAAAATTATTTCCAAACAGTTTCCTCAAAAGATTTAATACAACCCATTTAATCAATGCTATACTATTATAAGAGTTTGACTGTTTGAATAACTTCTTAGAAGATTAATTAGTTCTCAGTAATCTCAATATCAGTGATTAATTTTACTTCTGAAGCTATTTTACTAAGGCAAGACAATTATAACTTCTTTCTAAGAGTAGCTATCAAAGTGAATTTAGAGATTTCGGAACTATACAGTAAAGTAGTAAAATAGAGAAGACTAAATTAAGAACCACAACAGATATGAAACAAGTGGTTCAGTTTCAATCCAAGACCTAATACAATCCACCTGGTGATCAACTTCCACCAAGTATTTTATATAAATAAAATTGATCCACACCCTGTATCGTGGTAAACAATAATACACAGTACTATACAGGCCACACAGAAACCTCTTCCACAGTTATTTATGGGTACAAATAACCATGCCACACAAGGACCTCTTCCAAACTTATCCGTGGGTATACACAACTGTAAAAAGATTTTTGAGTAAGGATACCTTGTATCCTTCAGTTTACAGTAGGAAATAGAGTGTGTTAATATACATAAACACACACAACTCGAAAGTTAATAAAATGATACAAAACAGATTAGTAATATTGAGATAGGTTTAGAAGTGCTATAAGTGTTGGTATTTGCAGGTCTGGACTTCTGGAGATGAAGCAGACACAAAACTCAAGTCCTCGTAAGGAAAACAGAGCATCGTAGGTTAGATAGATTTTGGATTTTGTTTTTCATGGGGTTTTACAGTGTGAATATGTTCTTGGGATTCTAGTATGCTTCGTGTGTTCTTCAGTAGTGTCGAGTTTCATGTGACAATATTTGCTTCAGAAATTCTCTAAGTGTTCTTCGGTGTCATGCTCACAACTTCTGGTTTTACTTTCATGCATATTTTGTTTATGTGCTGCACTACTCTTATCTTTGGAGTGCATGTGTTATACCAGACAAGTTACTTGTATTCTGCACCTCGTACCTCCTATTGTCAGCTATCATGTCTACAAAAAAACATTAATTATGTCGGTGCATTTAAGAACTTCAAATATGACCGCTAGAGATTAAATTGAAATATGAAAAAATATATTAGGAAACTATGTCATAGTATGTCATGTAAACGGTGTCACAATATGTCATAGAAATGGTGTCTCATTCACATAGTGTCTGGAGTGGTCACGATGTCTTGCGGTCACGGTGTCTCACGGTCACAGTGTCTCTTGGTCACGGTGTCTCATGGTCATGGTGTCTGGATGTCACTGTGTCTAGATGTAATAGTGTCTGGATGCCACTGTGTCTGGATGTAATGATTTCGGGATGTCATGATGTCTTGTTCACAGTGTCTCATGGTCATGGTGTCTAGATATAATGATATCTGGATGTTACGATGTCTTGTTCACAGCGTCTTAGACTTAGGAAAATATCTGTATTCAGACTTAAGAAGTTCTATTTATAAAATGAATTAAAATTAATCATTTGTCAGAGAAATCATTATAAATTAAATCAAGAGAAAGTTCATAGTAATCAAAATAAGTGTATAACACTTAATATATTTGGATGGCTTTTACTAATCTACTGTACATTTGATGTGAGATAGAGTTAACATGGTTTATGTACTAAATAGTATTTGTGATCATTAAAACATGATTAATACATGTGGAGTCCAAAAATCTCCCCCCTTTTGATGATCACAAACCATGTAGATTTAGAATGTATATTTGTTTAACTACATAGTTCAAATGAGTAAACAAAATATATAGAATGATTTCTATCTCCCATATAAACATGTCTCATAAATTTCTCCCCCTTTTGATATTATCAAAAAGTATCATAAAAAAGAACGACAAAAGAGTCAAGCAAAGGTGCATAATGTATTATATTAAGAGAGAGGAATTAAAAAATATAAATAAAAGGAAACAAGATTCCTATCAAAATATAGTAAACACTGTCCTTAGTTCACCAATTGGTCATCTCTTTTCCTTTATCAGCAGCATCAGAAGAGGAAGCCATAGGAGCAGAAGTTAAAGTAGAAGAAGGGAGTGATCTGGTTGATAGAGAAGGTGAAGGAAGGCCTTCAAAGACAGAGGGAGCCAGAGTAGGTTTAGTAGAAGAGAGAGGCAGTTTTGGATCAAGGATCACAAGCCTAATCTGACTCAGTGCTTGAGTGACATACATAAAAGTTGAGGCTAGAGAAGAGGTGAAGGTAGGCAACCCAGGTCTTAGAGGTTCATCCACAGGAGCAACAATGGTTGTACTCTTTACATGAAGGTAGGGCCTCAGAAGCATAATGAAATACAAAATGATCTCTCCACCATACTGCATGGATTTCTCAAAATCATCCTTGTTTTCCATAAACTTATCCGATAATCGAGTTAACTCTGTGAGCTTTTGAACTTGTGTCTTGAAAGCTAGAGTAACAGGAGGAATCCGAAAATTTTCCAGAAGATACATGAAACGATTGTTCATGTCAGTCTTTGAGAATATTTGGTTGAAGTAGAAATCCAATTTCTTGGAAATCTCTTGCTGAGAATCATTAGGAATTTTAAAATGGATTTGGAGCAGGTCAATAACTCTGTCACTATTCTTGATAACTTTAAAGAGAGAATCTGTATTGAAACCTCTAAGAACAGTCTGAATATCTTCTTTGAAATCTGTTCTGAGTAGATCATTGTCTAAATAAGGTTGAGAGGATTGACCAAAGGCTTTAGAAGCATTGACAATGGTGGTAAGAGATTTTGGTTGGTTTAGTACTTTTTGAAGGCACCCTGTATACTCATCGGTGAGTTTGTTAAGATTAAAAACTAGCTCTATCATTTCATTCAAAATATGTTTGTTCCTTTAAAACAATTTTTCAGCTAAGGAAGCAAAATGTAGTCGAATATTATAGACAAAATTCTATGGGGATTGAGGAACAACAGGTTCCACAAGATGAGAAATAAGCTCTGATATCGAATGCAACTCTTTCTGCATGTCTTCAATCATACATCTTAGAGTCTTCACTTCATCACTAAGAAATTTATTTTCAATTCTGACTTCATGAATCCCATGAAGAATTTTGGTTTTATTCTGCTAGATTATCATTTCCAAAAATAGCGAGGCATCTCTCTCACTTAAATTCATTACTAGAGCTTGTTGGGTATTCAAGAGTTTTTCAACTCCAAACAAAAGAGTAGCTCCAAAGTCCTTCAGATAATCATTACTCACAAAGGATGGTTGTGCTGGTGAAGGTTCAAAAATAGGGACCGATACTGGATCTGGTTCCTTATTAAGAGCAAGATAATAGATAGATTTCCTTTGGAAGATAGTAGAATAGTCAAGGATTTTTACTAAAACTTCTTGAGAGTCATCCACATCATAGAAACAGGGGAACTAAAACTAAGTGTCTACAGGGAACGAATCAATAGGATTTGGTACTTTAAGAGATTCCAGATTTGGGAGTTGCTCCCCCTCAATGGCTGCATCTTTCTCATAACTGAGAGGATCAGGGGATTGACCTATTTACACAAAGTTATCTCTTGGTTACTCACCCATTTCCTTCCTAGCCAACTAAAATGATAGCTCCATCCTTTCTTCAGCTGAATGAATGATTTCCGGAATAGATTGGTCTAATGGGAGTTCCTCAATGGTAGCTCCTTGCATAATAGGTAATTATTCTTCTGTAGGTTCTTCCACAACATTCTTCTCTGTTTATTTGATAGAAGATTCTATTCCTGACTTAGGTTAATCTACTAGATTAACAACTTATTTTCAAGCATGGACTTCCTTTTTACTTACACCATGAGGGATAAGAATACTGTCTTCCTCAATAGAAACAATTTCCCTGGGGGGCACATCAACCTCATCTTCCTCTTCTACAGAATACTCAACAACCACATATACTTCCAAACCAGGTTCATAAATATCTCTTGGTCTTGAGGGATGTTCCACATGATTGTAGTTTTCATAAAATCTATCATTGTCTTCTACCCCTGACTTTTTCCAAGGGTTCCAATTTATTTTCATTCTCAAGATAGTGATTTTTGAAAGGTAGTACTCAAAATCTTTGATAACTTTCTCATGGGGTCCAACCATAGCATTGAAATGAATCATGGCTGAGATAATTTGAGAGTAAAATAGGGAGGTTGAATTGGATGTGGTTTTGATCCACTCACACATATGGTGTATGATATACATACAATGGTTGATCTTATGCCCATTTTTCATAAGATGAATCAGAAACACTTCATGATATTTCAGTACAACAAAGTAACCTTTTCATGGGCTAGTCAGGTTCTGTATAAACTAAAAAAAATCCTTGATTCTCCATCTAGTTCATTAGAAATGGATATTCTCTTGGTGCCATTTCCGGTTAAGCTTTTCAGCTCATCTTCCAAGATAGAGAATTCACTGGAAGGTGGAGGTCCTCTCTGATAGTCCTCACAGATTCCTTCATGAGGTATCCTAAGGCATGCATCCCATAACCTCAAAGAGAATGAGCATCTATGGACATTTATCTAGCTTCTCATAGCATAACCATCTTCAGAATCAAAAGAAAACTGAACATACTGATAAAACCGAGCCACTAACCTTGGGTAGATAGGTCCATCTTCCTTCGAAAACAACTCTAACAAGACTTTCTACTTAAAAAATTTCAGAACCAGAGACTTACATGATAGAATCCATTTGGGGAAAACCTCTTTCTTATGTACTATAACTCATTTTACCAGATTTTGGTTTAGGGGACCTTCGGGTGTTAGCTTAGGTGCAATTTTCTTCTTCTTTTAGCTACGTTTCTCAGGATTCGACAATGAAGGGCATTTCATCCTGGGAATTCACCGAAGGTTCAAGAGAGGAAGGTTGAAGGGTTGATGAAGGATTAAAAATTGTGTGGATAAAAGAAATCTTGAGTGAAGGACAAGTGATAATTCATTTATTTTATCATTTAGGAATACCAAACGTCATAAAAGAAAAGACGCTGGAAAATAAAAAGGTGAAATGAATAATTTTCGTGATACGGTTTTATATTCCTTAAAAAAATATTTACGGTGAGATAGATAGTGAATGTTATGGTGAGATAGTAACTGAGAATTACGGTGAGACAGTAACTGAGTATTACAACGAGACAGTAACTGAGCGTTACAGTGAGACTGTAAACAGTAAGATATACAACAGTAAGACATAGAATTGTAAAATATCAAATAATAGAAAATTTTCTTAAGATTTATCATGACTTATTAATGTATGATGTAGTCTATTCTTTCATAATTTAATGGTTTGGTAAATACATCAATAAGATGATACTCAATACCAATGAATTCCAATGTGATATCACCTTTTTGATAATGATCTCTCAAAAAGTGATGTATTGCATCAATATACTTTGTCCTAGAATGTGAAATAGGATTTTTCAAGATGTTAATAGCACTTGTGCTGTAAAAATTTATAGGCACGTGCCTGAATTGATATCCATAATCTGGTAATGTGTGTTTCATCCACAAAATTTGTGCACAATAACTTCCAACAGCAATGTATTCAGCTTCTTCCATAGATAATGCAACAGAATTTTGTTTCTTATAACAACATGATACTAGTCACTTGCCTAAAAGGTGACATGTTCCAGAGGTTATTTTTCTATCTAACTTGCAACCACCGATTTAAACATCAGAATAATAAACTAATTCAAATTATTTTTCTCTAGGATAGAATAGTCCTAGATTGGTTGTATGCTTGAGGTATTTGAAAATTCTCTTTATTAAATTTAAACGAGATTCCTTAGTGTTTTCTTGAAAATGAGCACACATACACACACTAAGCATAATGTCAGGTCGACTAGTAGTTAAGTAGAGTAAACTTACAATCATTACTCTATAAGTTGTTTGATCAAAATATTTTCCCTCTTCATCAGAATCCAACTTACAGGTGGTACTCATGGGAGTGTCACTACTTTTAGTTATATCCAATTCGAAATGTTTTAGAATATTTCTAGTATATTTATATTGAGTTAAAAAATTACCATCGTTATTTTGAAAGATTTGAAATCCATGAATGAATATTAGTTCACCCATTAAACTTATTTCAAATTCATTTTGTTTCATTTTAGAAAAATGAACACATAAAGAATTTCTTGAAGATCCAGTGATAGTTTCATCTACATAGATTTGAACAACTAAAACATCATTAGAAATTCGTTTCATAAAAATGGTATGATCAAATGTTTTTTTGGAAAACCATTTGAGATAAGAAAAGTACTAAACCGATCATACTAGGCTTTTGGAGCTTGTTTTAAACCATATAAATATTTTGATAATTTAAAAATATGATTTGAAAAATGGGGGTTTATAAAACCATGGGGTTGTTTAACAAAGACATCCTCAGCTATATACCCATTTAATATTGCACTCTTAACATCCATTTTATATAGTTTGAAATTTAGATGTGCAACATAAGCAAGCAAGATTCTGATGGCTTCAAGTCTAGCTACTGGTGAAAATGTTTCTTCATAGTAAATTCCATTTTCTTGACTATACCCTTGTGCAACTAATCTAGGCTTGTTTCTAACTATGTTACCAACTTCATCTACCTTATTTCTAAACACCCATTTAGTGTCTATGGTGAAAGTGTCCTTAGGTCTTTCAAAAAGTTTCCAAACATTGTTCCTTTCAAACTGATTAAGTTATTCTTGCACAACCATCACCCAAAATTCATCATTGATAGCATCATTAAAGTTTTTAGGTTCATGATGTGCCAAGAAGACTTGATATTCAACCTGATTTCTAAGATAAGCTCTAGTTTGTGTTCCTTTGTCTAAGTCTCCTTCAACATCATCTAAAGGATGGTTCTTAAGAGTTCTAAAAGCTCTATAAAAGGAGGCACTAGTGATTTCAGGTTCATCGATAGGTCTAGGATTAGGTTCATTGTGACTTCAGTCTAAGGAATTTCTAAAAATGGAAGTTTTCATAGATTATTTCATAGAATGGTTTGAGGATTTTGGATTAATGTTCAAATTTGATACATCATCCTCCAGGTTCTCTAGAATGGTCTTAGGCTCATGTGAATATGTTTCATCAAATTTGACATGGACAGATTCTTCCACACATTTAGTTCTTTTTTTGAACACTCTATAGGATTTACTGGATATAGAATATCCTAAAAGGATACCGTCATCACTCTTGGATGAAAATTTGTCAAGATTGTCTTTATTATTAAGAATATAGACTTTGAAACCAAAGACTTTGAAGTAGTTAACCTTGGGATTTGGATTGTTCCATAAGTCATAAGGAGTCCTCTTAAGAATGGGTTTGATAAACACTTTATTGATTATGTAGAATGCTATATTGATAGCTTCAGCCCAAAATAAATAGGTTGGTCATATTCACTAAGATTTTTTCTAGCAATCTCTTACAGAGTTCAATTTATTATTTCTATAACTCCATTTTGTCGAGGTGTTCTAGAGGCATAGAAATTGTGACTATAAGCATTTTGTGAGCAAAAGGATTCAAACTCTTGATTTTCAAACTCACAACCATGATCACTTCTTAAGGATTTAATTATAAGTCCACTAATATTTTCTACATAATTGGCATATTTAGTAAAATAAGACCATTCTTCACTCCTACGAGCCATAAAGAAGGTCTAAGTATATATAGAAGATTAATCTACAAGAACATAAACATAGTGCTTCCCATTTAAACTAGAAACACTAGATAGTCCATATAAATCCATGTGAACCAGTTTGAGAGGTTGGGAAGTTTATTCTTATTCCTTTGGGTCGAAGGAAATTTTATGTTATTTTCTCTTTTGACAGAAATTACATACTTTTTCATTTGGAAAGTCAAGTTTGGGTAAGTCTTTAACTAATCCTTTTCTAGTTAGCTTTCTAAGGGATTGAATATTACTGTGTCCTAGTCTCCTATGCTAGATCCAAGAATCTTTATGAAATACACTTAAATAAGAAGCATTTTTAGAAGCTAAGGAATCTAAGTTAACAGAGTAAACATTTTCGTTTCATAAATCATAAAACACTAATCCATTTTTTGTATTAAAGACATTTCAAGAATCATTTACAAATTTGACATGAAATACATCATCAATTAATTTTGAGATACTAGTAGATTATATTTTAATCGATCAAAATATAGTAATTTTTAAATCAATACTGAGTTGGAGTTACCGATTTGGACAAGGCCAATAGTCTTTCCTTTGGCCTTGTCACCAAATGTGACATGTCCTCCATCTATTTTTATTAGGTTCTTGAAGCGTGAGTAGTATCCTACCACGTGTCATAAAAAATACACTATCCAAGTACCATAGACTTTTACAGGAGCACTTTAAGCGTCTTTCCTACAAAATGATCAAGTAAAAATAGATTTTGGTACCCATACTCATCTGGGTCCAGTAATATTAGTAATAAGTTCTTTAGGAACCCATATCTTCCTCATAGGTTTTATATAATCATTAAGTAATGTAATTGAAAAATAAACTCTATTTGGTCCATAAAAACTTGAAACAGTAGAATGTGTATCATGGATTGAATTAGTTGATTTGTGTCCAGAACTGGAAGTAAAACTGTATGTCCTAGATTTAGAGACAAAATTTGTTCTACCAAGGTTTCTTTTTCCTGGTTTATAACCAATGCCAGTGTTGTATTTAGGGGAAATTATTTTACCAAGAATTTGAGTGAGGGTATTTTTCCCATTGGTTAACTTTTCTAAGTAATTATTCAATTTTTCATTAGAAATTTTTAATCCATTGTTCTCTTTGAGCAGTTGATCATTTTTTTCTTTTTCAGTTGTGAGTTTAGATTTAACAGTCACAATGAGAGAATACTGTTTCTTAAATGGTTTATATTTGTCCTTTAGTTCATTGCACATTTCTTCAAGCATGTTACAGTATTCAAACATTTCTTTATTAGTCATATTTTCAGAGTCACTCTCATTTTCAGAATAGTATGAATTACGTACAAGAGAGTCCAGTTTTACCTCAGATGTGTTCTCCATAAAACACATATTGGATTTGTTTTCCTATTCATTATGTGATGTTTCTGAGTCACTTGAACTATCCTTAGAAGCACTCTAGGTTTCTTTCATGAACTTTTTGTGCCTCAGGTACTTGTCCTCATATCTCTTTTTGTACTTGATCTTTGGAAAGTCAGCCTTAATATGTTCTTTGAACTTACATTCATATCATATCATCTCATCAGCCTAGTCACTTCTTTTCCATTCCTTCTTCCAATTTATTTTTGGTCATATTTCCCCTTGAAGTTAGGCTTTCAGAAAAAGTTCTTCTTGTAAAATTTCTTGAATATTTTGGCTAATTGATCCATCTACACATCACTATCATGTGATGATTGTTCACTATTAGAAATTTATTAATAAGCTTCCAATTTCACTTTGTCTTTGTTCTTAGGGGTGGCGGTCTTAATTGCAACAGATTTACTCTTTAGTTAATCCTTATATTCCTTGTTGACTTTCAGTTTCTGTTTATACATGATAAATTTCCCAATGAGTAATTTTATAGGTAGATTGAGGATGTCACATGATTCTCTAATAGAGACAGAGGTTCCTCTCCATCTGTCAGGAAGACATCTGAGAATTTTCATGATTTGTTCTTTGGTAGTGACTTCTCTTCCAAGAGAAATCATTGTGTTGACAATATCATTGAACCTAAGATACATGTTAGAAATAGGATCCTCAGGTTTCATTTTAAAGTTATCATATTTAATAGTATAAGTATTAAGTATCATTTCCTTTACACTAGATGTTCGTTCTTGTGAGAAAGACAGGGTGTCCCAAATTTCATGGGCAGTTTTACAAGAAGAAATTCTATTTAATTCCTCATCTCCTAAGAAGCAGTATAAAGCTTTCATAGATTTGTAATTGTTATTGTAGGTAGTTTTGATAGGTTCATCCCATGTGATTCTATCAGTAAGAGGAATCTTATATTCATCTATGATGGAAGACCAAATTTCAAAATCCATAATCTCTAAATTCATTTTCATTTTAATTTTCCATTGAGTATAGTTGGTTCCATTAAAGAATGGGGGTCTGTCGGTTGCAGGACCTTCCAATCTATTATCCATAATACAGAAATACTATGAAAGAGCTAGAAATTTAGAAATAACAGAAATTTACAGATCTTTAGAGTACAACTACAATCACAGTTGAGGTAGGTTAATACAGAGGATTAATAAACCTCCTCGGAACCCAAATGTTGGTCAGAGTAGATTACTCAAGAGGGGGGTGAATTAAGTATCTATATAAATTTCTTATTAAAAAAGTATTTCTAAACAGTTTCCCTTAAGGATTTAATATAGACTTTCTAATCAAGGTTATACTATTATAAGATATTTACTGTTTGAATAACTTCTTAGAAGATTGATTAGTTATTAGAAATATTAATATCAGTTTTTAATTTTACTTTTGAAGATATTATACTAAGTCAAGAAAACTATCACTTCTTTCCAAGAGTAAATATCAATGTGAATTTAGAGATTTCTGAACTATACATTAAAGCAGTAATACGGAGAATAATAAATTAAGTGTCACATCATATATGAAACAGGTGGTTCAGTCTGAAGCCAATACCTAATCCACTCCACTTGGTGATCACCTACCACCAAGAAGTTTATATAAATAAACTTGATCCACACCCTTGATTGGGGTTAACAATAGTACATAGTACTCTCTAGGCCACACAAGAACCTCGTCCATAGTTCTTTGTGGGTACAAATAACCAGGTCACACAAGGACCTCTTCCATACTTATCCATGGGTATACTCATGTGTAAAAATATGTTTGAGTAAGGATATATTGTATCATTCAGTTTAGTGAAGGAAATAGAATCTATTAATATACATAAACACACACTTCTTGAAAGTTAATAAAATGATAGAGAACAGAGAAGTAAAATTGAGATAGGTTTAGAAGTGCTTTGAGTGTTGGTCTTTGCAGCTCTGGAATTCTGGAGATGAAGCAAATGCATAACTCAAGTCCTCAAAAGGAAAATAGAGCGTCACTGGTCAAACATATTCAGCTTGTGTTATTCGTGGTTTTTTACAGTGTGAAGATGTTCTTGGGATTCCAGTATGCATTGTGTGTTCTTCAGTAGTGTCCAGTTTCATGTGACAATCATTCCTTCAGAAATTCTACGAGTATTATTCATTGTCGTGATCACAGACACTTGTTTTAATTTCATGCATATTTTGTTTTTGGGCCACACTACTCTTATTTTGGAGTTCATGTGTTGGATACGACTGGTTGCATGTATTCTACACCTCAAACCTCGTACTGTCAGGTGTCATGTCTAAAAAGAAACATTAATTGTGTCACAGTATTTCATGGAAACAATGTCACATTATGTCATGGAAACAATGTCTCCTTCACAGAGTGTCTCGAGTGGTCATAGTGTCTCGCGGTAATAGAGTCTCATGGACATGGTGTCTCATGGTCACGGTGTCTCATGGTCATGGTGTCTGTATGTCATGGTGTCTATATGTAACAATGTCTGGATGTCATGGTGTCTTGATGTAACAATGTTTGGATGTCACGATGTCTTGTTCACGGTGTCTCGTGGTCACAGTTTTTGGATGTAACAATGTCTGGATGTAACAGTGTCTTGTTCATGGTGTCTCAGACTTAGTAAAATATCTGTATTCAGACATAAGTAGTGATATTTATGAAATGAATTAAACATAGTCATTTTTAGGGAAATAATTATAAAGTGAATCAAGAGAAAGTGCATAGTAATCAAACTAAGTGTATAACTCTTAAAAGTTTTGGATGGATTTTACTAAGCTACTATACATTTGATGTGAGATAGAGTTAACTTGGTTTATAAACTAAATAGGATTTGTGATCATTAAAACATGATTAATACATGAGGGTTCCAACATCTTGGAATTTTATAATCCTTGTTTCCATTGTGTTAGAAACTGTAATTTTTAGAGTCACCCCTAAAATTAATTAAATACCAGAATTGAATAAATTAAAACATATTTAGGTTACATATTAGTACTGTTGTCATTTTTCGAAGTGGTTAGCCCCAACCAGGATACACATGGGGTGTGTCTTCGTATATTCCTTATTTTATAATACCCCTCTAGGTGCGTGCGATCTTACTAGTTGTTTTGAGAGGATTAATGAATTGAATGAGCATTTAATGATTGATAGGAGAAGTGTTATGATTTCTTTTCACGTTTTGGAATATTTTTTAAATGGTTAAATAGATTATATACTAATTTTTTAATGGGTTGGAAGAAATCATTGTTTATTTATGATTATTGAATGAGATGGAATTGAATTTATTGATGGGTGTTGATAATGGTAGTGGATTCCTTGGATGAGTTCCATCGATCCTTATTTTATTAGACGCTATGAATATTTCTACTCCATGGGTCTTGATTATGATAGTGGATGCATTGGAAATGTCTACTCTTTCGATCCTTATTTTAGAGGATTCAAAGGTCCTTGATACACCTTGAATCCAATTTTTTTGGACTCACATTGGATATGCTTTTTTGAAATGATCCTTGGACCCCACCCAAGTCATTATAGAGTTTCCATCAAGAAGCTCCATGGAATCAAGGAGGATGCCTTGTTCATTTTTACCTTGGATCCGTCTCTTCATGGCCTAACACTAGATTATATGACATATGACATTGTGAATGTTGACACTTAAATACACGACATGGACATTGTGGATATTGTTTCTATGCTTTCAATATAGCCCTGGTATGATTATCATATTTTTGTTGTAAGTCTATATAGCTCCACACCTGTTATCTTTATGTTTTACTATTATTCCATTTTTAATGGGTGCTTGGTTATTATTCACAGGTATCCATGTTTTCCAGGATGGGATGATTTATAATTTATAGACTTCACTTTCATTACTGTTATACATGTGATATATTAAATACTCCTTCTACTAATATTACACATATTGGACTTGTTATAGACACTATTGGTGGTTTCCAACTGAGTGCAATATCACACCCTTTTCGGGCTATCTTTGGGTACCCAGATAGACTTCATGGATGTAGGTAGGGACCAAGTCAAGTTCCCAATATTAGGTGATTTATTTTATTGTTTCTTAAAAGTTGGGGAGCATAGGACTGAGCTATGATCATGATGATAGATGGAAATAATTCCTTTTTTATACTATATTTTGATACATGTATTGTATTGGTATGATTGTTGACATTTATTGCCTTCTATTTTCAAAAGATACTTGACAAGATCATCATACTATACATGACACTAGTTTTATCTTATTAATTATTATAGTCTTATAGATATTTATCTTTCATTTTTTGTTAAGTTAGATTATTGTCTTCTGCTAATAGATTGTTTTAATTGTTACTATAATGAACCATACTTTACATACATTGTTATTACTTCAGAATTGAAGCACACTTATTACAACATATAACAAAACCAAGAACGGACCGTATAGGAATAGTGTCTTTAGAAACTGGGAAACATAAACAACTGGTTCATAAAGCATCTACTTTGCCTCCCATTTATTTCATCATATCTAGAGTCCCTTTTTGGAATATTCTACTTAATAACCTTCTTCCTGACCTGGGGAAATAAAACATACAAAATGGTGAACTCAAATGCTCAGTAAGGGTAAACAAAAGAAATATCAATCACATTATATACATAAGAACATAACTTTTGGAAATCTTATGCTGCAAAATAGATCATAATATCATAACATGGGATAAATCATAGAAGTGAAATGTAATCCCAATAATCATAACTTAAAACATGAAAATTTGTGGCATACACACATAATCATAGAGAATCATATCTTATTAGTCATGACTCATTTCCAAGACTATCTTAGTGGACAAAGTCCATTTCTAAACCGAGTCACCCTCATTTCAGTCCTCTTTCACTGAACCAGTATAACCTATCGTTCCTGCAATGTCTATCTCATGAGATATAAAATCTTTACCCAATGTATTGGAGAGAGATATAGGTCCCACCCATCTCATAATGATACCATTCTTATGTGTGCCACAAAATCATAAATCATACATCATTGCATAACCCATGTAATAAAAATGGGATTCTTAAACAATATGACATCATAAAACAATTCATATAAGATAAAGGAATTCATAAAAATATTTCCATCACAACATAATCAAATTCATGTAATAATAGGGATAGAAACAGAACCCAATATTATCTTAGATGGAAAATAATTTTGATAAAACACTTGAACTCCATTCTTGAGGAAAATATCCTTTCTACTTCAAAAACACTTTTCATTTCTTAACATGTCATAACATTATAACTAAAAGAAGTTTATTAAAAATAAACTTGAAAACTTGTAAAGGAAGCTTCTTGGAAATATTTTTTAAAAAATCCATTCATGCTTTATAAGTTAAAAAAAACATTCTTCTCATACTTTTGTCGGAAAAGTAAAAAAGCACCTCGTATGAAAAACGACAAAAGATTACTTTCATATGTTTTACTAAAAACTCACAAAAGGGAAAAATTGGATATAAACTATTGTATAAGGATATAAATATTACATATTGAGGAAACATGGATGTGGATGATAAAATACACCCTAGTAAATACCAAAGTATAAACAGTCTCACATAAAAATGAGATTGTGATATTTTCCCTTACCATAGGTCCGAATATCTTTGTAAGTGTCCGAAACTCTTGTATAATGATTTAAATAATGTTATTTACTTATTCCAGAATCATACGTATTTTTATGATATCATATATGGTCATATTATTAGCTTCTTAGTAGTAATATTTCATTGCTACTTGTTATTCGGGTGTTTATAACTTTTTGTTCTTATGCGTGTTTTGTCAAATAAATTCTTATTCTTATCTTTAGATTATAGATACCTCATTTACAGAATGGTATTAGTGTAATATATATCATATTAATTCATTAAATTCATTTATATAATCATTATGAAATGAATATCATGTAGAACAAGTCGCATCACATCGTGGAGACGGTATTCTGTACGTACGCACGAGTGATGATATCGTTCCTATGATCGTGGAATTGAATTGGAGTGTATGTATACTATTTCAGAATCAATATCACTTTATAATAGTCATACATAGTCATTATTTACACCATTATACCCATCCAAGTAAGGTGGTGGGGGAAAATAGATTACACCACGGCGTGGAGACGGTATTCCGTACGTACGCACACACGGTGATTTCATTTTCCGTAGGATGGATAGATGGTTAAATAGGGTTGTTTCATACTTATAATAACATATCAGTATATGAGTTATACTGATGTTATTACTTCATAATGAAACAACTAAATAAGAATAAGTTGAAGAAGAAAGAAATTGGAAAGGATCGGTAATGGATATTACCTCTTCTTTGAATTGCTTATTTGAGACCTCCTTTTAGGGCACTAAAATTGGTCTTTGAAGAAGACCAGGACATCTAGGATGTATCTAGGGAAGTGGATAGGAGAAAATGGCAGGGTTTGGACGAGCTTGAAGGCTCAAAATTGTGTGAGGAAGAGAGGGAGGAGGTGCCCTTTTATAAGGGAGGAGAGGGGCACCTTTGGAATAACTAAAAATATTATTTTCTTATAAAGTCAAGTTCGGTTTTAAATAGCTCCAAATTGATTTATTTCAAGGATAAGGTGGGGATGTGTCGAAATACTCTCATCCAATATAATTTAGACAAATTTAGGTTCCTATTTTAACCTTATCATTTAGATTTAACATTAAGTTAAATAATTTTACTTTTACCGTGTCTTATTGTGTTCTTATACTATAAGGTTGATAAACATACTATATCAAGACAAACGAACCCCAAGTTGATTATTATTAATATATATAACCTTGTATAAGTCATTTGGCCGAACCATAGATTTTTAGGAATAAAATAACAATTAATAATATAATATTTGTTTTATAAACTATTTTATGTCAATTTTGACACTATTTAGTAATTGATTTTTGTGAAACTCATAACAGAATGATAAGTTTGAAAAAAGTTAATTAAATCAATAATAACATGTCATATTAACCTAGAAAATTAGTGGAATTCATAAAAAGTCTCAAATTATATATATTTGGGTATTTATAACATCAATTATGTCAATATTTCATTAATAAGATAATTTCTGCATCATTGTTGTGTCATAAATAAATTAAATTATTTAATGTCTAAAAATTACAAATCAAATACCATTATGTAGGAAATCCTTTTAGATTTCTAATGAATATTTATTGTCGAATTTATCTTATGTATAACCACATGTTAAAAATGATTTAGTTATTAAACTTTGATTTTAACTATTTTAACCCTTCTTTAAATTAATTAATAATAAATGTCCTAATCTAATCCAAGTGGTCCTAAATGGTCATATTTTATTCCTAAGTTTGTTTTTGGTCGAATTAAACTTTTCCAATAGAATTAGGACATGTGTTAGGGTAATAATAATATCATTTTTACCCTTAATTACCCTATTTACTTTTAATCGTGGTAAAAAAAAGTAAAAAGTTACTATTCACCAAAAAATTTTTTTCATCACATTGAACCACATTTTACTTACTGACATCAACCGTGTCTCTCAGATTTTTGACATTCCACTCACAGAAGCAGTAAAATTAAGTTTTATGAAAAATTCAGTTTTTTTTAACAGCCACTTAGTTGTTTCACTATTCATCAAAAAATGGAATGTTTTCAGAAAAATACCAAAATTTCACCCTAGGCTAATTTCGATATTCCGAGTTCAAAAATGAAATCCATTTTGAAAAATAAAATTTATAAAATTTCAAAAATTGGTTATTACTATTCATAACGGCTAGTTTTAATAATTTTTTAATAGCATATCATGGTTTAGTGAAACTCTATATTGCGTACGATGCAAGCTATCAAGGAAGGCCGCGGTTGCGTGTAAAGCAAGCCAAGATGGTGTTGTGTGTAGTGAAAGTTTCCTTTGATTATTTATATAACATAAAAACAAAATATTTCACATAAAATTCTCAGGTGTTACAGTTACCATCATGATACACTATGACATCAGGGAATATTCTCCCCACATACACACCCTAGGCCCTCACTGCTAGTCGGAAGCCTCTGGTGTATGGTGAGACAATCTTGAGGCCACGTGACCCACCGACTCGAGAAACTATTTTGTGGCTTCTAGGTTGAGACATTACAAAGTGGTATCATAGAATTTTATTTTCTAGAATTACTATTCTGAGACAATAGATAAAATATTAGGAAGTGTTGGAATTTTTTAATGAGCTGCGCCTATGAGTATCTGACCCACATACAAGAAAAATCTAAATTTTCCTGGAACATGACATTTTTATGGATTTTTACTATTACAATATATTTTATTCCACTGTTGGATGACACACTTGATGTTTGATGTTCCTTATGATTATTGATATTAATTTTTCCAGATTATATGTGGATTTCCCATCTCATGCATAATTTTAGGCACATTACTCGATTCACACGCCATGCACTAGGTCATGCCATATAGGATGCATTAATTGACCACATGACATTATAATGTGTGTGCTGAGTGATATACCTATTGTTTGATAGATGAATTGTGAAGGGAATTGAGAAACATAATTGGTTCTCAAAGTTAACACACTAACCTAAATAGTGTTTTCTTGTATAGGTTATGACAATATCCCTAAGTTGTCAATTATGGAATGTTGAATCATGAAACATTGGTCGCATGGACTAGGACATCTTATGGTTTAGATTATGTGAACGCCACAATTTGGTTGATGATATGTTTGGGCCCTTCTGGATCAAAAGTTGTGACTCATTTATTTGAAACATTTAAAGAAAATTGTAAATATATACAAATTTAAATTAAATGAAAATTTTAGAAATAGAGGACGTGACCTAGACCCAACATTAGAGTGGGCAGTAGGAGGTGTCTATGGTGTTTTATTTGATATTTCCTTTTTCCCAGTCCTAGAATTAGGAGCATGAATAGGTGTGTGACTTATTTATAGTAAGGGATTAAATTGTACTATTCTTTTATCCATGATCATATTATCACACAATTATTTTTCTAAGGTGTTTGTTTGGTACTGTATAGGCATTTCACTATGATGACCTCAAGTTGTGTGCCAAGAGGGTGGAGATAATCATGCTCTAGAGGTGGTGGGCCTTGAGCGACCAGTAAAACCTCCAGCAGTTCCACTTGTATCACTACCCATTATTCTTGATATGGGTGATAATGCCTAATTATGGGAGAATTTCATATGCATTATGAATACTATTTAGGGAGCCTTGAAGTGTACCTTGTTTATGGAAGAGCTAAGACATATGTTCCAGCAACAACATCCACCCAAGTTTTTTTGGGGATAGAGGTCCACAGGCTACTGAGCTGTGGATAGAGACTATTGTTTCTATATTCAAGCACCTGAAGACAACTAATGAGATGAGTGTGAAGCTCATGAAATATATGATTTAGGTAGAAGCTAAGCACAAGTGATAAGTCTTAGACAAGTATGATGTGCTTTGAGATATGGTTTAGAGAATTTTCAATCTAAGTTTTATGATTTATACATTCCTGAGACTCTTCTAGTTGAAAGGCATTGTGATTTTATACATCTGGAATAGGGTGTGATGCATGTTAATGATTATTCAGCATGATATATAGAGATTTTTTTCTCACAAAATTATCTTGTTGATGTGCCATCGAGTGAAATAAACTTCAAGGAAGGTCTCAAGCATGCCATTTGATCATAGGTAAACACGTTTTGGATGAGTAATATTACATAGATAGTGAATGAGGTGCTTATTAATGAACAAAACCCAAGGGAAAATGGGGGAATATAGTAGGGGAGTTTAGCCTCTCGACCTAGTGGCTCATTGTCAAATAGAATAAAGAACCATTTTTAGGCTTCATATAAGTGGAGTAACAACCATGATTTTTGTGCTGGTAGGTCAATCTTCTATCCTCAGTGTGGGATATGGGGACATATGTGGAGTTAGTGTGATGGAGACCCAATATAGTGCCATGCATTTAGTAGGATGGGCCATATACGACATTTTTATAGGACCATCCTCATATCATGTGGTGGAAGGGGATCGAATCTGACTCCAGGTTCTAGATAAGGATTCATAGCTCCACATGAAGTTGGGAGATAGATTATTATTGGTGTTTTGTGATGAGGTGGTTGTCATGGTTGAGGTATCAAAACACCATTAGTACTATGATATTAGAGTGGACCGACTTTAGTTAGTGAGGTTGTTTCATAGGGCCACTGTTTAAGATAGATATATTCTTTACAACATACATTTGAGGAGAAGAGTTTAAGTCTATATATGGTGAGAGGTAAAATCTTAGTGTACTGTAATATAAGTGAACATCATAGTTTTATATTTATACCTATTACAATGATCCTTGGATTTTTTGTTCAGTTTTATTATGGAGTTATGAATTTGGATACTTTATTAGGGATCAAAGTAGTGTATGAATTCCAGTCCATGGAGGGACCCCTTTTGATAGGCAGGTGTCACTTTATGTGGAATATTTTTGTACACAATATGAAAGGTTTTGAAGCCATACTCGGGATGGAATATCTAGTTTATTACCATGACCATGTTGGTTTTTTATCAATGGAGGGTGACCTTCATATCACCAAATGGAGGAATTTTTATTCACAAGGGAGAATGAGATGTCTAGGAAGATTGAGTTAGACTAGGGAATCTTGGTCTAGGCAGTATGAAAACCCATATTTCTATTATATATCTGGATGATTATGTAATGCATCAAGTATATTTTCTTGTAGTGGTTTATCATTTCATGGATGTTTTCCTAGATGAATTTTTTGGATTAACTGTATAGAGAGGTGGACTTCTCTATAGATATGGTTCTAGGAGATCAGATAATATCCATTCCTCATTATAGGATGACTACTAATAAGTTGTAGGAGCTCAAGATATATGTTGACGACTTATAGGAAAAGGGTTATATACAACCCAAAAAAATTTCATGGGGTTCTCTAGTCCTTTTATAAAAAATGCATACAGAACCCTCATGCTATGTTTGTATTATTAGAAATTGAACGAGTTTACAGTTAAGAACCAGTATCTCTCATCGTGAATAGATGATCTTTTCAACCAAATCCTAGGAGCACCAATTTTCTCAAAAATCAACTTGAAATCAAGTTATCACCAGGTTCATGTTTAGCCTATATAAATACCTCATATAGTTTTTGGTATAATGTATTGTTTATATGAGTATTTCGTTATGCCTTTTGGTAGCGTTAATGAGACATTAGTTTTCATGGAACCGATGAATTGAGTTTCACATCCATATTTTCATTTTTTTGTGGTATTTGTAGATAATATATTGGTGTATAATCATAATCAACATGATTATGTCAAACATCTTGAGATCATTCTAGATACACCAAGTGATCATTAGTTATATGATAATCTCAAAAAGTACCACTTTTGGATGGATAAGATTCACTTATTAGTTCATATTATCTCAGATACAGGAGTATCTATTGACCTAAAGAAGGTGAGAGCTGTATTTTCTTAGGAGAAGCCTAAGATAATCTTTGATAAATAGATTTTCCTAAGGCTTGTTGTATATTACAGGAATTTCATACAGTAATTATCACAGTCAGTAGCTTCTCCGATGGGATTGACTAAGGAGGGAATGAATTTTGTATGGTCTAATACCTATGAGATAACATCTTATGATTTTAAAGGGAGAATAAATTGAAAACCAATCTTGATTCTTCATGAGTCAGGTAAAAGCTATACTATATACTATAATGCGCTAGGTATTGGTCTAGGAGCAGTTTCAATACACGAGGAGCGATTCATGGTATAAGGGTCTCATTAGATCAGACCACATGAGAGGAATTACCAGATACATAATATTGATTTTTCCACTAAGGAACATGAATTGCATTATTGGGGAAACTATTTATTGGGAGAACATTTCGTGGTGTACATGGACTACCAAATCCTCAAGTATATATTTACTCAGCATGAATTGAAATATAGGCAGTGAAGGTGGTTAGAATACCTTTAGTACTTCGACATTGAGCTTTCTTATATTCCTAAAAAGGGAAATTCATTATATGATGCAATAAGTAGGAGGAAACATATACAGCTGGTTCATGAGGCTAGTAACAAGTGGAAAGTCATTGATGTTTTTTCAGATATGCACTTGGAGGTGCAGGATATTCATGGGTATAATTTTCTCTCATATTTGGTAGTGAATTCAAATCCTATGGATAGAGTGGGGATGTGAAAATTTTCAGATTCATAAGGTTTAGTCCTATTAGAGAGTGTGGTAGGGGTGGACCTACCTCCCGATTGGACTATGGGCGAGGTTGAAGTTCTACATATTTATGGTTACATTTAGGTTCCAGTAAACATAAATGTGGATTTGATGTGGGAGTTTTATGCCTCATATTGAGTTGTACATCCCGACATTACCATGATGTACCATGACTTATGTCGTCAATACTGGTGGTAGTGGATTAAATGAGAGGTAGTTGGTTTTTTTGATGAGGTGTTCCACCTATCAACATGTGAAGGAAGAACACTAGTGACCAGCTGGTCTTTTAGAACAGTTGTACATTCTTGAGTGGACATAGGATTATGTTGTGACATATTTCATGATTGGGTTACCTAGGTCACATTGAGGTAGTGATGAAATATGGTTTTAAGTGGAAAGTCTCATGAAGGTCAATAATTTCTTACCAACTAGGGAGACATTCTTAGTAGATGATCTTGGGAGAATTTATATTCATGAGAGTGTGTTCCTTCATGGGGTTCTTCATACCATTATATCAGATAGAAATTCCATGTTTACATCTCATTTATGGTGATTCTTACAGAGGTAATTGGGTACAAAGGTGCTTCTAAGCGTAGAAAACTACCCTCAGACTGATGTCCAGTCAGAGAACACTATAGTGGTTCAAGAGGACATACTTAGATCATGAATCCTTGATTTTGGAGTCTCTTGGGAGAGGTATATATATTTATTTTAGTTCTCTTGCAATAATATCTATCAAGAGACTACACAGATGAAAAATTATGAGGATTTTTATGGTAGGCCATTCTGATCACCTCTATGCTGGTAAGAGGTAGGAGAGGCAGTGCTTCTCAGACTACAAGTCATGCAAGACACTTAAGAGTAGGTATAATTGATTATAAAGAGGATGTATACTATTATAATATAGATATAAATATTACATGGATCGCTTTTGAAGATCTCTACAGTTTATGGTTAGGGATCATGTACTTTTACATTTCTCACCAATGCTGGGAGGGAGAGAGATTATGAGATAGGGTAAGTTTTCACTGTGATATGTACAAATATTCAATATTTTTGAGATATTTTGGTCAATGTACTATCAGTTGCAGTCCCCTCAGAGGTATACAACTATAGATGATGTCTTCCATGTGTCTCAATCACACTGCTATCACTCAGAACCATATCATACATTTCATCTAGATGTGGTTGAGCTATAGGTAGATGTATCCATCAAGGATATTCCTATTCATATCATTTATAGGAGAAAAAAAGATCTATGAGTCCATTCAGTTTCTCTAGTACAAGTTATTTGGTTGTATGACTGTTTACAGGATGAGAATTGGGAGTAGGATGCCAATGTATGTGATTAGTGGCTGATATTATTATTAGATAATTCTTGGCCACCCTTGGATAAAAAATTCCGGGATGAATTTCTTTAAGGGGGGAGATTGTCAGATGTCTATTTTTTATGAGGTATGGATCCATTTATTTCTAGTTTAAACACCTGGAAATTTCTCTTTTAATATAATAACCTAATGTCGGACCATGGGCCGGCTAGGTTACTTTTATAAAGGAAGAGGTAGGAGGGAAATCGGTTTTCTACAGGCTAATTACAAATATGTATTCAATACAAATGTGTAATTTCCTAGGAAGGCCAATTCATGACATGTATAGTGTTTTTTCATAGGTAAAAGACCCCAGGATTTACACATTGTGTAAATAATTTACACTTCATGTAAATGCAATGAGTCATTTTCTAAAATAAAAGACAAGGCCTCTTATTTTGAAAGAAGGCCTAAACCTCCTCCATTATTTCTCATGCAAGAGTACCAAAGAATCATAACATAGACTTTTGTGTTGTTTCATGATCAGGAATCTAATTATTCCACCTTCTGTCTCGTTGGATGCACACTGATGGGTTCTTTATAAATATTTCACCTTTCACAGTTTCTATTCTCCTCGATGGAGTTATTTTGGTGCATGATCGTATGCTCTATTTTCTAGGTGTTCGTCCATTTCCCTAGTTTCTTTCAATTTGGATCAAATCAGAAGCTGATAGTTGATGAGTGTTCTACCATGGGTATAAAGTCGGTGGTTTATATGCTTTTATTAAAGTTTGTAATTTTAGAAGCCTTTTTTCCATTATGTTGCATTCCATAGTTTTTGGAAATGCCCCCAAAATTAATTGAATGTCTGAATTGAATAAATTTGAACATGTTTAGGTTTTTGACTAGTACATTTGTGATCATTGGAGGTTGTTATCTATAACCTAGGACACCCATGGTGTTTGTATTTGTATCTTTCATATTTTATACCACCTCATTGGGTGATTGTGAGATCACTACTTGTTTTTTGAGCACCAATGAATTTAATCAAATTTTAATGAATGAAGTGATAATGGTTATGCCTCCTTTACATGCATTAAAATATTTTTTAAATGGTTAAATAGATTATATGGAAATTATTGAATGAGTTGGATGAACTCATTGTTTTTTATTATTATGAAATGAGATGTAATTGATTTTATTGGAGGGTATTGATAATAATATTGGATAATGTGGATGATATCACTGGATCTTGATTCCACTAGATGTTGTGGATATTTTAGATCAACGGATCTTGATTATGGTAGTGTATTACTTGGACATTTCTACTCCTTGGATACTAATTCTATAGGATTCCAAGGACCTTTATACCCCATTAATTCAGTTTTCTTGGAATTGTATTGGACATGATCGGTTGAAATTCTCTTTGGACTCCACCCAAGTCATTATCATGTTTACATCGGGATTCTTTATGGGATCGGTGAGGATGCCTTGGTCTTCTATACCTTGAATCTAGACCTTTGTGGTCTGAAACTGGATTACACAATATAGTCCATTTTAGATTTTGACACTTGATTACACAGTTTGACCATTGTGGATATTTCTTCATTCCCGTTCATATAGCCCTAGTATGGGTATTAGATTTCAATCATTGCAATGGCCAGTTCCACACCTGTTTTATTTATGTTTACTGTTATCCCATTATTATTGGATTCTTGGTTATTGTTTACAGGGATCCATGTTTGGATGGACATGATCATTTCTTCTTTAGGTAATTTTCTTTCATTACTTCTATATATGTGATATACTACACAATCCTCCTACTTATGTTGCTTAGACTGGACTTGTTATGTCACCATTGGTGGTGAAATATTGATTTTTATATCACACCCTATTTGGGATGTAGTTGGGTACCCGGACTGACTTCATGGACATAGGTATGGATCAGGGAAAGTAACCACTATTCGATACTTGGTTTTATTTTTTTACTTAGGATAAGGGGAACACATTATCAGTTTATGCGCATGATGCTAGCAAGATATAGTTATTTTTTGTACATTTTTATTTTGATACATGCGTTTTTCTAGTTTTCTTATTTCCTTTTATTTATTATCATTTAGTATAGAGACATGGAATGGTAATCTTATTGTACATGACAATACATTTAGATTATTTATTATTATAGTCTTATAGAAGTTTATCATCTATCTAATTTTCAGTTATTTAAATTATTCCAGTACATGATTTTTTTTTTAATTTTTACCGCTGCTCTACACTCTGACATAAGGGCATAGTCTCCCCACAGATACAACCTAGGTCCACACAGCTAGTCATAATCCTCTAGAATATGGGTAGGAGGGATTGGGACCATGTGAACCACCAGATCAGGGCACCATTTAGTGGCTTACGGTTTGGGACATTACATAGGTAATGGTTAGACACTTGTTAAAGAATGAAATCTATTCCACTGACAGAGATGTATGGAGTCATTGGTCTAACAAATTAACGAAAGATAAATACAAAAATTGTTCTATCGTTAAATATCAGGGCATCACACATTGATATATGTAGTAACGATCTAGTAGATAAAAATTATGCAATGAAATGTACGAGTTCATTGGAAGTCTTATAAGCCTTTAGATGTTATGATTAAATCACAGGTCATCTCTGCATTAGAGTGACCTGATAATTAAAGGAGATATAACTTATCCTATTGTTTGGGATGATATTGTAAATGAACTAGGTGTCATAACACTAGAGGTCCGGTTGATTTGTAATTTACCCTTAAAGCTATGGCATGCATGAATGTAACTATAAATGAATGTCATGAATATGTCTGAAGGTGAATCTAATCTAGCATACTTGAAAGCAGCAAGTTTTCATCTCTTTTCATAATGGAACTTAGAAACAATGTGTTAACCATATCTAGGAACCACAATTAGTGGTCGATGGAACACGTTCTATTTGATGTGTTTCCATCCTCAGTAAATGAAGACTATGACCCTACTATGGTGGAGAGAATCACGTCGAATTGGTTTTAGCATATCCTTCCATATAGAGGGAATGAAATAGTTTAGGAATATTTGGAAATGGTTAGCACATATTTTTTATTCCCATGGGGATGGTGAGTTTTGAAATATATTGATGCTTTCAAGGAAGGACATTGATGATATGGTTGGAAGAGTATGCAACCTTGAAAATAATGTTATTCAGGGATTGTATTCAGTGGTTTTTTAAGTGAGGACATGATTTATATTATGATAAATGAATCATGGTTAGATAATGAGGATATTTTGATAGTTCCAAAAAAAAAACTATTACTTAAAAAGAATTCATCCAGAATTCATTTGACAATTATTCACTATGTGCTGCTGGATATTATTGGTTAGAAACCATGATGGGGAAGTCATATTGGATATTAAGGGAGAGTCTATGGTATTATTTTCAATCATTAATAACCTATTAGTGTTATCTTCTATTACAAATGATCAAACCCCTATCTTGAAATCATTCAGTGTACACTAAAAGAGCTACAATTATGTGCTAAGGTAGTGAAATAAGTTAATCCAATTATTGGCTCAATAAATGGACTCTTTTAAAGTTTTAATTTGGAAGTTTTTTTGTTTATACAGTTTTATTTAGTCATTAGTGGTACTTGGGTTCCAAATTAGGAACTCCTTTTATCAACACACAAACACCATCTAGTTCTTTGACTTGATTACTATTGGGCTCAATCAGTGTTCTGATGTGTAGATTTTTTGACTATTTATCAATGTCTCAATTATGAAAGATAGAGTATATATTACATTATATGAGCTCCGTGGACTCTAGTAGATTAATAAAAGGATACTATGGACTTTTATTCAGGCTCAATTTATTTTAATTTTAGTGTTCTGATTCAAAGGTACTAGATTTGACATACACCCACATTCAAGCTCTGACATGACAATATAAAGGATTTTTTGGGATAGTATAATAAAAAATTATGATAATGGGATATGGTTGGTGTGATCAAAGAAATCTAAAGTGAATTTTGTAAAAGGGAATGGTTTCGAGTTTTGATGCATCAGCTGTTAAAGCCAACAATTTTTTGGATATTCAGCCCAAAGTGGAATAACTTTCTTTCTATTTTGTTTGCTGGATGTGGTCGGTGAGGAACTATTTCAGGAAAATCATCAAGATGAAATGAGTATAGTACAAATTAATCCAGGTATTTTCATAGAAAAGCAAGCATGTCCAGGAAAAAAAATTGTCCTGGAAATTTAATATTACACCAGTTTAAAAATTGTTCTCGGAGCGTTATTAGAAAAAAAGATCATGTTTGCATAGTAAATTTTGATAGTGGAAGTAACATGGATTGAAATTGGACCTTGTTATTGGAAACTATAACAGGAAGTTCCATGGATTAGTGGATTAAATAGATAATAACATTATCATTTCATGTAATAGATAGGATTCTATAAACACCATCTTGATGTTCATTTTCGAATATGATCATTAGCTCAATTTTTAATAGCTTATGTACTATATTCTTAAGGATGATACCGACATGCACATTTGGTGTTAAAATACAATAGGTAAATTTTTTAAAAATTCACATGAACTTGTTAGGTTTTGTGATGTTTCATTGATTTCCCTAAGTCTTATCAGGTATGAGAAGTTCTAAGGTTGGGGGGGTAACATCCCTTATTTCAAATAGTTAGAATTTTTCTACAGGAATCTAGAATTTTACTTTGGTGGATGGTTCATTTTAATTTTGGGGATCAAAGTGAGTTTAAAAGGGTTTAAACATCTTAAAATTATGTTTTTGTATGTGTTTTAGGATTAAGTGGAAATTTTTGGGGTTTAGAAAATCAACAGCGGAAGAACGAGTGTTTTAAGCTGCCAGAAATAGTTGTTGCTAGCCATTCACATTGCGAATCCCATTCAAAATTTGAAAGGGTTTCCTAGGGTGCTAAGAGGGAGAATATAAGACATAAAATTCCAGAGTATTACCTCAATTCGTTCGCGACATGTAACAAATTTATGTTGTAAAATTGTCTAACGTCATGAAATTGGTTCACACCATGAATCATGTGGACATTATTTTTAAGAAAAGGATAGTAGAGGCTCGACCAATTATTTTTCATTAAATAAGAGGGAACCTAGGGTCTCAAAAATTTCTCCACTCCTTCTACTAGGGTTCCCATGATCTCCTCCATCCATTTAATGAATCTAGAACTTCTAGATGCGTTGTATAGCCCTCAGTAATCTCTCTCAATTCCTCTTGCTTCTTTCCTTTGGTTATCTTTCCATATGGAATGCTAAATCCATGCAAGATATTTTTCCCTATTTCTAGAGAGTTTTTCAAATATTCCATTTTCTCTTGATTCAGCTCAAGCTAAAAGGCTGATAATAGATTATTGTAACTCCTTTGGTATAAGGCAAGTGGTCGATGGATTTTCCCTTAAACTTTGATCGATTTATAAAATACGCTATTGTGATCTATGTAGGATTCTTTATGTGTTTCCCTTTATTTATGAAACTAAATATGTATAAAATATTGAATTAATTTAAGATAGACATTTTCAATCAAAGTTAACCATTAGAGGTTATCCTCATCAACCCAAACCACTCAATTTTGGTGTGTTTCTCATATTACTTGACCTTGATACACTAACTCAGAATTCAGATAATATTAGAGGAACTTCAAACTCACCACCTTTCAAATTAAATAACTAAATGGAAATAATAGACTATGAGTGGTGTAGGTGACCCACATATATTTGGAATGTTGATTATATTATTTTATATCCATCCATAAGTGAACTAACCCCCTTGGTTAAATGTAAGGCCTGACTCATCGCAGTTGTTAAAATTTTATTATCAAGACATATCATGGAGTGTATGATTACATGGTCACCATATTAATTAATAATTAATTTATAAGTTGAATGGTCCTGATAAACTATATTTAAATTTAATGTTAATTTTCATGGCCTCTTATATTACATGTGAATTGCATGAGGCCCTCATTAAGTATATTTGACTTGTCATATGACATTCTTAAGTACACATCCCAATTTAATCTTCACACTCAAATTGTGATATAAAATTACGATGAACTTGTATTATTTAAAAAATTACCTTACTTATTATTTAATTTTAATTATTAAATCAATTACATTATTCCCCAAGAAATACTCGAGTTCCTTTTTACAGAACACCTTGGATAGGATCTTCATCTATTTAAGATTACATGTTCTATGAGAGATACTCGAGTTCATTATATAGAATTCCTTGGACTGACGCAGAGGTTACTTAGCTTATATTACACCTTAAGTGATACTTCAGTCCCCTTATTATATAACACCTTGGATGGGTTTATTGGAAATACTTTTTTCACATAACTTGAGTGATACTTGGGTTCAATTTCTAAGAAATCCCTTTGATGGAATCATAGGGAAGTTAGATGTTATGAGTGATTGATAGGTTTTCTCAATAGATAATTCCATGGAAAATCTCATAGAAAAAGAATAATTTCATTAATCCTTGGGTGATACTTATGTTCCTTGTTACATAACACCATGTTAGAGCTAATAGGATAAAAAATTTGTATCACAGTTGTTCATTATTTCATGTAGCTAGTAGTATCTCCATATGATGATTACGATACTGGGATACCTTGTCTATGTACCTTGGGTCCTGGACCAACTAATGTTCTTTTATTCAGATACATGTCACTAACCCAAGTTTCTATGCATTTTAGAGAAAATCATTATACATGGATGCCTTGTCTTTACCCTAGGTCCTATAAAACTATTACACTTTTATCACTTTGATTGTGTTCTCTGGTTTGAATTTCATAGTTTTTCTCTTTATTTAAAAAAATTAATCTTAAAGAACTCAATAAACCTAATTTATAGTTAATCATTTACATCTTTATTAATTAATACCATCCATTATTTTATTTTATATTCACATAGTTTATAGCATTAGAAACTGTTGGTGGTGGCCAACTTATTATATCTCATACCCTATTACGACTTCCATTGTGTTGGGGTACCCGAAGAGACCTTATGTTTGTAGGTTCAACATTATGGTTCATTCTTGTTCTCTTCATATAGATATGGATAATAAGAGAACAAGACTGTGCTGTATCTCTAGATACTTGTGGGGATAGACCTTAGATTTTTTTTACTTTCCATTATTTATCTACTATATTGTATTGTACCAATTTCTTTATCTTTACCTTCTTAGATTATGTAGCATCATCTGGACATTTACGTGTGGTTTTATTTTTGGTGGTGTCCATCTTATCATCTCTCATTGTTGTCTTCTTCTACTATTTCATTTATTTATACCACTTCCACTATGTGTTGATGTATTCATTGATATATCCTTGTGTTACTCTAATCATGAGAGTATATTCTCCCCATCATACCATCATTAGAACCTCATTGCTAGTAGATAACCTCTTGAATATGGGGAGGAATTCTTGAGGCCTAATGGAAAATCAGCTCGGGGTACCTTTCTAAGTGGATCTTAGGTTAGGATTATACATTATGATTCTAAAGATAACAAATTGTTAAGAGTTTATTTAATAATCCCATTAGTATTTGGGATTTTTTATATTTAATTATCCATTGGAGGAATTTTTTGATATTTCTATGTTAAACCTTGTATATTTTCTTCTCATTTTGTTATTCATGAACTTTAAAGAAATAGAACCACTTTCCTCCCCATGTTACTTAAATTGATTGATTTTTTTAGAAAATATGACTTTATTTCTCTTTATAGTTGAAAATCATTTTTCATCTAATTCCATATTTTCTAAAAATATTTTCAAAAATGGTTTAAAAATTATCAAAAGTATACATTAAAGACATTTTACCCCTATTTTAATTTTTATAAAATTGTTATAATCTAATATTCTAGTCATTTTCCAAATAATGAACTTTTTAACCTTTTATAGAAGTGTGAAAGGAATGAGTTTTTGAATTATATCACATGTATTAAATTTAACCCCTTCCTGACCACTAAATGTTTTAAAGATTCCTATTTAAGTTTGAAAGTATATCTTTAAATGAACGGATTTTCAAAATATTTTGTGAACTTTTTGTTTAAAAAAATCAACGTGAAAATGTTATTTTCCTCAAGAATGTTTTAATGAAAATTTTAGGGAATTTCTATTCATCAGTGACATGAACCCATTATTATACTTATGATCCACTATGGATATATTTTATTTACATCATCCTTATTATTTATTTTGATGGTTTATGATCATTTGGTTCGAGGAAGTAAAATTTTATTACCATTCACCATATTAATATAGATGGTTTATGATTATGTTTGTTGATTACAGTGAGTATTAACATTTTATATGTTATTTTTTAAATAAAAATGATATATTGATTATGTTTCTACCCTTTCATATGATTAATTATTTGGATTTAATTAGTGTTCGATGTGGATTGAAATTGCATAGTCCCTATATTAATCAACAGGTCTACTAAGACAAATTAGTTGTCTAAATTAAATTTGTTTTTACCCATAGTTTTAAACATTCTTTTGAAAGGTCTTGAAATTATGTTTATGATGACTGAAATTACGAATTCCCTAATTATGAAATTAGTTATTGATGTACATGAGATTATTCTATGAGTAAGAATATCTATGGATAAGTTTCAAACTCATGTGATTATTTATACGGATTTATTTGGGCATAATTTATTCATGAAATATTTTTCTCAGGTTGTTGTGAAAATGGCATGTGTTTCATTTATTTACCATGAAATATTGATTTTTATTATTTATTCAAGACGTATTCTACTATAATTATTCCCTTACTGAGCATCTAATCTCACCCCTTTATTATATTTTATTTTTCACAGGATTGCAAGAAGTGTTTTTATTGATATACAGGGATATGCTAAGTATAAAAATGGTTATCTCAAAGGAAACACTTTGTTTATTTAATATTTATAAAATGTAATGTGAATTTCAAGTATTTATCTATTTTATTAAGTATACTAAACTATTTGTTCCTTTGTTATGAGATTGATTTTATCTAGTACTAATGTAATAAAGAAAAAAACAGCTCTGAGTAAATATGGTTTGGGTCATTACATTTTTTACTTTCTACTTTGATAATTTAAAATGGATTTCCATGGGAATAGAAACTATATTTTCTTCCAACGTATTGAATCTGACCAAAACATTTCCAATGTAGTTATATTCTGATAATATCATGTTTCTAGCTACACAATCTCTCTTGATATTCATCCGGAAAATCTATCCAGCTTCTCTATGATCGTTAATCTCGAACTCCTCATCCAACATCCCTTTTAGCTCATCAATTCTCTGCATACATCATTCTATAATGAGAATTTCATTTGATAAAAAATAAATTTATGTATCCATACCCGAAATACTTATAATAGAAGTATTTATCCATTCTACAATAATATTATTCATTTTTGATCTTTAATGCATCAATATTCATGTTCTAATTCCCAGGTTCATTCTTTAACACATATAATATTTTATTGAATTTTCACACTAGGTCTTTCTTACATAACTCAACATATCCCAATGGATATTTCATATAGATTTTATCCTCTTGATAACCATGAAGGGAATTAGTATTTAAATTAAGGTACATAAGGTGTTAGTATTTTGATGTAACAATACTAATAACCACATAGGTGGTGGTAAGATTCACTATAAGAAAGAAGATTATAGTTAAATCCAAACCATCCTTTTATTTAAAACCTTTCACCTCTATCCATTCCTTATACCTCCACTTTACATCATGTTATTATTTGATCTGATATACCCATATGTTTTATAATGATGTCTTTTCTTACATAAGAGGTGTCAAATCCCAAGTGTTGTATTTTTGTAATGAATAAATATCTCCTTAATTTCCAGCTCTCACTTCCTCTAATACTTTAACAACATTACTAATTAAAAAATTTATAGATCTCTATTTTTGGTTGAAAAAAATAGTGTATGTATAATTAATACCTGTAAAGATGTCTTATGATGCCTATAAATATTTTTATCTCCATTTTATGAGTAGGATTCATTGGTACTAGCATCACATTCTTAGGTCCACTATCAAGTTCCATTTCTCGTAGTACTTTGAATCTCTATTCCCAATTTCAGCATCATCAGAATTATTATTCTTATAAATTAAACATTCATTAAATTCCACAATATTTTTTTCAACGAATATTTTGTTATTAACATCCCAAAACTAATAGCCGAACTTCATGAGAACCATATATAAACAAACATGATTTAGACTTATATTCAATATTTCTCTAACATATGCATCTATATGTATATATACCAAACAATTAAAGACTCATAAATGTGATTTACTTTTATACTTTACAGACTATAGATCATCAAGTAAACATTATCCAATTAGTATATATGAGCTATTTTTGATGATATATAAAACCACATTTACTGCATCTACCAAAACATTCTTGGGTAACCTTGAGTGTGCCCTCATACTCTTACCACATTTATTCAATTTCCAACCAATACTTTCAGCTAAACCATTTTTTGTGGTGTACTTGGAAGAGTCTTCTCACACTCAATTCCATTGTTAATATAGAATTCCTTAAACTCCTAACTTCCATAATCTCCTCCATTTTTATACCTCTTGGATTTCAGTATTGATCCTAAATCATTCTACACCACAAACTTATTCTTATGAAACATGTTAAACAAATTATCTTTTATTTTCATAAATTAAATGCATAACATCATTATTGATTCATAGAAAAATGTAACTTTTTAATATGACCCTCCAAGGGAATGTACTAGTACAGACCCCCAAAAATCAGTGTGCACCAACTCTAGATTTTGAGCCTTCGGCGTTGTTACTCATTTTGAAAAGGATACATTATTTTTATTAAAAAATATATAATATTCACAAAATCTAACATCCACTAAATTCATCTCTGGTAACATTCCTCTTTTACCTTGAATCTTCACCCCCTTCTCACTTATGTGGTATATCATGTAGTTACATAGTTTTAAATCCCTAATAGAATCTTTTGTTCTAATAAAGTCCATTAAATTATCAACAATATTATGTAAGGTTCCATTATTTAACCCCATAGAAATAACCACAACTCCTTTTAGTAAACATTCATTCACCTCTAGTGAATGTGGATCTAAAACCGTCATCATAATGATTACCAAAATAATTAATATTTATTCTTAGTCTATGGATGTAATTTAATTTCCCATAAACCAAGAAACTCCCACTATTGGTTTTAATTTATACATGTACCTTTCCCATAATCCATAATGGTTTATCATTAGTAAAATGTAGCATACCAAAAAATTTATAAATGTAATTATTCTAGAAACCATTCTATAAAGTGGAATGGAAAGATGAACCAAATATTAAAATATAAGACCCCATTAAGATATCCCAGATAAGAAGTGACACATCATCAGTTATTTTAGCTACCATGTTTTTTGAATTAGTTATTGGTTCCTTTTGATGTTTCCTTTCTTCCTGTAGGTCCAGTTGGATTAATCAGAGTTTTTAGTCCAATATTGGATCTTTTATCATGATTTTGATCATCCTCTGTGATTATCTCACAATGTATATTTTACTCTTCCTTCTACGTTTATTTTTGAACCAGATAATCTTTCCAACTATCTTATATGGATATCCTTGTATATTATCAAGTATTATATTTATTTATGACCAAATTTTCATTCCCAAAAATAATTACTCACAAAATTTATAGTAGCCTACCCACTATCATCTAATAAATAAATTAAAACTAGAGCACATACCTCGTCATCCAACATATTTACCACTGATAAAAATAGACTTTTGTTAGTGTTGAATTCAATGATATGATCTGTAATAATATTCCACTAAATAATCTTAAAATTGAATTATAATCGCATCAGGTAAACTTTATTCAATGAATATGGATTATTGTACACATTCATGAGACATTTTGTTATCCCATCTATTGTCTTGTCCAATATGATGTTGAATTCCAAATTTTCTCAAACATCAGGCACACAACTCTAAAAACATATCGATTCATATCTCACATTTTTTCTTCCCCATATTCATTGGTGTTTCACTTAGAAGTAGTTAGTAATTTTTTTTTGGAAAATATACTCTTTTAACTGAAGACTCTTGTATATGAAGTGAGCTCTATTGAAGTGACTAATCTTCACATTTTCTTCTTCTATAGTCATCATTAAATTAAGGAAATATAGTCTTGATCTTTTGAACTCATAATTTTTTACCAGTTCTTGTTGAGATTTGTGGAGTAAAAAACAATCAATGATTGAATGAAGAATATTGAAAGAGAGAAAAAAGAACAAAATAACAAGAAGAGGATAAATGTGAGACACAAAGATTTACATGGTTTTAGAAATTATTCCTACATCCATGTAGATGTAGAAATATCACTACGTTCAGGGGAATAATTGTAGGGAGATTTCATAAAATCACAAAAATAAAAAACCTAGCTTGAATGATCTCATAAATAAGATGGTTAAATAGTTCCACCAATCACATAATAAGTTAACTATGATACAATTTCCTATAGATGTAAGTCCATAAGGCTATAATACTGATGTCTCTAATGATGGGACCAACTTCATCCATGGATTAAGCTACACTGGTCCAATATAAAGGAGATAATAAAAATTATTCCATAAAAATAATAACATATAAGTATATAAAGATATTGGTTTTATTTTATTGTAATGGTTCAAAAATAAAGGTGGTAGAAGAAGTAAAATTAAAGAGATTTGTTAAAATGATTACCTCCTCTTTGAGAGACCTCCTTTGGATTTCTTCTCAAGGGCTATAGGGATGGTCTTTTGAAGAGAGAAATCTCTATAATTTGTATAAGTATTTTGACAAGAGTTCTGGGTATGGTTTGGTTGATTTAGAAGGAATAATATACTGTGAAGAATAGAAAGGATGTGGTTTCCTTTTACAGTGAAGGAATGAACACACTTAGAATTACATAAAATATTTAAATATTATAAATTCTATTTCATGTAAAACTGGAACCACGTGGTCAAAAATTCAAATATAAGATAGTATAAGGTTAAAATACATTAATATAATGAATTTTTTATAGGTTTATATGGAATTTTATACAATATCTTTTGGTTTAACTCAATTGTTAACCAATTTTAACCTTTACCATAGTAATTTTTTTCAACACTAAAGGGTTAAAAATTAACATATAAGGTAACAATTTAATCTCAAATTTCAAATGGATGAAATATTAGACTATATCCCATCCCCATTGTCCTATTTTAATATTTTTTTTATGATTTTAAATCATTTAATAATATATTATTTAACAGAAAATATCATTAAAGTCATTTTAAGAACAATTTACAAATTTTGACATTAAGGACACAAAGATTGAAATGGAATACAGATCCAAAATTTTAAAACAGAAATATTATGATATATTAATATAAAATGAATATTTGAACACATTAATTCATGCAAAGTGTATTAATTTAATTTTTTTTAAATAATTTTTTTTATTTTTCTATTACTTGAATATGTTTTGTGTCAATGTTCTATAAGAATTTAAGTTAATAATTCGGTCAAAAAAATTAAAATTATATTAAAATAATAAAACAAATAAATTCACATTTAATATAACCATTTATAACTAAACAAAAAAAATCCTTTTATACCTATGAAAAAAATATTCGAGTTATTATAACAAATAGAGTGGCATTGTAGATTTATTCTTTAATTAAAATAATATTAAGGCCATTATCATAGGAAAATAGAACTAATATTCCTTATATTATAATATTGGATAATTATCATTATTCTAAACCCATAAAATTAAAGTAAGGTGGGTATTATATATAATTTTAATGTCATATAACTTTATTTTTTTACCATTAATTACTTAATTTACTCACATCGAGATGAAAAATATTTACCATGGTTACTATTTATAATGAAAAAATGTAAAGTTGATCTATTTAAAAAATTTGGAGATGAAATTGAAAGTATTCTATCCGTTTTTAAGTTAAAATTTCTATAAGTGGAAAATTAAATTTTCAAATAAACATGAAAAACACAATGAAACATGTTTTTTTTGGGATAAATGCATGTCGAAGAATAAAATTAGATTTAATCTTATCCCATGCATAGTAAAAACCATTTTATGAATCTTAAATAAGTTCAATAAATATATAATCCATAAATTTCATTAATATTATTTATCAATAGTGATTATTTTAATTTATTAATATAAAAACACATTGCGGGCATAAAGATAGTTTTTCATAAAAACATATCTGCTTAACTTTATAATAAAATTTTCAATTGATAACAGATAAACTAGTTATATTTACATGAAAACAATATTTTTTATAATTTATATAGTTTTATTCATATACAAAAATCCAACGACTAGGAAATAACTATCACATTAAATAATAATTATTCAATAGTATAACACGATTCATTTAAAGTCAATATTTTATGTAAATAAATTTATAAAATAAATAAAGTTTATTTCAAAGGAAATGAATGTAAAATCTTAGGGTGTGAAATTGTGATCATAAGTTATTCAAAAATAAAATATTTCTCTAATGATTTCATATTTTGACTCATCTGCTAAAGAATTTAGTAGTTCATATTCTAACTATGAACATACAAAAATGCATAAAAGATTCAAAAAGTTTTATAATAGGAGAAAAACAATATTTAAGAAGGATTAATGAAATTAAAAAGAGGTTAGATGTAATGAATGAAAGAAAAGTGTATATATTATACCTCAATACCCTAAACTCAAATATGAAAGTAAACCAAGAAAATCATATTACAAGAATAACTAAAAGAAAGCTATATAATCTACTTGGTGTGATTTTGAGTGTTCAAGTGTTGAATCTAATTCTATCTTTGAAGGAAATAATTCAAATAAAAATGAAAATATGTGTTTTATGTATCAAACTAAAGAGGTATAATCATTATTCTCTCTTAATTTAAAATCTTAAAATTATTCTTTTAATGATCTCAATGACTATTATTTTATTCTTAATGATAAATATGATACTTTTAAAAAATATTAAACATCTAAATAAATCTTACAATCCTATTCTTTTTTTAAATTGATGTTTTGTATATGTGTCTTAAACCTATGAAATTATTGGTACAAGAGTCACACTATTAATAATAATTTGTGATGGTTCATCAATATTCAATGGATATAATTGAGTCTTCCGGTACTCATTATCGTCCTTCACTACCTCCTAGTATATTGTTGATATCCCTTCTTTTTCTTCTTTTTCTTTTTCATCCATGGTAGGTGTTTCTAGAACATGTGATGGATCATAAAGTGATTCATGAACACTTTATATTTAATACATTTTTATATTTTAAATGTTCTTGATCATTTAGTCTTCATAGTATAAGAAATATCTACTTATAGATCTTGATGAACACTCATCTAGTACCAGCCTCAGATCTAGGATAAAATGAGATAAAATTTAAAAATAGATAAAACCCTAAAAATATGGTATATTAGACTAATTGGAAAGAACATCGAAGATGGTGAGACAAACTGATAGAGGAATGTAATAGATTGAAGTTCTGGATGATAGTTTTCTAATGTGACAAATGATGAGAGAACGTCAGTCTGATTAAGGGAGAGGGATTACTACCTAGCTTGAGTTAGAGGAGAGATCTTCAATGAATGAGGATGAGATATGCATGTAAGGAAAATGAAAAGAGGGGAGACGGTTTTAAATACTAAAAGGAGAAAGGGTAATTTTATCCATTTTAAATGGGTTCATGGTTTGGATGCACAATTTATCCAAACCATGTTCCAATCGTGTGAGCATACTACCTAAGTGGCACTACCCATGTAGGCTAGGCACATATTTTGACAAATCGTGCATAGCCTATGTGGCCCCCCTTGGAAACACCTCTATATTTTTTCACAAAGAAATGTAGTATACTCGCATAGATTATCAAACCATTCTCCCTTATATATGGGTCTCACGATTGAGCTGTACAGTTACTACTCACTATGCACCAACCGTGCACCTCATAAAAATTCTCAAAAACATGATATTTGGGCTCCAGACAATACCATACACTTATGAAACATTAATTAAAGAAATAAGAGTTTATAAAAGGATAAAAAAGAGATTTATAAGGATAATTAAGGGTTATTACCTCAAAAACGTTATAATCTTTAACATATCACCCATGATAATGATCTTCACCAAACTTGTATTCCCTATCTTAACTACACTAAATTCACCGACATGATAAGTTAGTAAATAATCATATTGATAAGTGACATGGAATGGTGGTTCAGTATCTAAAAACCATTTTGTGTCTATCTGTGATATAATTAAGAAATAATATTCTTTATATTTGGTTCAAATAATACCTTCTATAGTTACCATAAGGTGTTTATATCTATTTATACTTTTTTGGTTATTACCCTGACCTATTTATTATAGTAACTTTCAGAATTTCTTTATGTGTCCCTCTATAATACAATGGTAGAATTTTCATATTGGTTTGCTACCATATGTAGAACTTCATATACTCTTACTTAAACCTCTAATTATTACTCCTCAACCACATTCATATTATCTCATTCACTTCTCCATGATGAGTATTCTGTCTATATTTAGAGCATGTCCTTCCTTTGGTCCTCCTCATTGAAAATCACATCTTTTACCATTACCATAACATATATTAATATGGTTGGAAAGATACAATAGGATACCACCGATGTATCCTAATTATCAATATTCTTTCATATTAGGCGGTTACCATAATCTTCATTAGTTATAGAATTAACTGCATCCACCAATTTATTCATAAGGCTTTACTACTCATTAGTGTGTTTTACGATAGAGTCTTTATTATGTAGTTAAAGATTCATCAATTTATTAGAAATGGGGATATTGTTTTGATAATTATTTGAATGTTATGTATTATTTAACTTTATCTAGAGTTTTAATACACTAGTATCTTGAGAAATATGTTGTCATCTTTTATGATCGATCCATAGGAATATTTTCCTGATCATCTTCTTGTTCATATTCTTCCACTCAGGTTAATTAGTGGCATCAAGGTTGAATCCCTTATTCTCAATGGAATCGAAGAGATCTTCATCATTAAGAAGGTAATCTGTTAAAGATGTAAAAATATTGTATTTTTAGGAATTCAACATGATTATCCCTTATTTTCATGGTTCCTTAATTGCCTTTCAATTTGGTAAAATAGGTTAAGAATTTAGAAATATTGATTATACACTCGGGTTGATATTGATAAACAATTGTGGTATAAAATCATCGATCAATGAAACTAGACTATGATTTATAAAAATATATTCAAAATAGTATTAACTATTGAGATTTACCGATTATATGATGCAAATTTGGAAAACTAGAGTAGTTATGGAAAAAATTTACGAAAATTGTAATTAGTGAAAAAAAGTGCCTTATTCTTCAACAAGGATGTATTTTTGTACCCAATGTTTACCTAAAATTTGACCACCTATATATATATCATTTTAGGTTTACTTTGATTCCATTTTCATGTTTTAAATTGTCTCTATAAGAGTTTCTTATAATATACTTTTAATAATAAAATTTCAACAACTTTAATTTCTTGACCACTAGAAAGAATCCATACTTACTAACTTTTCGAAACCAGTGGATCTGATACCACATTATGTGATTCTAAAATTAGTAAGAAAAAAAAATTAGGAATGAAAATTAAGTTCTATTTCATAATAATATATCTTTACAAACTCCTTCTCTCACACCACAACCTCCTCTTTTAGAGCTCTCAAGACTCTTTCACTTGAAAGTAGATGATAGCAGGAAACTCCCCAAGGAAAATGTATATAGGCATGGTGGGAGATGTCCATGTTTGATAAAACTACCACCGATTCCATCCTAACTTGGAATTGTCCTACATCTTCTAATAGAAAAATATGTGAACATTTTACAACCATGATTGAAGTCCATGTTTTCCAAGGTTAGGGTAACAACCACCAAACAAGGTAATTGGAATTAATCTTCAATTAGATGTCAGGATCAATATTCCCCCAATAATAGAACTTATAAAACTAACACATAATCACTTATCAGGTTCAATCCTAATTTCATGTTATGATAGGAGGAGTAGTGAATCTGTGTTTATATGTTATCCATCACCCCTTATTGAATCTAATGTGTGATTTGATTTTTCACCCAATAATAATCCTCCAAGACCAAGAACACACAACTGGATATCCTTTTCAAGGATATTATACAATATTCAAACATCTTGTATAACCATTTTTTTATCACCATTACATGAAACTTCAACATTGGCATAAAAAATACTTTTGATATAGGGCACCACTATAGAGTCATATATATTAATTTAGCCACCATTATTATTTTCAAACCTATTTTTGGGATATTGTACCAATAAAACACTAGAGATATACTATGGATATGAAAATATTTTTCTAGAACAATATTTTTCCTCAGTCCAAAGCTTCTATGTACAACATATAAACCCCTTCAGGATTTCAATCCTAAAACAAATTGGTTACATGAAGAGTTTCTCATGAAAGATTTATTGTTAGTTACCAATAATTTCTAAATTTGATGTTTTATTCCAAGGATTTTGATGTACTGGGTGTTCCCTTTGGTAGAATAACCATTAAAGTTATTGTTATATTTGATGGATTATTTTCTAATTGTGAAAATGTAAACTGTATGAACAATAAAATTTTCCATTGAATATTTTCATAAAAATCCCATAACACAGAGATGTTCTTTTTCACATAAAACCTATAATTAATTTAAATCATAACTAAATAAATATTACCAAATGTTATGATATTTAATTCAATAATATGTTGATCATCCAAAACCGTTTTTGGATTACTATTTTTTCATAGAGATGACTCAAATTAGAGCCCCTCTAGTAGTGATCCACACATGATGATTTAATATCCCCAAAACACCAATTGGTTCTTGGGTTCTAGTGTGGTGGATCAATCATATTATTTTGTTCTTCATGATAAATCCTTTGATCTTTAAGGATTTACTATTCATTTTATAATTGTTGATAGTGTGAGAGAAGGAAAAGTCGATAGAGAAATGTGTTGTGCACAACAATTATCAATTTTTGTTTAACCTTATAAAATAGACATAATAATATATTTATAGAGTTAGAGTTAGGTAAAAATATTAATTAATTATACAAAATCCCTTAAATAATATAATAAAACATATCTAATCTCATTCCCTATATTAATAATCTTATTATTTTATAGCACACACTATCTAGCGAAATTCTAAATACTATTTTACCAGTTTGAAAATTAATATTTATCACCAGAAATAATCTTAGCATGCTCATACCTCTTAGTATTTAGAGAATATATGATTAAAAAGTCAATTGGCAATTTATTCATAAATAAATATTTTTTTTCATATTTAGGAAAATAAACATTTATTAAATATTTTATAAATGAAATATATATTATATTCACAATCTGGTGAATAAATATTATTAACTTTTTTTATAAGGCCCCAGCCTTAATCATTAATTAATCTTGAGTTATTACAAGATTACACATTGAAGATCTTTTCAGGTTTAGAGTTTTAGAGAATTAGAACATAAATCATGAATTACATTCGACATTTAAAGAAGGCGATTACATAAAAGATAGTATTCTTTTTTCCCATCAAAGGAGACATATTTAAAATAAAACATAGATTCTTTTTTGTCACTTCCTCGATACTATCAACACATCATGTACTTTTCCTTTGACCTATGAAAAACATATCAAAAACTTAGGATGAGCATAAAAAGATTAGTAAGGGATATAGGAGTATTAAATGAAAACATTCGTCCATGTATACATAAGAATTAATGAAATCATACTTTACTCATAAAACATAATCACTTTAACATACCTCGTCAAATAATGATTAAATCATAGAAATCATAAGACATAATGGTAACTTGAGGCATTCATAACATTCTTACGTAGGGAGTAACCCTCATGGTTACGTTTGGAATACCCATCATAGTATATTACCAAAATCTCTTGGGAGAAACCTTAGCGTTTAACTCCTTCGCATACCAATGAATTGGAGAGCTATCACAGGCTCACATGCCCTTAGTTTATCATGGAACCACTCGTCTTCATAAATAATTCCCAAGAACCATAACATAATCGTATCACATAAAACATGCATAAAGGAAACATAACATTTCCGCATTTCAATGACAAGATATCAAAAACACATTTATATAATAAAAACATTATAAAAACAATTTTCAATACCAAAATAAAAGAAAAGTAAAACATGGTATTTATATTTCATTAAAAAAAGTTATGGCTTGTAGAGGAAGCCGGAACTCAAATAATAATCGCTGCATCATCATGGTGTCATAAAAAATTTAATTTATTTAATGTCTAAAAATTAAAAAAAAAATACTATGATGTATGAAATAATTTTATCTTTATAATTACTATTTATAGTCCAAGAGATCATTTATTTAGACAAAATTAAATTTTTTTACTTAGGTGTTACATAATTTTGTTATATTCTCCTTTCTTTAAAAATAAAATGATAAAGTGTCACTATCAACCAAAAGTGATTCCATGGGGTCCCTATGTTTTGAACAAGGAATCCCATGGTCATCCATGACACAAACAGTAGCATTAGGACACATGTGGGGCTAATTTTCTATTATTATGATATTTTTTTATTGTCCTTAACAACCTGAATGCTAAATAATCATGATAACTAAAGATAATTACCGTCATTACTATTCATAATGTCCAAAAAACAAAAGAGTTTAAATTACATAATTTGTAACTTCTGATTAAAAATATGGAATCCATTTTATCAAATTAAAAAAACAAAAATTACAGTAATTAATTTAAAAATGATTCCTGTTGTCAAAACAAATAGTTGGTTTTTTAGAAACAATTTCTATCAAAAGTTTCACAATTATTTATATCCAATTTCAAAGTGAAATTAATCCTAATGGCCACAATTGGATTAAATGGTAAAAATATATTCTAATTACACTTTAAATTCAATTATAAAGATAATCTAACCACATAATTAAATTAGATTAAAAAATAGTTTTGAAGTAAAATGCAGTATTTTTCACTATTCATTTAAAAATGAACATTGTTAGAAAAATACCAAAAATTTATCCAAAGTAAATTTCAGTGTCCCAATACTAAATAATAAGTCTATTTTGACAAATAGAGCTTATAAAATTATCAAAATATATATTTAAAAGTGGTTCTCCTTCAAAAGGCGGTAAAACAATCTTTAAAAAATATTAGAGAATTCTATGCTTAAGATTGGATTTATTCTCATTTAAAGCCTCTTAAAACACTATATAATTCATAAATAGACATAGATAAGAATATATATTATTCATTAATTACTTGGGATGTTACATGTTTGATCAATAAACCCTTAACAAAATAATTCCTTGGTCATGAGAGTAACATTTATTCCAATAAATAAATTTAAATTAAATTTAATTGGGATCAATGGAAACCCTCAGTATGTTACCCTCTAGGATTTTTTATTTATGGAACTAGGAAGGCTTTACTAAATCCAAATATTACTATCTAGTAATGGGTCATGTAACCAGATAGAAAGAATATAATATCCCAACATAGACAACTGAATATGAGCACTAACTATGTAATATAATCTATTTCTATCATTTTATCATCATGAAGGTTGTACTCTCATGTCATCAACCAACGTACTTGATACATATTTCATTGACTATCTAAAATAAAATCCTTGTTATACCATGACCTTGTAATTTAATTCTGTGGTTCAATTTAAATAAATGGTCCAAGATCTAAACTTCCATAAAAATAGTAGGGAAAAATCCTTCATTGACATGTTATTAATAATATGTCATTCAGGATCCACCCAACATACCTTACTTCATGTGATCATATGGAATTACATTTTTTTCGGTAAATATAAGTTTTAGATTCATGACATGAATTAATAATAATAATGTTAAATTCAAAAGGCCATTAAACATTCTCAAAATAGGAATATCTAATGACACAAAAATATATAGAATTCCTATAGGAGGGTTTGTTCTTATAATATATCGTCTTGAAAATTTCCAAGTGAGAACTTCATTATGAGAAATATCATTTTTTGGGTAATCTCACATGATATTCATCATTATATGTGTCTTATAATAGTATGTTATGCTGCCATAGAACTATATTAGATAATATTTGTACAACCTTTTAATTTTATCATCATAGCGGGGAACTGGTATGAACTTATCAACACAATAGATACTATAGGACATTATTTCATTAAATTCCTATTGAACAATGAATAATATATAATAATTTTTTTTAGTACTCAAATGTTTGAATATTTATGTAATCTAATGTAAAAAAAAGTTGGTTCTATAATAATATCTCCAACAGAATCACACTTGGGCTGGATCTATCTACCTAAAAATTATTACCCCATTGACCTCACATAATGATATTATTTCTGATGAGTTAAGGATTTAATAAATGGGTTATCTATACTTTCTTACACATATATTCTACTCACCATAATTTCTCCTTTTCATGAAAAATCTCTCAAGAGATGAAACTTCATTGTATATGCTTCATCCACTAATGTGACCGTAGATCCTTGAAATGTTCCACCACTTCAGTATTGTCACAATAGTGTGTTACATGATAATTATTGTTATTTACCACCTAAAGCTCATGCATATAGTTTTATATCCAAAAAACGTATTTATCTTCCTCAGAAGCCTCAATATACTCGTACTATGCTATAGAATCTATAACTAGAACGTACTTTGAGCTCTTCCAAACCATAAAAAGACTATTGAGAGTGAAGTTATATCTCATTTTTGATTTGAAATCATCTTAATCTATTTAGATTTAGTCATATGTATTTCCTCTAATGGCTAGTTCCATATATCCTCCCTAGATTAGAAAAATAACATTAGTCCACCTGAGATATATAAGGATAATATTGACTTCCATCTAATGGTTGTCACCTAGGTCATCTTTATATCTCCCTACCATAGTTACAGAATATGAAACATTTGTAATTGTATATAACATAACATACATGATTGAACCAAGCACCAAAAAATATATAATCCTTATTATCCTTTGTCTTTCTTCTTATTCCCAGGTACATATTTCTTGGAAATATTAATTCCATGTGACATTGAAAAAATATCATCTTGGATTTTTCCTTACTGAATCTCTTTAGTATCTTATCAAGATATATTATGTTACTTAGACCGACTAGCCTCTTTGATCAATCATGACGAATCTTGATCATAAGAATATATATTTCCTTACCAAATTATTTTATGGATATACATTTATTTAACCAAGATTTAACAAGCTGGTAGACTGGTATTTCATTTCCAATAAGTTTTATGTCATCTCCAAAAACTTATTAAGAGAATGAAAACACTCCTACTAAACCATTTATAGATACAAGGATCATGTTAATTTATTATGCAAACAAATTTAGTTATAGAATCATGAAACTGAATGATCCATGAACTAGGTGATTTGTTTAATCCATAAATAGATCTTTATAGTTTTCATACCTTTTTGGAATTCGCTTGAGTCAGAAACAATTTGTATTGTGTGAAAAAGGCATCTTTATAATGGACCCCATTAAGGAATGTTGTTTTTGCATCCATTATTCAAATATAATATTCCTGTAAAGATGTAATGGAATGTATATTTTTTATGGATTTCAACATAGAAAATAGTGAAAAGTTTTCATCATAGTCTATGCCATGATATTGTTTGAACCCTTTTGACTCCAATCATTCCTTACAAGTATTAACCTTTTCCGTAAAATTCTATTTTCTTATTGAATAACCATTTAAAACCTATGAGATTTACATCCACATGACGATCTACCATAATCCAGACTTGGTTTCACTACATGGAATCCATGTCTTAATTCATAGCTTCTTACCACTTATAAAAAACTATTCAACTTAATGTATACTATTTGGTTACATGTTCATTATTATCAACTCATAATGAGTCACCATCCTCATTGACTAGAAAACTATATCACCCTCATTCTCTAACCTCATTTCTAATATTTTGTAGTACTTGGGTCTCAGGAAATTATTCTTCAATGGGGATTTGTGGAATTTATTTATGTTGAAATTGTTGTATACATTGATCATGGACTTCATCAAAGTCTATCTCGCTCCCACCATCTCCTTTAGAGATATTCTCCCTCTCAAGGAATATGGGATGTATTTTCACTATTAATTTTTTGAGGGGTTGTGTAAGTAATATATCCCTTTTCAAGAGAGTATCCTATAAAGGTAAACTTTGTGCTTCATGGTGCCTGTTTGTTTCATAAAAAGGTTTTAACAAATTCTCCACATCCCCACATATGGTAGTATGAAAACATGAGTTTCTCTCCACTACATAATTATTATCAAAAACCGTTTTCTACTTTAGTTGGAACCCAGTTTAGTATGAAAGATGCAACCTATAACATGTGTCCCCAAAAGGACAATAAAAGACTCGCATGACTAATAATTGATCTCACCATGTCTAACAAGATTTGATTCCTCATTTAAATTACACAATTCCATTTTTGTGTATATGGATGCGTGAGTTGGGATAATATTCCAAAATCTTATAAATAATCAATTAAGTCTTGATTAATATATTATCCACTATAGTATAAGTCGAGTTTATTAATCTTCTTACCATGCTGGTTCTCAACTTCAATCATAATTTTTTTGAATCGATCAAAATAATTTAACGTATACCGCATCAAGTAGACATATCAATATAAATTTAATTAATTACTAAAAGTTCTAAAGAATGGGTACCCACCCCTTAATTTAACTAGAAATGGTCCACACACATCAGTATAATGTAATTAAAGAAGCTATTTGGACCATCCACCTTTTCTAATAAATTGGGATTTGGTCATTTTTCTTTATAAACATGCATGAAATGAACCACGTGGTTTTATTTTAAAGGAATATGTATATCCATATTGTTATAATTTTATCAAAAACATTTCATTTACATGACCTATCTAGTTATTCCATAGTTATGTGTTTTATTAGTCATGTGAATTAGTTTTTTTATTGATTTTCATTACTTGGTTCAGTAATCCAACATATAAAAACCATTATTAAAATCTTTCGAACTATAAAAATGATATGTTTTAGAAGAAGAAACATTTATTAAAAATTTTGAAAATAAATAAAACTATATCATTTATGGATATATAAATAATGTTTTTTGGAAATATATGTAACATAATAAAAATCATTTAAAAATAAGTTCATTTCAATCAGTAATGTATGGTGGTAGTCCCCAATAGCCATGATTGTAAGTATGGATTTTTTGTACGCCCATAGTTCTAAATACATTCAACCAATCATCCTAAATCTATATGGTTAATATATTTTAATACATATGTTAGCACCCTATATTGTATCTAATACCCAATTTTAAGAAATAGATAATTTACACATGATGATAAACACACATGAAGCTCCCCATTAATTATTTTACCAGGTGCAATTTTTATTCTACTATCCATTTTTTCCACATTTAAAATAGAAAAAATTCCATTCCCATATTGTTCCCTTGATCCTTCTATTCTTGGAATGGATCTACGAAGAATATTTGGGATTATAACGCTTTCGCCTGACCTTTCCTTTTGTTCACCACAAGAACATAAGTTTTTTCACTCTTCCACTCACTATAAATATGGAGAAGAGCTATGAGAATATATGGAATATACTTATCTATGTTTTTCATATTTAAAGTTACAAAAAATATTGGGAATCTCTGAATAAGTGATGAAATAATGATACTAATGAATAATTCATTTGGAAATATAAAACCCAGAACCATTAGTTTATCAATGTAGCCAACGAGTTTAACAACAAGGGTTCTATATTTAACTTTTTATCTAAGTTTTATATAAAATTAAACCCTAAATATCTCAAAATATTATTTTCATACTCTCTCCTAGTAAATAACATAGAGATATTGAAGTATTCTATATGAATCCACATCTTATTATTACTTTATGAGTTAATTATCCATGGATGAAAGAATTGAACATTGAATGTTGACCCTGTAGATCAATTGTTTATCATAGAAAATGAAATTTTCATCAATTTAATCCTTTACAGGAAGATTATGTATTGGAGATTTTATCATGTGATATTTCCAATCATGGTGAAACACTACCCAGAGGCATCTGAACCATTACTGAAAGTTACTCTTAGTAAGGTGATGGTATTTCTCTATAATTGATTATATAGATAATGTGGACGTTTAAATTTCCATTATTTAAAAATATAAAATTATAGATTATTAGTACTTAACTTGATTAGAATTTTTGTGAGACATAAATAATTAAATTATATTAAGCATCATAAAATTTTATCAAGTCCTAATATCCCTCACTATTGGAATAAAATTGTCCAGTTTCTTAGATATTATAGTGGAAATAGTCCATATTCCCCTTATCATAACCAAAGTGAGTAATCTTTTAAGTACTCAAAGTTATTTAGGTAGGCAGGTCTGTGAAAACATTGGGAATGCTGCTCCTTAGTCTTTTGATTAAACTCCACAATCCTAAAACCCTAAATAAGATTTCTACAATAATTTCCTCCAAGTTACATCAAGTCTAGAGAAGGATAATTCACTTGATGTAATTTTATTATGTCCACCCAAAACAGTCATAATAACTCCAAGATGAAAGTAATTGTCCCAATAAGGGTTGATCAAACACTTAATTCTTTTTACATTATTCCAAAATAAGTAATGGAAGTCTTAGTATAACTTTATATTAAGTTGATGGATTTTCTTTATTATGTGTAAATATTTCTTGTTTTAATCTTTATATGTCTTCTTAATATTAGGTGGACTTTACTTAAGTGATTAAACAAGTTTTAATAAAAACATATAGGCATAATCTATTTATTTAAATTTTATTCTTACACATTAGTCCATTTATTTATGTGGTCTTGGATTTGAATCCATAAAATAAATAATGAAGAATCAATCAATAAATAAATAAATAAATAAATAAATAAATAAATAACCTAATAATGAACTTACATAGTAGTTGATTTATTGAGAAAATAATACACCAACCTATGACCCTAGGGGGAACCTTTTTATTTCTGTCTTGGCATGAGATGTAGTATTTCACCTACCCACCTATTATCACCTAGGTTGGTTTCATCTCAGATTTATCTTGAATCACCTCCAAGATCACTGGGATACACTTTTTAATAGATGTGTTTATAACTCACATGAAGGCGAGGGGGAGTAAAGTATTGGTTAAGGGGAATTATGTAAATAACCTTGGATATGCATGTCCTGTATAATAAAACAGGGAGGGATGATACATAATCCGTCATATTTAATTTAATAATAAATAATTTCATACCCATGAAATAATATTAAATTAAAAAAAATCATACACAGATCTGGTTATTGACCATGAATGGTCATACACATGAAGAAAATACTCAAATGCATAGTATCTAGCATTCACTTCAATTCATTATTTATTATTAAGATAACCATAATTTTATGAATGAATTGATTAATTTCACATCATCTTAATTAACCTTCTATGTATCTTGAAGATACTTATTATAAATATATTCATGGTAAATAAATAGAATAACCTATAATTATTGATAATTAGAATAAATTAATATAGTATTTATTAATTCTTTAAAAAATTTATCACATAGTCAAACACATATAGTTTCAAAAGTGTGATTCAGTTTTAATGCTACATATTTATTAATTTAATGTAATTTAATTTTTTTCATTTATTGGGAGACTACATGATGTATACTTATGAGATAAACACTATATTCCTTGTTTTTTGTGTGACCGGGATAAATGTAAGGGGCCTCAGCTCATATCTCAGTCAAAATAAATTGCGTGTAATAACCAGTTACATGTCAGGTGTTCTCACTCTGTGTCTTTGTAACCCATTGAATGACTTTACATGTTCTTCATATGAGGAACCACATGATTTTTACTCTAGCTACACACCCTATCTGTTTCTTACCATGTGTTCGTACAATGTGCTGAAGGAATCAATGTGTTCTTAGGACGTGAGAATTAATAAATTACACACCATGTATTACATATAGATTCCATATGTTTCATTTATTATTTAGTTTTTTTAGTCTCATGTGATTAGAAATCTTGTATTTCACCACATGGATAACTCAAATTTTTCTATTAAATCAAATAGACTACATGTTGTGTACACCAGCTACAATAAATTCAACATGTATAACTACTTCTTATCATGTAATGTATCCTATTATGTTTCTAGGTGTAGTAAACTTAGGTACATGGCGTGTACTCCAGCTACACATCATGTAACAAAATCAACTGACAAAAAAACTTTAGCAATTCAAGATGTAATCTCTGATCGTTATTCACATGTTTTTAGTTCTTTAAGAAATTATGAAACCCTAAATGATGATAATTAATATATCAAAATCATGTTAATTAAAATTCATATTTAAATAATAAATAATATAGAAATGAAAAATATAAACACTATTTCACATATAAATAAACAATCAAATAAATTATTATAAATTTAACATTTGATTGCTCACAACCCCTTGAAGGTTTCAGAAGGGTCATAAATTCCATTTGGTTGTGTTACTATTGAGTTATTTTTTCATATTTGATGGATTATTTTACAGTTGTAAAAAATGTATACATCATGACCAATGAGTTTTTTCATTAAATATTGAAAAAAATGCCCTAAACCTGAATATGATATTTTTCATGTTAAATTTATAATTAATTTAAATTAAATCAGAAAAAATATTACATTATCATAAGATCTTTCTTTGATGAATATTTTGATCATCCAAAACCCTTTTTAAATTACAATATTTTAATAGGGAGTTCCCCAAGTAGAGCCCATATTGTGGTGATCTAAACATGGTCCTTTGATCTCAAAACAATACTAATTGATTTTTGAGTACTAGAATAATGGATTGATCATCTTATATTGTTTGTCTTGATCTCTCATTTTGGATTGAAGGAATTTCCCATGATCTCCTAATTTTGGATAGGATGGAAAAGGTGGAGTTGAGAGAGAAATGCATTGTGTGCAAAGATTCTGAATTCTCAATTAACACTACACAATAAAAATAATAGTCTATTTATAGAGTTAGTGTTTAGGTTAAAATATTATTTAATTACATAAATACCCATAAATAATATATTAAACATTATCTAACCCCATGCCATATAATAAAAATATTATTATTTAATGGGGCATGCACAATGATAAATATTATTTTACTAGATTGAAAATTTTTATTTATCACTAGACACAATCTTGGTGCACTCATCCTATGAGGAATTTATTTATTATGAGAATAAATATTTAATTAAAAACTTATTCATAAATAAATATTTTATTTACAGTATAGTGAGTAAATATTTTTTAAATATTCAATAAATAAAATAAATACTCTATTCACAATTTGGAGAATCAATATTATTAAAATATTTGATTAATAAATCCCAAATATATTTATTCGTTGGCCTTAAGAATAATATTTATTCTAACAATTCAATTCAAATAGAATTTAATTGAGATTAATAGAAACACATAGCGTGTGACCCTCTTGGCTTCTTTGTCATTGGCATTATGAGTGATTTCCTAAAGTCTAATATTAATATCTAATAATGGGTGAAGATACCGAATGGAAAACATTTAATGTAAAAATATTGAAAACCACTTATGAGAGCTCACTGAGTAATATAGTCCCTTTTTCTCAATATATCGCTAAGTAGGTCTCACAATCATTTCATCAACCCTTGTACTTGATACATCTTTCTTTGACTATCTAAAATAAACTCATCGTTACCCACTGAACATGAAATTTAATGCGACAATTTAATTTCAATCATAGAGAGATATTTTAACTTCCATAAATATTGTAGGGTAAAATGATTCTTTGAATTTTTATTAATAACATTTCATTCATGATGCACCCAACACACCCAACTCCCCACAAACTTATGGTATCACGATTTTGGTCTAAAAACTATGTGCATGAACCATGACATGAGTTAATAATAATATTAAAGTCCAATGACCATTACTTATCCTCGTAGATAGGAATATCCAAAGGCACATAATCCTGGGGAGCTTCTATAGGTGGGTATGTTCTCACAATCCCCCATCTTGGAAATTATCTAATGCTAACTTCATGAGAAAAAGTATCATCTTCCTATGAATACTCACACTTAACATGAAAAATTATATTTTTTTCATCATAGTATGTTTTAAAAATATTGAATAATATTTAAGAATATAATAATGGTATTTTAAGGATCTCATCATAGTGGGGGAATTCAATGACCTTATCAATGTAACAAATACTCTAGGACATTATTACATTAAATTCATGAAAACAATGAACAATTTGTAAAAAAATATTTTATTAATATTCAAATCATTGAATATATATGCAATAAAATGTATGAAAAATTGTTTTTAAAACCCCAACTCTATCAGTATTTGAGTTTGAACATATAATAATCTATAGATTATAAATGCAGGTTCATTCAAGTGTTTTTTTAGAATTTAATGTATTATTAATATTTTTTTGAGGTTCGTAAAGTTTCCATAATTTTCCCTAGATCCCTTTCAATTATTTTTTATACATATTTAAATAAACTTCCTAACAAATAATAAATATATATAATTTAATATATTTTATATCTAATAGTTTTTAATAGCTTTTGAGCTTAAAAATTACATATAAATTATTAATTGTAATCAAGAATTCCCTAGAACCCATGTCACCTCATGTTCAATAAAATTTATAAAACAAATGGAATTTTTCATTGATTATTAATAGTAATAATTATAATTATGTATATAATACGTACTTATATGTTTAGACTAATTATATAAATATTTTGATATTTATAATTATATTTTAGTAATTATAAATATAAATGTAAATAAATAGGTATAATATATTTTTTTGATTATTTTTTACAAATTTTATTCCACTCAGTTTAATTAGAGACTTTTACTTCTTCATTATCTTGTAAAGTAATGTGAAATCTATACCACATGGTTAATTTGACAAACCTTGGCAGAGGGAAGAACTAACCATGACCATGGTGACTCAAACATACTGAGTGTGTGCAAGAAAGTAATCACGAACACTATATTATTTTAGTAGTTCAATTAACCATGTTTAAAGAATGAACCCATCAGAAAAGATAGGTTTAACTAATGTTAAAAGTTCAAATAAATCTTTAAGTAGTCATGTTTTCATTTTTAAATGATTTTGGAGGGAACTAGTCGCAAATTGTTTTCTAACTTACTGTGAACTATAGTGAAATAAAATAGTTCACAAACTACTTTTTTCATCTTACAGGTCATATAAAGCTATAAAATAAAGTGATAATTAAGTAAAATAGACTATTAATCAATTTTATTAATAATATTTCAAAATATGAAGGTTTGTTTCTATGTTTACCAGTGTTTACTACTATTGGGGAGTGCACCCTGGAAGAAAATTACTTTTATAATGGAATAGTTTCAATTTGTGTCATGAAATGTTAAATAATATGAGATAAAGTGTATAAATTTGGAAACAATTACATGGATATTTGAAAATACATACTATATAAATAAATAAATGTTTTTTATGATAATAGAATTTTGATTTTAAAATTAAGAAAAAAGAATGACCCACACAATTTATAAGATAGTGAAATTATTAGATATTTAAATGAAATGTCATAGACTTGAACTAAAATGTGGGGGCTAAACTTCCCATTATGAATTGTCCTTAATGTCCTGTGGGGATGTATAATATAGATATTAAATGTTAATTTTTAGATTTTTATTAAGGATTTTCGATTGATTTACATGTGGGGTTTAGAGGATGTAGATTAATTAAAATAGTTAATTGATGACAATTTTTTTCATGATCACTCCCCCAAAGAAACCCATCCAAGGAAAACAATGTGATAAGGGGGAAAATGATTCTTAAATCTTACCTCTAATAGTCCATGAGTTTCCTACAAGCACCAATGGTATATCATACACACTAATGGGATTAATTAACCTCTAAGAAGAATATGAAGAGGGATAAAAAATAAAATAAGACAAAAAAACTCATGAGAATAAAAAATTTAATTAGATAAAAACATGCATGTAATGTCTAACAACTGAACATATGTAAAAGAAACTTTAAGTTCCAAAAAGGAAATCCTTATCAGTGACCTCAAATCCCAAAAAACTCATAAATAAATTCATAATCTAGAATCATCTATCATGATCATCAAATAGATCTTATATACTTTAAGGTGTTATATATATATTGGGTGATCCTAATAGGTATACTTAGTAGGACCCTTCTTAGAGACTCTCATGAAAAATATAAAGAAATCATACTAACTACTAGTAAAAAACAAGTAAAGAAAACACATCACTTAAATAAGTATAATAAGTTATCATCCACTCCATGTATCCATCAGTACCCAATTAATAATATAATATCCAATATAATATCAAAAGTAGGTACTTCGCTAACACTTATCCAATGGTCTGCTTCTTTTCCTCAACATCGCACGTCCTGAACCATCTCTCTCCAACACATACCTACCTAGAAGCACTTGGGTAACTGTAACATATCATACACCCGATGAATAACATCATATCACCATCAACATATATCATACACCCCATGAATCACATCATCACATATTTATCAAACCCATATCTAGATAGTAACCGAGTAGTTTTTGAGAGCCCCTATAGCCTATACGATTTTTATTATACTTCAATCCATCATATCACATGCATGGAATAAATATAGTAATACATTTGTGAATATATCCAAAGATACATTCATGTGAAATAACAAAAAACCATTACAATCCTCTACACTCATATAGGGTAATTGTAACCACTATGCATATCGGCACACAAGACTATGATGAACAGAGATTTGAGAAAAATGAGGTAGTCGGTCATCCATTCCACACCAACCTGGATGATTGAGAAAACACCCTCTCTAATTCCACTTGGTGTTTCTAGACCTAAAAAAATAGGTGGGGTAGAATTTGAAACCACATAACATTGGAATATACATATAGTTCACAAACACACTACGTGCAAGTACCTATCCATAACCTCAACAAAAACTAAAGTTACTTAGACAGCCAGTTGCCACTGCTAAGGACTAGATATCATACAATCACATAATCATTTCACAATGCTTTCAATTAATTTTTTTTTTTAATTTTCATATTTAAATTCATTACCATATGATTTTTGTACCCTCCGAGATAAATCTAACCTTTTCCAAGGTTTCTCAATATTTTTCATCATTAAATATTATAATCATACACTAACCCCATTGGTAAAAGTATTCAAAAATCATTTTCATTCCAAAGTTCTAGTTACTCTAAGACTCATCATAATATACCATAAAACATGCACAACCAAGAAAAACCAATTACGTCAAACAATGGAAAAAAATGTAATAAAAATTAACCCAACCATCCACCCACTAAAAAAAATCATTATCAAGAAAGGATTCTAGATTTCAGCATAATAAAAAATGGGAAATAATCACTTCATCACACTCAATCATTCATGGTGCTATCCCTAACACCGTTATGTATATCCCCAGGAATACTAATATCACATGAATCAAATTCTACCAAAAAACCTGATCCTCCACGGTCATCAATCGTCAACCATACCAAGATCACACCATATTTCATATAAAAGATCCCCATCCAGAGAAATCATGAAATGAATCAAAAAAACCAAAATAGTCAATTGGGTATCTATTCCCTAAAACTAAGGAATACGAACTTTATAATAATATGAGCTCACTAAACCCCAAACAATTTTTTTATCAAACAAATAATTCATTACCATCATCAATTAACTAATTCATTTTTTGTATTTTACTACCACATGAATCCTATGTAATCATCTATCAACACCAATAATATATTTAAACATATAGGTATCATAACTTCTAGTTTCATTAAACTATAAGGAAGAATTTTTTTAATTAATCATGCCTTAATAAACATTTTTACGTCTAAAAATTACAAGGAATAACAGTTTAATATTGGACATAAATCTATAATATTTATCCAACAATCATTATGATCTTTATATTATTTATCCAATTTCCAACTATAATAAACATGTTAAACAATAAAAAAGATATAAATACCACCCCTTCTACAAAAACAATAGGGAAATGTATATCATGGTGGAAACACATGTAGTTTCTATAACCAATAACCTTTTACAATCTTAAATCTTGATTAATTATAATTAAAGTTAATTCTATAATTAATCAAAGAGTAAAATCATGATAACTTTATGATTTCACCAAAAATAGGGGATGTAATGAATCCCCTACTAAAATTATTTCAACATTCTTCTAATGAGAATGGATTAAAAAAGTATATCTCTGATCACCACTCCCACAAGGAATATACATCGCTCTGAGGAAATCATGACATAATTGTTCCAAAAGACTTCAAAATAATTCCATTAGTTTGAAAGAGATAAACCACCATTGAATGGAAAGATTACATAGGATGAAATGAAACTAAATAGAGAATAAATCACAAGGAAAATAACAAAAACTCACCTCAGATCACTAAAAAAAGAACATATTAAGCTAAGAAATAAATCCAAGAAAAAGGGATTCAAAACACCCTAGAAGAAATCCTATAGTGGTCTAGAGTTGGGAGACCATTGGAGGGTTTTGGGGAATCTAAGGGTGAAAAATATTTATAGGTACTCTGAAGGCTACACATTCATGATGTGAATATATCATTCATTTTGTGAATGGATTGATCTTTAAGAAACACTCAAAAATAAGTTGGATAGATCTAATTAACATGGATCAAATCATATCATGAACTTCATTTTCACATCATGAGTTTTTTTAGGGAAAGATTCATTGAAACTAATCCTTCACCCTTAAACATCATGACCTGACGGTTCACATCCTGAGTCACACCATGTGAACCAACCTTTCTTAAGCTATAATTCATCATTCAGGTTGTGAATGATTCTATAACATCATGAATAACTCTTCAAACCATAAACTACTCATTCTTCCATATTTAATCTCCCAAACTCCATCGAACTCACTCCAATATTCCTCTAAACACCTTGGAACTCAATGAAATTTAATGTAATAAAATATATATATTCTTGAACTTACATTATATGTCTATCAAATAATTATCATTATGAAGAATTTAAAACCATACCCGAAGGGAACGGAATGGAAAAGAATCTACCAAAAAACCACCCAATGAGATACCTCTCAAGAATCTCACCAACAAAGGTGCACAACCACCCCATTTATTAGAACAAGGTGAGAAGATAAAAAAATAAAAAACAGGTCCCAAACTCTCTTTTGAGGGTGATACATCTTATAGATAATCAAACCCACAATCAAGGAATATAAGAAGATAAGAACAATATAATAATCTAGATAAATTTAAACATCATGAATAAATCAATACCATATTCACAAAAGAAGATCAAAACAAAAAATATATTATTATACTGAGAATGAATCTATGACTTACGTTCCTGGAGAATATTCTCCACCTCACTATGCCAAAAGAGGAGACTAGATATGGGGATAACATGCACACACAAAAACTTCTATGGGATGTACTAAATCCAAAGACCACTCACTGAAGGTCTCATCATTATCAATGTCGATCTCACCCCAATCCTTGATGTGAGAGTTATCCTAAATAGAATGACAAATCCATGACACATGAATGATATCATGAATCATGCTCATCTGTGGTGTATGATCTGTCTAATACATAATGGATCTAACATAATTCTACACCTAAAAATGACAAACAATATGGGAATAATACTTACTACCATGCATAAACCTTCATTGATCACAATGATGATTCAAATTTAAGAAAACATTATCTCTAATGTTGAACTATAGAGGTATCATCCCATGGTCTTCTAAGTATATCAGATGATCTTATACTACCATAATTCCCTCACGAAGGTGCTGAAAATTAGTTCCAACCCAAGAATTTATGTCTTTCTGACCCCACTCTAGAACATTGGAGAAAATAATGGTTGGTCATAAAAGGATTAAAATAGTGTCATACCAATGGTGGATAATACAATATTGTTGAAAGAAAACTCAACTAAAGGTATGTCCCTTCTCAACGAGCCTCCAAAATCTATGTCAAAGGTGGGCAACAGAACTTTAAGAGTCTCAATGTTCTACTTAGTTTTACAATCCATTTATGGATGAAAACTAGTGATAAGGAAAAACTCAGAGTTAAAATATTGTCAAAGGACTCCACACACCCTATAGGTGAAATTATGATCACAATTAGGGGTGATCTTCCACAAGACTCTATAGAGACTCACCACCTCCTCCAGAAACATTCTCAATAAAACCTTCACTAAGCTAGTCTTCTTGACCACTAAGAATTGTGCTGATTATGTAAAATTGTCCACTATCACCAAGAAATAATAATAAATTCATTGAGATCAAGGTAAACCAATGAAAAAATATAAATAAATGCCCTCCCACTTCCACTGAGAAATATTTAACAGATTGAGACAACCAACAAGAACATGATGTTCAACATTCACCTTCCAGTAGACCAAATATCAGGACATAAACTATACAACAAAGCACTTCAACCCAGGACACCAAAAATTAGCTCTTCGAGAATGGTAAACCTTTTTCATGCTAATATGTACTACTAATGTTTAGATATGGAACTTGAAAGACCTCAGAACAACCTAGGAAGGGATGGGTGAATCAGGTTGTCAACATTTTCCTACAATGTGATGGATCTTGTTCCCATGTTGGTAGGAACTAATTAATCATATCTTATATACACCTTTTAAAAAACACACAATCATATGAAAAGAAACAACACATAGATTTTACTTGGTTTAACACTAAGGGATAGTCTAAATAAAATATGCTGACAATGTGTTGGTTATACCAAAATCTAATAATCTTCACTAGTCATGGAATATAGAAGTTCACACACAATCACCCTATTCTAGGCACTCTACCATAACAAGATTTTAGATATGACACATTTCCTACCTCATAAAACTTCCATCGACTCCAAATAGATGATTCTTCAGATATGTCTTGATCAATTTAAGGACATGAAGATCACTTTAGTAGATTAGTATTGAAGAATTTGTCCCTGTAAAGCACGAGACTCTGCTTGAATCGAAGTCTTGAATTGATTCACTTGAAAGACCAAATCAAACAAACAGAATATCCAAAACTTGAAAGAAGCTCAAAATTTCCCTTGAATGTAACAAATGTCATTAGACTCACGTTTTGGGATTGTCATGTAACATGTCTTTTACAAACCCGTATCTTTCTCACAACACCACCATGAAATTAACTTGGTCTAGATAGACTCCAAGACCATTCTATGTGTAAGATATACAATGCGTAAGTCTTCTACTCACAAGTATTTCATGTATCAGATACACCAAATATTTTTTAGAAAAAGTTGTATGTATTCAAAAGTGGTAGCTGTATACTTATTGAACTTGACTACCTTGTGAGCAAGTTCCTTGCACACTAAACCCCATGCATATAAGCCTAAATTTGAAGTCATATCTAGTGTGTAATAGCCTTGGTCGCATCCCATGAATTTTCTATATTTTGAAGTGATTAACCCAAAACCGAACATTCACACAACTCACTTTTTATGTTTCACTTAGCGCGTAAGATTCTTCTATGAAAATACTAATCTTGCATGTGATTCTTTCATTTTATGTATTTTGATGAGACGATCCCAAAACAAACCTTACATGCAACATTTAGATTCTCCTTCAACCTTGTGAAAAAAATTCTTTTCCAAAAACACATTTATCCATTATCCAAATTTTGGACCAAAAAACTTGGAAAACTGTGGGAAATGATGCCACTTTCAGCAATATTTCCAGTTTCCTCCATAAGAGAGATTTTCTTGTAAACTCCATGATCAATCCTATGTGGATAGAAAACAAACAAATACTATTTTCCATTTTAATCTATAGAAATACTTGGTTCCAACATAACTCATGTAAAAACACCTCACACATCACTGAAGGAAAACAAATCCTCTCTTGTAACAACATATAATGATGATAATACTCATACCAACCATCTGGGGAAACACTACAAATAGCTCGATCCCACCAAACGTCCACCTTGAAATCCACCTACTGGTACTCCTCCAAATGAAGATCCAAATATGAATATACCCTAATATAAATAATACATCTAATTTCACCAACCTATTTTATATCTACATGAATCATGGAGAGATCTTCCATAACTATCTAAAAATATCCAAACTCACACATCACATCATTGTGTGACTTACTACTTAGCACATCGACTAAAACATTACACTTTCTTGGTGTATATGAAATATAAAAGTCTTAATCATATAATAGCTTCATCCACAATTACTATCACATGTTTGGATCATGTTTGTAGAAGTCATACCTCAAGCTCTTATGATCTATGAAAAACAAAACATCCACCGATGAGGTAATGCCGCCACAACTTCAACGAAAAAACAACCGTTGTTAACTAAAGAGAATGGGTGGCATAATTATCCTCATTGGGAGGTTACTATTGAGACCCATAATAAATAATTACCAATTCCAAGAATAGGAAACTTCCCAAGACAACATGTGAATCATCACAGAAAACCTATAAACTAAAATCCCTCTTCTAGTAAACATATAACTAGAGCAGTGAGAAGCTTATCCTTAAAGTACATGAAATAAAATTAAATCTTTTTATTCCACATGAATACATGATATTTTATAGTCAAGGTTGTTAGAGGAGTAAATATCCTAGGGAAGTCAGGTACAAACCTCCTATAATAGCCTGTAATATTAAGGAAACTCCACACCTCTATAATATTATTGGGATTTCTCATGGAAAAATAAACTATAAAATAGAAGTATATATAAATGATCTATATTTGGATATAACATGAACTATGAAATTGAGTACATGATCCTAGAAATCACACTTCAATGACTTCCTAAACATCATTTGATGATGAAGAACTCCCAAAACTACCCCTATATGCCCCATGTGTTCATATTTGGACATTAAGTACACACAGATGTCATCGATGAAAGCCACCATAAACTAATACATAAACTCTTTGAACACTACATTCATCATCCCCATGAATACAACTAGAGTATTTGTTATGCTAAATAAAACTACAACAAACTCATAATTCCAAAAAGGAAATTGGAACGTAGACTTCGGTATGTATTCATTCTTAACCCACATTTGATGATATATTGATTTTAGATTGATATTTGATAATTAAATATCTCTATTTAATCGACCTAATAGATCATAAATCTATGGAAGATGATAGTTATTCTTTACTATCACTCTATTTATAAGACGATAATCGATACATTGGTATAGATTGTTATCTACCTTCTTTGCAAACGAAAATGGTTCACCACAAGGTGACACACTTGACTAAAAAAACATCACAAAAAGTGATCATAGATTTATATAATCATCTTCCAGAACTCAAAATTCATCATACTGCATCAATACATATAGATTATATAATTTCCTAGCTGTATATTTATTTTAAACATGATCTCCCATCAAGGGGGCAATGCCATAACCTTTTTAAGAAATAAAACACAGTAATCTTCCATAACCCTGGGAAATACTACCAATTAAACATTAAAGAAATAAAAATAACTCAAAAATCAATTAATAAAAGTAAAAAAACACACCTTTAACACATATGAAAATCTTTCTCACCAACTATCATGATGGAGTCTCTTTTAGCATTATTAAAAATAATCTACCTCATGAAGAAATCCTTAATATCCCACACTAAATACAACTAATCCTTGTTGAGGATGATGTCCTACGGTTGTATCTATAAACATATGTTGTCTCCCAAATAGAGGTGATACCTCAACACTAGCTCAAAGTCTCTAAATATATTGTACGTATAATCATGGAATTCAACTGCCGTAGTTAATTCCAAGGTCACTTGAAGCCTCACCACCTAACATTCAAAACCGCATACTCGGGTAGGTGATATGAAGAAGTGTATTCCTCTTGAACCAAACAATTAATGAAAAAAATTATATAATATTCAAAAGGTACCCCAAAGGACATACGATTTTGTGGGATAAAGTAACACTAGAGAAAACATCTGACCATGAACAGTACCATGGCCTCTCTAACCTTGATGATGATAAACAATATTCCTGTTCTCTTCTATTTGAGGAAAAGAAGAATCATGGGGTTATACTCTTCCATACCTATCTCCCCTATGTCGATCAAGATTTCAAGCACCCTGATGCTAATACCTTGGATGAAACCACCATAATGGCAGAACTAGAAGCATATAATAAATAATATTCTACCTTTCTGTAAAGGTTATGCACTTTCACTACTAATGACCATGATATCTATAGTAAAAAAATGAATCTTCATCCCTTAGAAGGAGCCTCAAATCCACCAACCATATAGAAATGATATTATTGGGTTGAGGACCTACCCACAGTTATTTGAAACATCTTCTATCATAGAAACTAAGAATCCCGAACCATAGCTATACTACATTGAAATTATTGATGACTCCCCTCTTATGAAGAGCTAGTTCTGGGAATCTTCCCCTCAATAACCTTTACTCTCATAAATACAACAAGATATATCATAAGTATAAATGGTGTGACCTATGATTGGATCTCTAGATGTAAATCACCCTCAAAACTCCTCTCTATGGCCTCCTAATCTAGAAATATGTCTAAATTTTATCATAAAAGGGTCCTAAAATGGACCCCAATCCACTACATGTTGAAACTCCCATGTAAAGGGGTAAGAAGATCCTGGTGACTAGCTGTATTTATTTTATAATAAAGAAACTCAACTCAACACTAATATAGGAACTTCTCCCATGAAATAGTTGACTCCTTATGATCCTTGAGGTGGAGGAAATACCAAAGTCTTGATTCCCCACATAGCATCATCACCGCTAATGAAATCTAGTACTCCTTCCAAACATAGATCGAAATAAAGGTTACATATACCTCCTATAACCTATCCTACATCAATGAATCTAAAATTAATCCCACATACTTCTATAGAATCTGTCACTAAAAGCATCGAGGTGACCTCCTTCAAGTTTCATCGACATAAACCTCTACTTTGAAACAACCTGTTGGCATATAAAACTGAACAACTTCAGTGTGAACCTGATGTAGACATAAACCAAGAGATATAACTTCAAAATAAGAAATGGTTAGGGATTCATAATCATTGAATATGGAATATTTAAGATTAATTATTTAATTAAGGTTCAACCTAATCCCATGGTCTATGCATTTTAAATATAGAAATAAAGAAAAATGATTCATGATCCATCTCTATATATCTACCCCATAAGAAATATCACATGTAGAGACCCGAAGCTTATCGTACATGGACATTACATTACTTTTGCGGAATACTTAGTACATAACAAAAACACACACACAAGGATCGTAATGGTTTAGTGTCTTTGGAAACTCGGAATATAATCTTCTAATCATGGTGAAAGATCTTCAAAATCTCCCATAAAGATCTTTTTTTTACCTAAAACCTTTCTTTATATCCTGGGGAAAAGAAAACATAAAAGGGTGAGCTCAAATGCTCAGTAAGGATATACAAAAGAAATAAAAATCATATCATATCTTTTTGAAAATCATAACCTGCAAAATAGATCATAATATCTTAACATGGAACAAATCATAGAAGTGAAAATGAGATCACCATAATCATAACATGAAACTTCAAACTTTGTGGCATGCACACATAATCATGGAAAATCATTTCTTGTTAGTCATGACTCATTGCCAAGACTATCTTAGTGGACAAAGTCCCTTTCTGAAACGAGTTCACTCCTCGTTTCAGTCCTGTATCACTGAACCGAAATAACCTTCCGTTCCAGTCATGTCTATCTCATGAGATATAAAATCTTTACCCAATGCATTGGAGGGAGATATAGGTCCCACCCATCTTATAATGAATCCTTTCTTATGTGTTCCACATAATCATAAACCATACATCATGACATAACCCATGTAATAAAAATGGGATTCTTAAACAACATGACATCATAAATCAATTCATATAAGATAAAGGAATTCATAAAAATGTTTCCATCACAACATAATCAAATCCATGTAATAATAGGGATAAAAACAGAACCCATTTATTATCTTAGATGGAAAATAATTTTGATAAAATACTTGAACTCCATTCTTGAGGAAAATATCCTTTCTTCTTCAAAAACATTTTTTTCTTTCATAACATGTCATACAACTTTAAAATAAAAGAAGTTGATTAAAAATAAACTTGAAAACTTGTAAAGGAAGCCTCTTGGAAATAATGTTTTAAAAATCCATTCATGCCGTATAAGTTAAAAAAAACATTCTTCGTACTTTTGTCGGAAAAGTCAAAAAGTACCTCATATGACAAAAGATTCCTTTCATACATATTACTAAAAACTCACCGAAGGGTAAAAATGGATTTAAACAATTTTAGGTGGATGGAAATAATATTACATATTTATGAAACATGTATGTGGATGATAAAATAAACCCCAGTAAATACTTACGAATAAACAATCTCGGATAAAAATGAGATTGTGATGTTTCCCTTACCTTAGGTCCGACTTGCTTTGTAAGTGTCCGAACCTCCTGTATAATGATTTAAATCATGTTATTGACTTATTACAGAATCATATTCATTGTTATGATATCATATATGGTTCACTTATGACATTATATTACCCGTTCTTTTGTAAATTCCATGTTAAAGAAGCGTTTTGGGTAAAATCGTTTCATTTATCGTAGGTGTTTTGACTTGTTGTTCTTGACATCGTTATTACTTATATCATGATTTACTTACTTCCAGAATATAAAATATGATTTATATATCATATATATTCAGTATATATCTATATATAATAGGTAGATAAATAAAATGAAAAACACCGTTCATGGAGACGGTAGTCCGTACGTACGCATGAACACTGTTTTCCTTTCCTTATTGTCTTGAAATGGAAGTAAGTAGATGAAATACATATGTATATATATACATAAATCCAGTAGCTTTATAATGTCATATATTTCATTATTATTTCTTTATAATCATTCTTAAATGGTTAACATGGAGAATGAATCTCATCGCGTCGTGGAGACGGTATTCCGTACGTACGCACGCGCGGTGATTTCTTTTTCCGTAGGATGGATAGATGGTGAAATAGGGTTGTTTCATACTTATAATAACATATCAGTATATGAGTGATACTGATTTTATTACTTCATAATGAAACAACCTAAGAAGAAGAAGTGGAAGAAGAAATAAAGATGAAAGAATTGGTAACCGTAATTACCTCTTCTTTGAAGCGCCTCTTTGAGACCTCCTCTTAGGGCATTAGAATTGGTCTTTGAGGAAGACCAGAACCTCTAGGATGTTGCTAGGGAAGTGGAGAAGAGATTTCGTCAGGGGTTGGCCGATCTTGAGTGCTCAAATTGGTGTGAGGAGGAGGGGGAGGAGGTGTCCTTTTATAAGGGAGGAGAGGGGCATCTTAGGAATATCTCAAAATATTATTTTATATTAAAGTCAAAATCGGTTTATAATGGTTCCAAAGGGTATTATTTCGAAGATAAGGTGGGGATGGGTCGAAATCCTATCAACCAATAGGATTTAGACAAGTTTAGGATATTATTTTAACCTTATCAATTAGATTTAACTCTAAGTTAAATAATTTAACTTTTACCATGTCTTTTTGTTTTCTTTCCCTATATGGTTAATAAACTTACTATAACATGCCAAACGAACCCCAAATTGTTTATTATTAATATATATATCCTTATCTAAGTCATTTGGCCGAACCTTAGATTTTTAGGAATACAATAACAATTAATAATATAATATTTGATTTAAAAACTATTTTGTGTCAATTTTGACACTATTTGATATATGATTTTTGTGAAAGTCATAACAGAATTAAATGTTCGAAAAAAGTTGATTAAATCAACATTAATATATCATATTAACCTAGAAAATTATTGGAATTCATAAAAAATCTCAAATTACATTTATTTTGGTGTTTATAACATCAATTATGTCAATATTTCATTAATAAGATAATTACTACATCATCGTTGTGTCATAAATAAATTAAATTATTTTATGTCTAAAAATTACAAATAAAATACCATCATGTAGGAAATCTTTTTAGCTTTCTAATGAATATTTACAATCGAATTTATCTTATGTATAACCCCATATTAAAAATGATTTACTTATTAAACTTTGATTTTAACTATTTTAACCTTTCTTTAAATAAATTAATAATAAATGTCCTAATCTAATCCAAGTGGGCCTAAATGGTCATATCTTATTCCTAAGTTTGTTTTTGGTCGAATTACACTTGTCCAATAGAATTAGGACATGTGTTAGGGTAATAGTAATATCATATTTACCCTTAGTTACCCTATTTACTATTAACCGCGGTAAAAAAAGTAAATAATATCATATTTACCCTTAGTTACCCTATTTACTATTAACCGCGGTAAAAAAAGTAAAAAGTTACTATTCACCAAAAATTATTTTCATCTCATTGAACCACATTTTAGTCCTTGATATTAACAGTGTCTCTCGGATTTTCGAAATTCCATTCACAGAAGTGGCAAAATTAAGTTTTATGAAAAATTCAGTTTTTTTTAACTACCACTTAGTAGTTTCACTATTCATCAAAAATTGATGTTTTTCAGAACAATGCCAAAATTTCATCCTAAGCTATATTTCATATTCCGAATTCAAAAATGAAATCTATTTTACCAAATTCATAACATAGAAGTTGAATTAATTAATTTTATAATTAAATCCCGCTGTTAAAATAAATAGCGTGTTTTTAGGAAACAATATATATCAAAAGATTGACACTTGATTATGTCTGGTTTAAATGTGAAATTACAACCAATGAACAACATTGTATTAAATTGTAAAAATATATTCTAAATATACTTTAAAACCACTCAAATTAATAATTTATCACTATTAATTATTTCGATTAAAAAAGTTGTTTTTAATTATAATTTAGTAATTTTTCACTATTCATCAGAATATGAAAGTTATCCGAAAAGTACCAAAATTTCACCTTAGGCTAAATTCGATACTCCGAATCCAAGAATGAAGTTCATTTTGAAAAATAAGATTTACATAATTTTAAAAAGTGGTTATTACTATTCATAATGGCTAGTTTTAATAATATTTTAATAGCACATCGTTGTTTAGTGAAACTCGGTATTGCGTACTACACACGCTATCGAGGAAGGTTGCGATTGCGTGTAATGCAAGGCAAGTCGAGGATACGTGTTGTGCGAGCTCCTTTTGGTGTAGCGTACAACACAAGACATTAGTGAAATAAAAAAGAATATTTTTCATAAAATCTCGGGCTGTTACATTCTACCCCCCTTAAAATGAATTTCTCCCTCGAAATTCGTCGGGGTTATAAATGGTTTACTATTCGAAAGTTTCTTTAATAGAAACCCACATCGTAAAAAGGAATACCAAAACTTGTCTTTAAAAACTAAAGTATGAAATGTAACGATTACCCAAATAAACTAATCACTGGGTTTCCACATAGGTGAAAATATGGATAAGGAAGAGAAATCTAACCATCATGTTCTGATGGAGAGTGGTAGAGAACATGGCTATGGAAAAGCCAGTAATCACAAATCCATAAATTTGTGACGATCTAAGGTACCATCTGATTCATCAGGTATAAGAGAACTAAGACAACATTTTTGGTTTCCAAGATCATTTCCCTAAAGTTAAAGAATTTGAATTAGAATAAATACTTACTTTATTTTGGTACAATCTCACTGTTGTTCGTGCCTTTAACAATTTCCACTTCATCTCTTAAATAAATGAGGTTGAATTTGTTATTCGTGAAGTGTTAGCAGATCATGTGATAGAATGACGGGTCATTCCATCTGTCTCAAAAGGTTAGCAAAATTTATATACATAAGTCGATCTATAGTGGGATTAATCATATATGGTTCCTAAAATGGGCTTATACTTCATATATCATACTGCTTAATATAATAACACTAGTTTCTACTAAACAGGGACATCATGTAGGTCAGTGGTAGGCGATAAAGGCCAGTCGCACTTTGGTTGTGGGTTTGATTCCTACAGCCTTGTCCGAAGCGATGGGCTGTCGCCCGTCCTGCAGGTTGTCCTTTTTCTAATACTACATTACTATAACATCACATAAATAATATCAAAAGAAGTTCTATACTTAAACAATACTAACTTATGTTTAACATAATCCATTACAATCTTTAGGCTTATCTAAAATACTTCGGTCCAAGCTCATAGTAAAAAAGAAAATGATTACTTGAAATGTCGTCAACCAAGCATGTGAATACCATCATTTATCCCCCATATATCTTGTTGGTCACATTCCAAACATTCAAAGTCCTTAATCATGTATTCTCTTGAATACCCATTGAACCTTGGTGAAAACATGAATGAAGATAAACGTTAACACTTTCCACATACCAAAATCCTCAAAATTATTTATACTCAAACCATGATATCACTTAGTCTTTATATCAATCATGAGCTCCTGAATACAATCAAACATCTCATTATCTTCTTATACTTTCATTATGCACTTATCATTTACTTTCCAAAAGTATCTGAATAACCTTTCATGGTTACTGGTACCATTCATCATACACTTTCAAAACATAAGGAAAGACAACAGTGTAACAATCCTTAGATGTCTCCTTATTCCATGAGATTACTTATATTACACATGATAAACATGTAATCATTCCACTACATTCTTAGACCATTGACCGAGCTTCAACATTTCTTTCGTTTCATATATCATTTGTAGTTTCTTCATCATCATCAACATAAATACTTCCCATACGACCATACTGATTATCTTCATGAGACTTTCCCTTAGGGCATTGGTTTACATAATGCCCATACATTCCACATTTAAAACACTTAACCATTTTTGATGTCGTAGCAATACCATTATCCTCATCCATGGTGTTAACTGAACCTTTTCCTTTGCACTTACTTGCTTTGTGTCCTTCTTTTCCACACCTAAAGCATCTTCCAGTTCCTTTGAAACATTCTCCTTGATGCCTCTTCCCACATGATTTACATAGGGGGAATTGAACTTTCTTTCCTCTATGATCATCATGAAACTCCATCTTTCTCTTATTAGCCGAGTCAGGAAACTTACCAAATTTTACTTTATTGATCATATTATGAGATTGCTGATTCGGCATAATAATGATCTTTGGACTTCCAAATCCCATTTAATTTGGTTTCTCATGAAGAATATCATTCCATTGTCCATCATATCCTCCATTATCGTGAATCATCTTGTTTCCAGCCATTTTCTAAAACCCAAAATGAATAGTGTGAGAGGCAAAAATCATGCTAGGGAAAACAACATAATAAAGGGGGAGTACCTTCAATATCTAACATCTTAGGTTTAATTCTATGATCGTTAGCGTAATTCTAGTACTATAACCTATACGTATACTTAACCTTAGGGACATCCCTAGACATACCTTATAAATATCTCTAGGGATCTCACTAAAGTTCTCGCATCCTAGTTTCCAAAGGTTGACTAAACCTTTCCTCTGATACCAACTGTAGAGACCCGAAGCTTATCGTACATGGACATTACATTACTTTTGCGGAATACTTAGTACATAACAAAAACACACACACAAGGATCGTAATGGTTTAGTGTCTTTGGAAACTCGGAATATAATCTTCTAATCGTGGTGAAAGATCTTCAAAATCTCCCATAAAGATCTTTTTTTTACCTAAAACCTTTCTTTATATCCTGGGGAAAAGAAAACATAAAAGGGTGAGCTCAAATGCTCAGTAAGGATATACAAAAGAAATAAAAATCATATCATATCTTTTTGAAAATCATAACCTGCAAAATAGATCATAATATCTTAACATGGAACAAATCATAGAAGTGAAAATGAGATCACCATAATCATAACATGAAACTTGAAACTTTGTGGCATGCACACATAATCATGGAAAATCATTTCTTGTTAGTCATGACTCATTGCCAAGACTATCTTAGTGGACAAAGTCCCTTTCTGAAACGAGTTCACTCCTCGTTTCAGTCCTGTATCACTGAACCGAAATAACCTTCTGTTCCAGCCATGTCTATCTCATGAGATATAAAATCTTTACCCAATGCATTGGAGGGAGATATAGGTCCCACCCATCTTATAATGAATCCTTTCTTATGTGTGCCACATAATCATAAACCATACATCATGACATAACCCATGTAATAAAAATGGGATTCTTAAACAACATGACATCATAAATCAATTCATATAAGATAAAGGAATTCATAAAAATGTTTCCATCACAACATAATCAAATCCATGTAATAATAGGGATAAAAACAGAACCCATTTATTATCTTAGATGGAAAATAATTTTGATAAAATACTTGAACTCCATTCTTGAGGAAAATATCCTTTCTTCTTCAAAAACATTTTTTTCTTTCATAACATGTCATACAACTTTAAAATAAAAGAAGTTGATTAAAAATAAACTTGAAAACTTGTAAAGGAAGCCTCTTGGAAATAATGTTTTAAAAATCCATTCATGCCGTATAAGTTAAAAAAAACATTCTTCGTACTTTTGTCGGAAAAGTCAAAAAGTACCTCATATGACAAAAGATTCCTTTCATACATATTACTAAAAACTCACCGAAGGGTAAAAATGGATTTAAACAATTTTAGGTGGATGGAAATAATATTACATATTTATGAAACATGTATGTGGATGATAAAATACACCCCAGTAAATACTTACGAATAAACAATCTCGGATAAAAATGAGATTGTGATGTTTCCCTTACCTTAGGTCCGACTTGCTTTGTAAGTGTCCGAACCTCCTGTATAATGATTTAAATCATGTTATTGACTTATTACAGAATCATATTCATTGTTATGATATCATATATGGTTCACTTATGACATTATATTACCCGTTCTTTTGTAAATTCCATGTTAAAGAAGCGTTTTGGGTAAAATCGTTTCATTTATCGTAGGTGTTTTGACTTGTTGTTCTTGACATCGTTATTACTTATATCATGATTTACTTACTTCCAGAATATAAAATATGATTTATATATCATATATATTCAGTATATATCTATATATAATAGGTAGATAAATAAAATGAAAAACACCGTTCATGGAGACGGTAGTCCGTACGTACGCATGAACGCTGTTTTCCTTTCCTTATTGTCTTGAAATGGAAGTAAGTAGATGAAATACATATGTATATATATACATAAATCCAGTAGCTTTATAATGTCAAATATTTCATTATTATTTCTTTATAATCATTCTTAAATGGTTAACATGGAGAATGAATCTCATCGCGTCGTGGAGACGGTATTCCGTACGTACGCACGCGCGGTGATTTCTTTTTCCGTAGGATGGATAGATGGTGAAATAGGGTTGTTTCATACTTATAATAACATATCAGTATATGAGTGATACTGATTTTATTACTTCATAATGAAACAACCTAAGAAGAAGAAGTGGAAGAAGAAATAAAGATGAAAGAATTGGTAACCGTAATTACCTCTTCTTTGAAGCGCCTCTTTGAGACCTCCTCTTAGGGCACTAGAATTGGTCTTTGAGGAAGACCAGAACCTCTAGGATGTTGCTAGGGAAGTGGAGAAGAGATTTTGTCAGGGGTTGGCCGAGCTTGAGTGCTCAAATTGGTGTGAGGAGGAGGGGGAGGAGGTGTCCTTTTATAAGGGAGGAGAGGGGCATCTTAGGAATATCTCAAAATATTATTTTATATTAAAGTCAAAATCGGTTTATAATGGTTCCAAAGGGTATTATTTAGAAGATAAGGTGGGTATGGGTCGAAATCCTATCAACCAATAGGATTTAGACAAGTTTAGGATATTATTTTAACCTTATCAATTAGATTTAACTCTAAGTTAAATAATTTAACTTTTACCATGTCTTTTTGTTTTCTTTCCCTATATGGTTAATAAACTTACTATAACATGCCAAACGAACCCCAAATTGTTTATTATTAATATATATATCCTTATCTAAGTCATTTGGCCGAACCTTAGATTTTTAGGAATACAATAACAATTAATAATATAATATTTGATTTAAAAACTATTTTGTGTCAATTTTGACACTATTTGATATATGATTTTTGTGAAAGTCATAACAGAATTAAATGTTCGAACAAAGTTGATTAAATCAACATTAATATATCATAGTAACCTAGAAAATTATTGGAATTCATAAAAAATCTCAAATTACATTTATTTTGGTGTTTATAACATCAATTATGTCAATATTTCATTAATAAGATAATTACTACATCATCGTTGTGTCATAAATAAATTAAATTATTTTATGTCTAAAAATTACAAATAAAATACCATCATGTAGGAAATCTTTTTAGCTTTCTAATGAATATTTACAATCGAATTTATCTTATGTATAACCCCATATTAAAAATGATTTACTTATTAAACTTTGATTTTAACTATTTTAACCTTTCTTTAAATAAATTAATAATAAATGTCCTAATCTAATCCAAGTGGGCCTAAATGGTCATATCTTATTCCTAAGGTTGTTTTTGGTCGAATTACACTTGTCCAATAGAATTAGGACATGTGTTAGGGTAATAGTAATATCATATTTACCCTTAGTTACCCTATTTACTATTAACCGCGGTAAAAAAAGTAAAAAGTTACTATTCACCAAAAATTATTTTCATCTCATTGAACCACATTTTAGTCCTTGATATTAACAGTGTCTCTCGGATTTTCGAAATTCCATTCACAGAAGTGGCAAAATTAAGTTTTATGAAAAATTCAGTTTTTTTTAACTACCACTTAGTAGTTTCACTATTCATCAAAAATTGATGTTTTTCAGAACAATGCCAAAATTTCATCCTAAGCTATATTTCATATTCCGAATTCAAAAATGAAATCTATTTTACCAAATTCATAACATAGAAGTTGCATTAATTAATTTTATAATTAAATCCCGCTGTTAAAATAAATAGCGTGTTTTTAGGAAACAATATATATCAAAAGATTGACACTTGATTATGTCTGGTTTAAATGTGAAATTACAACCAATGAACAACATTGTATTAAATTGTAAAAATATATTCTAAATATACTTTAAAACCACTCAAATTAATAATTTATCACTATTAATTATTTCGATTAAAAAAGTTGTTTTTAATTATAATTTAGTAATTTTTCACTATTCATCAGAATATGAAAGTTATCCGAAAAGTACCAAAATTTCACCTTAGGCTAAATTCGATACTCCGAATCCAAGAATGAAGTTCATTTTGAAAAATAAGATTTACATAATTTTAAAAAGTGGTTATTACTATTCATAATGGCTAGTTTTAATAATATTTTAATAGCACATCGTTGTTTAGTGAAACTCGGTATTGCGTACTACACACGCTATCGAGGAAGGTTGCGATTGCGTGTAATGCAAGGCAAGTCGAGGATACGTGTTGTGAGAGCTCCTTTTGGTGTAGCGTACAACACAAGACATTAGTGAAATAAAAAAGAATATTTTTCATAAAATCTCGGGCTGTTACATCACATCACTTAGTAGGATTAGTAAACTTAATGGTCATCACATTAGATCAGAGGGAAATATAAATACCCATGTCATAGCTGGTAACCCTTGTTTACATCACATACTAAGATTAGTTGACATAGTTTACCTACCAACCCATTTATTCCTCACCAGTGCCTACTACTAAACTCTATCATATCCCCTAACCTATACCATTGATACCTCATATCAAAACCCCTCCCCCAAAAGGTACACCTCATGGGAAAAAAATGATAGGAGGGAGATAATGATGTTTAAATCCTATCTTCAATAGGCCATGGGTTGGTGACAAGAACCAAGGGTATATCATGCAGATAGATGGGTGGAATTTCCATTTAAAAGGAATATGAGGAATGAGAGATAAGAAAAAACTTACAAACAACACTTGATTATAACATAAGTAAATAAATCAAAAGTATACATGTAATATCATTAAACTGGACATATAAAAAAGAAACTAAAACTGCAAAAAGGAAAATACTTAGTAGCAAAATCAAATCCCAAACAAATCCTAATTAACTCTACGGGCTAGTAACATCTTGCCTGATTACCAACCACCTTCTGTAGATATGAAAACCTTTTTATATATACATTGGGTAAGAATAATAGGTATATAGAGTATGATGCTCCCACAATCATATCATGTCAAATATAAACATATCATACTAAAGTCCATTGAAAAAAAAGTGAAGCTCACAAATTTCCTAAACATGTATACTAATTTCTCACCCTCACCATGGGTTTCTCACCAAGTATCATATATGAGTAACAATATAATATCAAATATAATATAAAAAGATGGTACCCCACTACCACTTTCTAACTAGTTTTTTCCACTTTCATAATGTCACATATTCTGATCCATATCTCTATAATATAATCCTTCCTAAAAATACCTTGGAAAATATAACATATCACAAACCCCATGCGTCATATCATCTCATCATCATTTGTCACATCAATAGATTGTAACCAAGTAGTTTTCAGGATCCACCACAACCCTTAGGTCGTGTATTATACCTCAATCCATAAAATTCCATACAAAAACACCTAAAATAATCAACTGGATACTATATATAGTGACACATGTTTTTGAAATAACCATAATCTATTACAACAAACTACAAACATATAGGGATGGGAATCCACCATGCATGGAAGCTCGTAATACAATCTGGAGAAGAGAAAGTGGAAAGTGGGGGTAGTGAACAATCCATTATTCACTAACATGAATATTAGTTAATACAATATTCCTGAGTCTATTGGGTGTTAGTATTTGTACCGAAATGGGTGGGGTTAGGTATGAAATCACATAACATACAATTATGTTTATAGCTCACAACAATACTATGGTCAACTACCACACTTTCACATTAACTGTAGTTACTTTCTCTCAGACACACAAATTTTAATGATAGGGAATAGATATCCTTTAAGCACACAATAATTTCAAAATAATTCTAATTAATTCATATATTTAAACATTTCATAGTTACATTAATTATAATCTGATTTCCATTCTCTCAAGGTATAATAAAACCTCTTCCAGTGTTTCTAAAGATTTATAACGATTAAAAATTCTATTCCAAAACCAAATCCATGGATTAAATTATTCAAAATACATTATCAATCCATTGTTCCTGGCACTATAGGACCCATCATAAGATTCTATAAAAGATGAATAACCATAAAAACCAGCTACGTCATGTATTAGGGAAAGGAATGCAGTAACAGAAAACTTAGTATTCTTTACTCTAAAGTGGATTCACTATCAAGTAAACATCCAAGATTTCAACACAAAAAACAATTTTAAAGAAGATATTCAACCCACTCCATGGGTCTTAGTGCTATCCTTGACATCGTCATGCATATCACTATGAATCCCACAATTATAGGCAACGACTGCTTCCACAAACCTGGGCATCCCCATCCATCAATCATTAACTACATGCCATTACATGAAAACATCATGTAATATGAAAAGGCTTATCATATAGAGCAATCAAATAAGGTAAAAAGAAAAAAAAGTAAATATGGAATCTTTTCCATAAAACCAAGGTATCCAGACTTCATAAGTAAATGGGATCACTTATCCCAAAATTGTTTTAATCAAGCAACCAATTCATTACCATATTGAATTATCCAATTCGTTTATCCTATGTAACAACCACAGAAAAATGAATACATCAACTATAAATAGATATAATATATTTAATCATGCATTTATAATAACTTCCAGTTTCATAAATCTATAAGGAATAACATTTTAAATTAATCATGACTCAGGAATCACTTTAATTTCCACCAACTTATTAGGAAGAAAAATTTTATATTAAACTTTCATATATATTATTTTTCTGAAAATAATTACCAATTTACATTATTTATCAAATTTATATCCATATAGAACATGCTAGAACATAGCATAGGAATAGATAGAACATTATATTTCCAAACAAGAGGAACAATTTTATCATAGTTGAAACACATGAAATCACTAAAAAATATTCATTTCATTAATTCAGATTAATATTCATTGAGCTTAATTAAATTTCTACCTTAATAGATAAATCATGGTAATTTATGATTTCAATTAAATTAAGATACGCAATGAATCAAATACCTCAATCCATTCAAAGTTCTTCAAATGAGAATAAAACAATAATGTTGATCTCTAGTCACCTCTACCATAAGGAATATACATCCATCTAAGGATATCACACCAAAACCATGAAAGAAAAAACTAAAATAATTATATAGGACTAAAAGAGATAATTTTTCCTATCATGGTAACGTTAAACAAGACGAAACAAAATTGAATGGGGAAAAGGACAAAGAAATGAAGTAAAACACACCTAAGATCACTAAAGATCAAACAAGGTAAGGAATTAAACCCTAATGAAAGGGTTTAAGAATACCATATATAAGATCCTATATCTTCCTAGAGGTTAGATAAATTTTTTGGGTTTTTGGAGAACCCAAAGGTGTGATAGATTTATCATCACTCTGAAAGATTAATATTCACTACTTAAATTTTTCATTCACAGAATGGATGGATTAACCTTCATAACCCACCCAAAAAATTCTTCCTAGATCCAATAATTATGAAAAAAATAATGAATTTAAATTCATGTTCACATCATGAGTTTATGGGGATAGATTCCTCAAATTGTTCCTTCACAATTTTACATTGTGAACCAATAGTTCATGTCCTGAATTATACCCTATAAACCTCCCTATCTCAATCCATGATTGTTATTTTGGAAATAGATGATTCCATTATGTAATGAATAACTCTTCTCATCATGAAGTTCTCATGTGCATAGATTTTGGATCCTAATATTCACTGAACCCACTATATTCTTCCTTCAAACACCTTGGTCCTTGGAACCATGCAAAATAATGAGCTCAAAGGATCTGACACCTTATTGTTTTTGGAATTATCCACTGACTACATATTGATAATTTAACAAATTCCTCACTAATTTATTAATCTTAGTGGGAATAAAATACATAAAAGTAAAATTCATCCCATGCACTATAGATTCAAACAATAAAATATAATGTATGATGGTTCTTATGATATTTTTGAAATAATGAATCTTGGATAAAAATAATTAATAATTAATCTTAATATTCACCCACAGTTCGATTTGGAATCATGATATCTAGAGAATATTTTTGTTCATAATAATAGAGTAACTAAGTTAGAAATTTATATTTCTAATATAATTCTAGAGTAAAATAGTTAATATACCTTTTTAAAATAAAATTTACTACTCAAAATTTCCAATACATAGTTTATGGAATTTTTAACTCATAATTTTTTATCTACAACTCAATTCAAATAGATACCCATTTTATATATTTGATACATAAATATAAAAAGTATATTTATTTTCATTACATGAATCAAAAAACAGAAACCACCTCATTTTTATTTCCAATTCTCTTTTACATAATTGTTTTTTTTTGATTTGGAAATACCAGTCTATTATGAAAAATAACCTAGATGTCACCTATTAATGTGAAAAACTAATCCTAATGATATGTTGGGTATATTTTAAACATACTCCAAAAACATTTTAAAACATTTTCAGGGGCACACACATGTGAAAACATACATTCAAACTTTTAATATTTTTTTAAATTTAAAATTAAAGAAAAATAAAATACAATTTTTTTCATACATCGTTGATTTACACAAATGATTTTTAAATATTACTTTTATTATCTTAAATATATTTTATAAGCACTGGGATATATTTTAATATAGATTTAATTTTGTTTTTTCCGATTAATGATATATTTTTCAACAAAGTCTACCAAAGACTATAACAGATATAAAATAATAAAAAAAATCTAATTATGAAAAAATAAGAATTGGGAATTAAATTATTTCATGATGTAGTTGTTCAAAATTTTAATAAAGTATTCCAAATATTCTGAGAGTATAAAGTATCAATAGTTTTTTGAAATAACTCATGCATCAAAATTTCCCCAATGTACGTAACTGATGACAGTATCTTTCATCATTTAATGATATGTATTTAGATGATTCACTTTTATTTATATCTAATTTATTGCATACTATAATGTATACCAATTTTCATTGAATTTTAGAAGATAATCTAAGATTATTATGGTTTACACATTATATGAAGGGATAATCAAGTAGTTTTCTATCTTATTAGGGATATAGTTGAATCTTATGAAGATATATACAATACCTTTATCAAAAGATTTTACCCCACATATAAGAAAATGTACCCAAGGGAAGGAATTCCCAAATTTTTTTAAAGTAACATGACCCTTTACATTATTAATATGAATTATTTAGGGAATACTAAGAAAAATACCCCATCATAAACTTTCAGCTTTTTTATTAATTAACTTTATTCATGATGTAATAAATACCATGGGTAGGAACTTAGTTGATTTATATAATAGAGGATATTATGAGGATAAAACTAAAATTCTGAGAAAAACATCTATAATATACTTGATATAAACTCTTAACAAATACTAGTTAAAAGGTGAAGTTTTATGGTTAATGAATTTAAAGGTACATATGTTGTAAATTTATATATTATTAATTTTTAAAGGAAGTTATTCGAGTTGTTGTCTAGTTTATAGGGAAATAAGAAGAAATAATATTATTGGGGGGGGGGAATTTCCATAATAAATTCATATTTACAGACACTAATATGTCGATAGCCAATTTCTTTTTCTGAATGTGGAGAAATTTAATTACATTAGGGAATTATAGGCGAAAATAACCAGAGAAGAATTATTCATTCTATAATACATATAACCTAGGTTGTACATACCACCCAAACCTATCTTAGAAATAAAGATATATTTTAAATCAAACTGTATTTTTTTAATTTCAAATTAATTAAAAACTTTTTAATCAAATAATACCTCAATAGGGGAATTATGTGAAACAACAATGTACTTAATTATAAATGGATATAGGAATTGGAAAAAAATTAGATTCGATTCAGAATATTCAATCCAAAAAATCATGAAATGAAGGAAAAATAGAAATAATTTTTCAAAATACTCAACCCTACTTCAAAAATTATTAAAGTTAAATTTTTCATAATTTATTTAAGTATTGATCAATTAACTATGATAGATAAATCTTGTATCCATAATCTCAATATCTAGGTTGGGAAATTTCATTGAAAAAATAATGTATGTGATAATGTAAAACTCTACATTACCATTGAGGTAAATATTTGAAAAATGTAATATAAATCACTATAAGTAGTGGAACAAATTTTTATAATATTTGTTCAAGGGAATATAAAAATTAGAAAATTAAATATAAAGAAGAAACTCTAAAACAGGAAGTTGTAAAATCTGGGGTAGAAAATGAAGTATTACTAAAACGAATTCTAGGAAAAGGAAAGAATTGATGAAAAGAGTAAAGTCTTACTAAATTAGAGTAATAAAACCACATGCTACAAATTAGGCATCTCATAATAGGTTTATAATTATGTTAGTGTAGAATCATACCACCAATCCACTAGTCACACTTTATCAAAACTTGAAATAGATAAGCTCCAAATAGTCCACCAATCAAGCAAAGTCCCATGAACTTAATGCATTATAGGACAACAATTTTACACACCCTAATCACTAAAATAAGTTATACATTACATATTTAAACTCTATACAACTTAAAACAAGCATTAAGATAATAATAAATACATAAATACCAATATGAACACATTTGGTTTTACGTAGTTCAAATAATTAAGTCTTAAATCATCAAGAGAACATTGCGGATGTTTTCATTACTATCATGAAATAAAAATATTCCAAACTCAATCAAAAATAATTACTGATATATGTTTGAAGTTGTTTCAACATTAAAATTACACATATAAAAATCGTACCAATCCCACTTATATAGTGGGTTCCGGTAGTTCCTCCAGTTTCACTGCCATCTGATCTTCATGAATGATCCTACAATTGTACTTGGTAACCTCGGAACTTCTTAATCCTTTGGCACTTGACCACTGAATCCAATGATCAAATGAAGTTACAATGAATCCATAAACATCCAATCATCATTTGTAATCCACTTCCAGTACATAGACCCATATTAATAGAAGATATCTCCATCCAATCTTAACACTATTTGGATATATTTTGTTTCCACTATATTAAGTTTGAATGAACCATATTATAAAGAGTCTCCTTCTAGTAGACTACATTTAAAAGTTTAAAAAAACATAACATCCCAAAAATCATGAAATTGAAGACTATTTCAAGGATCCCATGAAAACTCTCCACACTATGGAAAATAAATATTTATCAAAAACAATGAACCCTTCCTTGTGTATTCACCCAAGCCCCAGTGAGGCATAATTTGACCTCATAATCTATTAGACTAAATACTTTGAAAAAATTCCTTATTTAATTTTATTCCAAACTTTCATCCATACTACTATCTCTTATTCCTATGGATATATCTAGATAAAATGATACTTCATATCAATATGCTTCATCCATGCATGGAAAATCGGATTCCCAACAAAGTGTATTGTACTCTGTCTATCCCATTAGAGGGATCCACCATCTTGGATCCTTCAGAGATCCTCTAAAAAAATTCCTCAACCAAATTAAATTCTTTCTTGCTTCGATTAATTCCACATATTCTTCTTCTATTATGGACAATGCCGCTATCAGTTGCAACCTTGACATTAAGCTCACCTCCTTTCCTTTATTTTTAAAAATAAAGTCAGTCACACTCTTTCAATTGTTAGAATATCCCCTAAAGTATGCATCAACAAACCTCTACAATATATTGTTTATCTCAAACCATAATTTATTTTTTTCAAGTAATGAATGATCAATTTTAGGGATGCCCAACTTTCTTTCCCTATACTATAAAAGAAATGACTGAAAAATTCAAACTTACCACCACTAATGAAAAAATAATATTCTCCTCATCCGCTATCTTTATATTTTTGTCCTTGGAATGTTTTAAGTGTTTAGAAGTTTACTTTTAAATCTATTTACATCCAGATATACTAAAACATTAAATAATATTTTGGATATAAAACCTCTAAGATAGAACCAATATTCTAAATTTTCTATTTCACTCAATCCACATCCCTAAAATCTTCTTTATTGTAGTATGATATTTCATCTCGATGTTTATAAAAAGATACTTTGATGGATCCTGAATAATTTAAATGTATAAACTCACTATAATCATTTCATCAACGTATAAGAGAGAAAAGTTACAACAATAATATTCAAACACCATCTTGTATAACCAATATTATGAATTTATCTATATTACTCATCTATCCACCATAAATGTGTCGAAATTTTTGTCTCATTATCATAGTGCTTATTTCAATCCACATAGATTTTTTTATCCAACACACGAAGTCTTTGATTCACTGATCAACAAAACTAATTGGTTTCTTAATATAAATTTCTTCCTCTAAATCTATATGGAGAAAATTTTCCACTATATCAATTTATTCTAAGTGAAAATTACCAGACATAACAAAGATCAACACTATCTGGATGGTAATGTGTTTTACAATAGGTGAAAATATTTTGGGGATGTATACCCATTATTTATATTGACACCCCTTAAACACTATCCTTAACTTGTATCACTTATTCCCAGAAGATTATTTTTTTAAATAAAAAAATTCTTTCTTCCAAATACCCCTCATTGCATGTGGTAAGTCAGTTGGATCTCAAGTTTTAATCACATGTAGTGAATCTATCTCATCCTTGATATCTAACTCCAAATTTTCAAAATCACCAAGTATTTTTACTTCTTATAGGATCTTGGTTTCCAATATTACTATTAGAAAAAAAATATTATATGTCATAACAATACCTCTGAGTTATCCATTTGACTCTATAATACCTCTAAAAATTTCCCCATGTATTTTCTCTATCAGGTACTTCTTATTTTTATTTTATGACTTATAGATCCATATTTTTTGGTGCACCCAATGGATCTTCAATATCCATTAAGCTCTCAGGTGTATCTTTTACTAGTATACTATCTAAAATTTTAGTTCCCTTTTAATAATATAGAACTTTCACCATTTTTTTCCATCCAGATCAACATGAATCTATTCAATTGAATAATTTCATTCAACTATTTTCTCCATAAAATTTCTTTCTTTGTATAAGATCCACTCATTAAAGGAATCATTCCAACTTCTGATGACTTGTTTCTTATAATTATACCATTTTTAAATCCAAATTTCTTATCTTAATATCCAATAAAAAAATTATTTAGATTTTTACTTGAGTTTATCTCGATCCATAGCACCCACATGGACATTTTCAAGACTACCAAAAATTATAAGATAGTTGTGTCGGATTATTTTACCAGACTATAAAAATTATAGAATTTCATACCCCATTGGTGTTTGTGGACATAGATTAAAAAATTATGGTTGATAGTTGACAAATTATTCCCAGCAATCGTTATACATTCTAGAATGAAACCCCATACTCCATGTATTTTTAGTCAATGTTAAATTTATTATTTTAGCTATTCCATTCCATTTTGGAATTATCAGTACAAACTTGTCAAGTCATATCCTTGGTTCTTATAGAGGGTCAAAAATCCTTTTATGTTATACTCACCAAATTTGTTCAACCTTAATCCTTTATGTCTATATATGGTCTAGTTCTCCAACATTTAATCCCAATTAAAAAAAATCATAAAATAAATTACTTTTTTTATTTTAACAAGTACACCCAAACATTACTCATGGAATCATTATTGAATATCATAATTATTTTGTAGACATATGTGAGATCGTATATGAGAGATACCCCATATATATATGTGAAGCAGTTTAGGTTTCAAGATTTTGGGTGTCCTTCTACTCAGATTGAACAACACATTCTATTACTTCCTAGGCATACAACTGTCATAAATTAAAAAAACTTTATGATCAATATTCTATATTAATTTACCCACTAAGACCTTAAATTTTTTCTCACTGAGATGTTTGAGATGACAACAATATAACTCAGAATATTTGGATGATATGGTTCTGATATATCTCTCACCATCAAATCTTCCAGTTTGATATAGGGTTCCATTATTTATTCCCCTAGCCACTACCACTAAACCTTAATTGATTTTGCACACTCCATTAGTGAAACTTGTTTCAAATGCTGCTTCATTAATCTTTCCCATTGGAATCATTTATTTTAAAAAGTAGGTATGTTTCATATTGGATTGAGATCAAGGTATCTTATGTTCTTCATCTAGGATATCACATCCTCCATCCCCATGATTTATAGATCATTGAACCTTTCAAAATTTTGATAATTTTTTCCCATGAATCCCTTTTCTTACATGGATTGAAACAATGCAATGGAATTAATGATTAATGATTACACCAAAACATGATCAGTCAATATTATACTAGAAATACATTTAATTTCCCCAAAATTAACAGTACATATTAGTTTGGATGTTGATTTTTCCTAATTTTCTCTTCTTTATATACAACATTTATTAAGGAATCCTCTCTTACCATAATGCCAAGAGTTTCTCTAGGGCTAGACAATTCTATTTATCTTTTTCCTCATGATTTATTATTTTACTTCATATTAATTATATTATGATGAGGTGATTTTCCCCTTCCATATAAATTTAGACAAATTAAAAATGATCCCTGAACCACTATCAATCCAATTTCTTTATTTAGGATGATCCCTCAAACATCCCCAGACACTAAGAAAGACTTACCAAAAGAGTTGATCACAATAATTACCATTACTTCCCAAACTTTGAGAAGTGATCACAACAAAAACAATACCCTAGAACCATATTTTTAATTTCATGGTAACATATTCAACTTGACTCTAAATCATGTTAAAATAATTTATATAATAATCCTCATACCTATATATTTACAACTTCATGAATAATAGTCTCCAGATTATGAAATCCTGTTTCATCACTAAAGGATTCTTATACATATCCATAAGAGTCTTCATCAGCTGATTTCATCACCTATTAGATGTTAAAATATTACTTCTATGAAAATGGAATGTGAATGAGTGTAAGTAATTTTATTTCCAACCTCTTCTATTACTATTTATCCATCTTCCCTAATTGGATTTCAATTAATAGAAGTTCCAGGTTTTTTTGAATGATAAAATCTATTATTTTTATACTTTAAAATCCAAAGTTATTCCCACATAACTATTCAATCTAGACCTTACTATATTTTGAAATCATCCTTTCGATACCATTAAAATCCCACTATATCAAAAAAAAAATGAGGTAAGAGAATACAAGAACTTAAACAATATGAACCAAGATCTAAGAGAACTTATTGGGGTCGAACTACACCAATTATACACCAGAAACACTTCCTCCAAATGTGTAGTGAGTATGTTCTGGTTTCTCTACTGATCGGATTCTACCACAACAACTTTATGTACCATTAGAGAGGAATTTGACACACCCTACTAATTGATCTATGTACAAAAACATATACACACTCTATATAACTCAACACAAGAATTAAAAAAAAGTAAAAATAAAGAAAATACGAGAATAATTTTTTTGGTTTTATGATTCTCAAATAATGATGTCCTATATCCATAAGTGAAAATTGTTTCCATCTTCATTACTATAAAAAAAAATAAAGATTTCAAAACCTAGTTGGGGATAACAAATGATACTAATTTAAATTTTTTTTCCTCATCATGAAAACAATTATACAATTAGTCCCACCCCCACTTATATATTTCTTCCCAATCGATCATATAGTTTCACCACCAACTGAGATTCATTTAATATTGTTGCATTTCACCTGGTGACCTTAAATATATAATAAACATCAAAACCTGTCCATTGAATTCAATGAATATAAGAAGTTATATTGAATGTAGTAACTTATACTCATCCTATATAGTCCAATTCTATAATAAAAACCCATCTCAAAAATAGATTCCTCCATACAAAATTTTCACTCATTGGAGATCTATTATTGTTATGGAACTGAATCTGGTGGAACCATCAATCAAAGTTTCCTCTTCAATAATATTGTGTTTGGGAGGCTAAAATAGAATTCATAACCCAATAAAATTGACATGGTATAAGATAATAATTTGAATAGGTTTCTATAATTTTATAATATATCAAGACCACTATTTCATTTATTGAATCCTTGAAAAAGGTTTCTTATTAAATCAAATAATTTTAGAGTATCATTTATAAAAAAATAAATAGGAGTAATATACATTTCTTATGAGTGTAGTTATTTTATTTAGAGAAAAAGTTCTTAAAATTTGATGAATATAAAAATTTATAGCATAACATATGAATTATAGGGAAATAAGAAGTGTACTTTTCTTATCAATTTGACAAAAAATATTAACCACATTCGATATATGATTTTTAAGGTGTTGGGTGCTGGTGTATTATGGAATACCTTTATGAAATGTCAAATAAAAGATAGGTTAGATATATATTCCACTATAATCAATGAATATTTTTACTTAGAATTTAAAAATTGATCATTCCTATAGAATTTGTGGTATTAGATATTAAAATTGATCAAAGGGTACCAATTATTCATGAAACCCATTTCTGACTACAGGAAGAGATAAATTCAAAGTTCTTAATAGGAAAATGATAACTCACAATATATATTAAAAATAATAGTTGAGTGTGTTTTAATAAATTAAATACCAAATCTCAAAAAAACTATGTTATAATTGAAATCATAAAAAAATCGAGACATGTGTTTCAATTACAAACCCCCTAGTGTAATTTTTTTATGTAAGGGTTATAAATGTGAGAATAGAGATAATGGAAAATAATGTTCTGTTGTTTTGGTGGGTTTACAAGAAAATAGTTTCAGAACTGAATTATATTGAATGGGGATTCTGAATGCGAAGAGTTTCAATAGAGTAGACATTTAATAAATAACTGATTACATATTAACTAAGGTAAATTAAATTAAAAAAAACTCTAGATAAATTTATTGGGAAATGTATTACTAAACTTAACATTATTGGTAAGTAACCAAATTTTAGAAGTTTTCTTTTTATCCATTATAAATTGTGTTGTTGTTAGATTATTATCCCCTTGATTCCCATGTAACATAGAATTTTTTAATGAGGAATATTACTTTGAGATACAAAAATGATATAGAAAAAATACCTAACAACACCTATGAAGGTAATTTCATGTAGTTATGGGAGTATTCTAGCATTCAATAATTTCTAATTTTATCAATTCATTTACTGAATTCAAATTTTTTATGTTTTTTCTGAATTAATTTCATTTATATAACATTTTATAATCGTAGAGGAGTGGGTGTGGGTAAAACACATAGAAAAGTGATTATTATTCACTAAAGCACTCATTCTTTGATGAACTTTTTTAAACATTTTTAATTATCATTAATGGTTGTTTATAAATTTACCCATGTAATTAAACTTTTTATTAAAATATGTAAAATTTAATTTGATGAAATGATTTTGATTAAGATGAATACAAATAAGGATTTTAGAAAATTGAAAGTTCACTTATAAATTTATGGTGGAATTTTTCTAACTTTTTTAATATTATATAGGTAAAAAGGGAGAAGGAAGAGGAATAAAAGTTAGCAAGAGGAAGTCATAAGTCATGCACAATTAGTATATACCATAGTTGGGTTGAATCCCATGGGTTTCATGCATGTCGGCATGAGACCATTTGTAGTGTGTGAGATGTATGTGGGTGACCATCAACTCCATAAGCTTGTAAGATGAGGAAGAACTATATTATAATATATGTGAGTGCTAGACCACACTCATCTCTGATGGGGGGAAAATTATTTTTAGGCACCATTCACTATTTAACAAAAGCAACGACATTCCATTATGAAGTCACATGCCCGACCATGGATAGAACGATCGATGTTCCCTTCACACTTCCTCTATTTGAAATCACCGAACCACCATGCCTACATTCCATAGAACACCATAACCACTATCATGGTTGATCGATCATGATTTAAAGTCCACTTAAATATCATGAGATCACCATGGATGGAAATTGGTTCTTGAGATGACTTGCATGAAGGCTTTAAATAAGATAGAAATGCCCTACATGATTTCACGAAGCTTGATTCCACCACTGTGAAGGATGAATATAATCAATTATGATCCCTATAAAATTTCCCCCACCATTATGGCATGGGATCATGAAGGTGGTTCGACTACACGATGTGGAATTACGGTACACTAAGGAAATGAAAAATTTAGTGTTCACACATTTTCAAGTGAGATGGTGGATACATCGTGGTAGTTATTGCTTCAACATAGACATAAATAAGAAATACAGTAGAGTTAGGTACTTGAGTATGGAATGTTTAGATGCCCTAAAAAGGTTCCCAAATCACTAGGGTTGAGATTTTATGAAAAAATGACTAAACCAAAGTTCCACACCAAAAATAAATGCATGCCATCATAGAGGTGTTAATATGAGTAGTGGATTTTTTTTGAGAAATAATGGGAATAGAGGTTTTTCCATGGAGGAGATAGAAACCCCACCACTATACTAGGCTACGAAAATTTAAATGAGGCTATTTTACAATTGATCTTTCTATGCGATAGTAGGGCTTTTGATGAGACGTTTAAAAGCATTATATCTTTGGGATATCCATATAGTTGAGATGAAAATATAAAAAAATAATGTTTTACTGAGGAAAAAAATATATCGAGGATTTCACTAAAGAATTAATAGTGGATTCCTACATTTATAAATATAATGTCTTGCTAGTGCATTGAGAGAGAGCTTACCTAAGAGGATGCTGCTATTTTATTTTACCGCTTCTATAGTTTTCATTACTTTGTATAACTCATGAACTCTTTTTGATAATAGTATTTCATCCTTTTTCATTCTAACTTTCATTATCTCTCTCTCTATATCTATCATTCTCATTAGCCTCCTCTATGAACTCGTACACTCAATAATTAGTGACTAACCCAAGTCTTGGAAGTGGGGGAGGTATGTGGTATTCCAGAATTATTTTCTTCAATTGTTTATGGTTTAAATATATTTTTGGTGAATGAGAGAGAAGTGTAAGGGTGAGGTGATCTTCCACCTTAGTATGAGTCCCAACTTCATCTCTGTTATTTTATTTTAACCTTTCCATCACTTCTATTAAAAGAAAACTCTTCACATGATAGAGTTGATTTGTTCAATAGATGAAATGATTTATGATGTAGTAGGGTCATAAAAGGTTCCTTACTCTCAATTGCGGCGTGTCATCAACCTTGATTATTAGTGGAGGTGGAGTTTAGTGTGCCAAAAGAATTATCCTAACTATTTAAGATTTCACACTCATAAAATTAATGGATAATGATACAGGACTAAAATTTTATAATTTAATTATCAATTTTATTTTAATCAACAAATATGCATAATGAAAGAACTTGAGTGACCAACCCAAAGACAAAGAACTTTCTCTCTAACATCATTCTATTTTTCATTTCATATTAGTATAGTATTTTCATTCTCTTTATTCAATCCCTTTTTATTGTTTTTAGAAAAGAAGAAAAACATAAAACGAAATAATAAGTGAGTTAGAATTTGTGAGTGAATTATGGTGAAGCCCCTTAAGTGAGATGACCCTAGTCAGCCATTATGCTACCCTCATAAAATAAAATGAAACATTTATACTGTCATTGGATTGGTGCATCAAAATGTGGTTCCATTACCAGTGAGTTAAGTAGTTATTCATTTACTTTTCATTTAACATTGTAAATAGTTTTTGTTGATTTCTAAAAAAACCCAATTTTTTTACCATATTTTTTTCAAATCATTATTATTATGCATGGAATAATTATTTATAGGAAAAGTAAAAACTATCATGTGAGTTATATGATGTAGATACCCTCTTGAATATAAGGTGTGAATATCTCATTTATATAGTCTAGAAAATTTCAAATATTTAAGATTCAATTATCTTGCTTTAGGAGTTATTGTAAATGGTTAATTAAGTCCAATATTATTATAAACTATTAAAGGCTTTGAGGGAAGTACCATTGGATCTTCCTAATCTTTATAAAGAGGTCGATGGGGTTTAGGCCTTTCTTGGGGAATATTCAAAACCCAACCATATCAAGAATTAAATCTAGACCCACCATGAAGTGCTAAAGAGTGATGATGAAGACTGACATGCTAATGTATATAAGAGGGATTAATAGAATTTACATCAATTTTAGAGTGAATTGGAAAATAAATAAATTTAACATGATCTCCCTAGTATTATAGTATAAGTATCAACACCACTCTACTTGTATTGAGATATAGAAGAAGGAGAACCCAATCATGTGGTGGAGTTTGAAGAAAATATTGAGGAGACTAACTACCTACCTCTATCTAGTGAAATCCATCTTCAAGAGGCAACTTCTCTTAAATAAGAGACTAAAGTTGGACTAAATATTGGATATGACACTTTCTTAAACTCATTATTATATAATTTTATTCTATATGAATTTATTATCAACTCTAACTATTTTTAATTTTTAGATTTGGATAAATATTGTGTTTTCTAGGAATAAATTGATGAAAAAGATGATGCACCTGATGAGGAACACAAGGAGCCACCTAAATATATTAAACATTCGTTAGAGAAATACCATGAGAAGATTCAAGTGACATTTCCTAAAGAAACATAAAACCATGCTACTCAAAATAAGAGGGAATATTTTTATATTGATTATTAACGTTCAAAACCCATTCAAGTAAAATTACATTCTAACCTTACCTTGGATTATTTAATTGATGCATCCCATATTGAGAAAGTAATAAATAGTAAATAGGAGGTTTCATAAGTAGCAACCAAGAAAGAGGAGGTCTCATACTTCATTATACCCTCACTATGAAATTTGTACATTATTGTTAATGGGATGAATTTGGTGTAATCTATCCATGGATTCCCCAAAAACAAGGAATAAGAAGTGGAAGCTAAGAAAAGAAACTAATGGTGGTTCAAATCTAAGAAACTCCATCATCCAACAGACATTGGATGATAGCCGGTGTTTAGTCAATAAGCTTTTCTTATGACTTTTCTATTCCTCTATATTTTGAAAATCACAATCACTTTATCTTACGAAAAATTATATTTTTTACTACGGATTATTTTCATAAAGAAAATTACCATTATCTAAGGAAAATTTCCATTTTCTAAAGAAATTTTTATCCTCACCTTTGTTTTCATTGTTCTATTTTTAATATCTATAAAGATAACTCTTTTTATTACTAAGTCTAAAATTTGATTTCACAACTAAAACCACAGAATCCTATAATTACCTAGATATATAGTGTTCTTAATTCAGACTCCAAATTCCTCTGAATTTAGATTCCAAATTCTCTGAATTCGGGTTCTGAATTTCTCTGATTCTGAATACAAATTCTCTGAATTTAGGTTCTGAATTCAGACTCAGAATTCTCTAAATTCAGACTCAAAAATCTCTAAAATTAAGACTCTAAATTCCTCAGAATTCAGACTCCAAACTCCTAAGAATTCAGATTCCAAATTTATTACAATTATGACTCTGGAATATTTAGAATTCAGATTCTGAATTCTTTGAAAAACAAAATACAAATATCCATTTATTAATGTTTCGGAATTTTTATTTGGTTAAAATCAAAATTCTATTTTCCTTATACTATATAATATAGTCTTGGTTAAGTAAAATTATTTTTCTTGAACTTTTTATAGTTATGAAATGATGTCATATAGTCTATTTTTAACTAACCATTGTTTGAGTGACACATATATAGGTCCCTACGAGATTTAAGAAAACATATGACCATTGGAGGAGGGAGCCGACTATTGGAGATGTTCTTATAAATATGAGCTCATTTAAAAAAGATCATTATAGTTACATCACTCTAGAGATTGCATGATGTTGAAGTTATTTATAGAGAGATATAATCTCATGCCTTGTGTGGTTCTAAACATCTTGTTCAGATAGCTTCGTGAAACTATGATTGTTGCTGAGTTCAATCGAGGGCTTCTGGGGATAGGAATAGAGAGGTTCCGACTACCATAAAGTTCAATGGATTTCCAGGATAGAAAGAAATATTCTAATATTCCTATCAAATAATTACCATGGTGTGGGTATGATAGACTTTCTTGAAAGTATAAATCATGCGACCTTTATCCAAGGTTTTTGAATACCCTACTCTTTGCTTTAAAATATTTCATACTTGTTACTTGTTTTTTTTCAAGTTTATTTACACTGTATTTTAATAAAGGAATAATTTATAAAATTCTTATACTTTCTTTTACTTTTGTATAATCTGATTAATAAGATTCTATACGCTTTAAGTTAGAATATTTTCCTTGTAAAATTTCCATAAGTCTCATTTACGGAACCATAATTCTGAAATCTAGAAAGTTTGTTTAGTAGAACTAAAATAGCTCTTGTGAATTTACCTTGTTTAACTTTGTTAAACATAGTTTTTCTAAAGGTTAAAAATGAATGTTTTTAAACTTACAATTCACCCCCATATTGTAATTGAGGATCTACATATCATTATTTAGAACCTAAAATTGGTATCAGAGGATGCCTCTGAAATACTTATATTCTCATATATATTTTCTTTCTCAAGGTTTCATTGTTCTATATTTTTCTTTCTTAGCTTTTTTCTTTATTAAGTTTTGTTTTATATTTTTATGTTTTCTAACAAAATTTTTATTTTAACAAATTTTGTGGAAAGGAATTTTCTTATAGAATGGTAGGAATGAATGTTGGTTCTATTGAAAATCTAAATACAATTAGACCACCTATATTTTGTTAGAATGATTATGAATACTGGAGATATCGTATGAATAATGTTTTGATTAATACTGGAGTGGACAACTTTTTCATGCTTACTGAAGATTACAAGATTTCTCACAAGGAAGTGAAAACCTTTTCTAATCAAGAAAAGGTACTAAATAATTTTTTGTGTTCTATGACTAGGAATATATATATATATATTCAAATTTATTCTTGTGAAGATTCTAAGTACATCTAGAAGAAACTTGAGGTTATTCATTTTGGTACATCCAAAGTTATAAAAACCAGAAGATCTAGGATTAAAAGTGAATATCATGGATTTTTATTTCCTTATGGAGAGCCATTATGCAAGGTGCAATAAAGGTTTATGACTATAGTCAACAATTTAAAATATATGGGAGAAAAAGTTCTTATTGATGAAGCTCTTGTGGATATGATTATTGATATCATTCTTAATAAGTGGGAATCTAAGATAACACATACTGATGAGAATATAAAAGTATCTCAAATTACACTCAATGAGGTTTTAGAACTCTTATTCAATATGAGACAAGAATGAAAAGATATTCTAATATGAATAAGAAGAAGAATGGTAATGGAAGTGTAGCCTTTACAACTAATAAGTACAGGAATCTTGAAAGGATTACAAAATCCAAGTCTAAGAAAGTAACTATTTTATCTAAATCTAGTGAAAGTGAACATACTGAGAATGAGCTTTTTAATCTTCCTCTAAGGATGAAAAATATTGTGGTAAAGAAATACTTTCAGTATAGATATAAGAAGAAAGAAAGAGAATATAATAAAAATTCAGAAGTTACTTTCTATTAATGAAACAGAGCAGGGCATATAATGTCATATTTTCCTATGTTTAAGAAGAAGGATAAGAAGGAAAATAATTTTGAGAGGAATAGAAAAAAGAACTACAAGTCTAAAACTAAGATATTCTTGAAAACTAATGAAACCTGTATTTCCAGAGGTGGTGACTCTTCTGATGAATCCTGAGAATATGAATTTTTTGGTTAGAAGAATATTGGTCTACTAGCCAGAATACCAATTAAAAATCCTTATCTAATGGACAAGGTTTACAATTCCGAATCTATTAATAATGTATATTTGAATTAAAATTTTTTTTATGATAAATATTATTATTCTTCATATGAATAATCTTCTCCTGATGAAGATAACTATTTACCTATTTGTGAAGAAGTGTCTAGGTTTTCTAAAATTCTTGAGAATGAAAATTCTAAACTCATGAAAAATCTCGATATGGAATATTCTAGAATTTATATTCTAACTAAAGAAGTATCAGATATTTTTAAAGCTCTTGATAAGAATTTTTTATTTTTAAAGTATTTCGAAAAACCGTGAGGAAGTTAATTTTGAGAAGGATAAAGTTTCTAAGGGTATTGAAAATGTAATTTCTGAGAAAAGTATTTAATGGCTAACTCTTGTACTAAAACTAATGATTTTAAGGATAAAAAATGGATTATTAAACCAAAGTCAAAAATATTTTCCTTAAGGAAATGTTTTCAAATTTTAACCTAGGTAAGGAAAATTTTGACAAGATGAATTCCCAAATTCTTTCTTTTGAGGAATCATTTTGGATTTGGTTATACCAACTCCAAACATTATTTTAGTAATAACCATTTTGTTCTTAAAATTGATCCATTTTTTACGAAATTTATATGTGGTGGACATTGGGAGAAAAATTGTTCTTTAAACAAAACTCAATCTTTAGGACTTCATAAAACCTTTTTTCTAAGAAAACGTGGATAACTAAAATTCTGATTTCTAAAATTTCCATATCAAAGAAAATTTGGATTCTGAAAGTCTAAATTTTTTATTTTCAGGAAAATAAATAAATGACCAACAACAATACATGGTACATGGATAGTGGATATTCCTGACATATGACTGGTAACAAAAACATCTTTGAAAAGATTATCAAGATGAAAGGGGGAAAAGTAACTTTCAGAGATAATGCTCCGAGAGAAATTTTTGGTATAGGTAACATTGTTCTGCTTGGAAAAACTTTAATTTCAAATGTTTTATTTGTTAAGGGTCTTAAGCACAACCTCATTAGCATGATTCAATTATGTGATGAAGGATACCTTGTGAATTTTAGTAACGATGCATACTTAATACACAATTACCTGGAAGAGTTTATTCGTTTTGGCCATAAGCAAGAGATTTAATACACACTAAACTTAAGAGACCTTAGGATCCAAGATCTACCTTGACTTAGTGAAATAGAAGATCAATCTTGGTTATGGCATAGAAGGTTAGAAAACTGTAACCTAAGGAACCTATGTAAACTCTCAAATAAAAGACTCCTTAAGGTTCTACAAGAGTTTAGATTTGATTCTTCAAAAGTTTGTGCTCCTTCTCAATTTTTTAAGCAACATAAATCAATTTTTAAATAAATCAGTGAAGTCTCAACTTATGATGCATTAAAATTAGTATATATAGACCTTTTTGGACCAACACAATGTGGAATAATTGGAGGAAAATTTTATGTATTTGTCTTAGTTGATGAAGACAATAGATTTATGTGGTTCTATTTTCTAGGAAATCAATGTGAAACATTTTCTTCTTTCAATCATTTTAGAGCCCAAGTTAAAAACAAGATAAACCTTCCATTGATAACTATTCATAGTGATCATGGAGGGGAATTTACAAATTCATATTTTGAAACTTTTTGTAGTAGAAAAGGTATTACTCATAACTTCTCAGCTCAAAGAACCCCTAAAAAATAGTGTTGTTGAATGAAGAAATCAAATTCTTCAAAATATAACTAGAACCATGTTGAGTGAATATTATATAGCTAAACACTTTTGGGTTGAAGCTGTAAGTATTTCTTGTTATACTATAAATCTAGTTTTGATTATACCTTTTCTTCACAAAACCCCTTAAGAACTGTGGAATGGTATATAACCTAATCTTTCTTACTTCAATGTATTCAGTTGCAAAGTATTCATTCTTAATACTACATATAATTTACCCAGATTAGCACCCAAATATGATGAATGGATTTTCTTAGGATACAACACAACTTCTAAGGATTACAAAGTTTTAATAAAAATACTTGTACTATTGATGAAATAGTGTATTTTAAATTTGATTTAACTGATCCATTTTTCATTAAACAACCCCAACTTACATCTTCAGATGTGTTTTTAAAAAATGATTATCAAACCTTGACGGAAGATCCTTTTGATAAATAAAATGTTCAAGAAAATGTTCTTGTAGAATTTTCCGCAAAATATTTCCTATAATATTTTGATGAACATGTTTTACAAAACCCAAATCAATTGTTTCTTAAGAATAATCCTAGTGATAGTATCATTGGTGATGTAAATCAACCTATAAGTTATAGAAGTTTCTTAAGAAATGAAGTAGAACATCTAGCATTCCTTTCTCAATTAGAACAAAACATAACTGATGAATCTTTAGGTGATGATGATTAGATTAAAGCCATGCAAGATGAGATAAATGAATTCAAAAGAAATAAAGTCTGGTCCTTGGTTGAAATACCTAATGAAAATTCTATTATTGGATTAAAATGGTACTTCAGAAGTAAGTGTGATGAAAATGGAATCATTGTGAGAAATAAAGCGACATTAGTTGACAAAGGCTATAATAAACAAGAAGAGATATACTATGAATAAAACTATGCTCCAGTAGCTAGACTTGAATCTATTAGTATTTTACTTGACTTTTCACCATTCATTAATTTCAATATTTTTTAAATCGATGTAAAGTGTGCTTTCCATAATGGTTATGTTCAAGAGGAAGTTTTTGTTGAAAAAATTCCTATTTTTAATGACATAAAATATCCAAAACATGTTTTCAAACTTACTAAAGATTTGAATGGAATGAAACAAGCCCCTAATGCCTGGTATGATAGACTTATATGATTTCTATTACAAAACAATTATGTTAAGGGAACTGTGGATCCAACCCTTTTTATAAAGAATGATAAGAAAAAAATTTTGATTGTTCAAATTTATGTTGATGAAATTATATTTGGTTCAACTCATCAATATTTAACTGAATCATTAAAAAATCCAATGAAATCTGAGTTTGAAATGAGTATAATGGGTGAGTTAACATTTTTCATAGGTTTTCAAAGTTCTAAAAACCCAGAAGGAACTTATATATCTCTACATAGGTATATTAAATATCTTCTTAAAAATTATGGATATGAAAACACTAAGTGTATAATCAATCTTATTGGTACATCAAATTATCTTGATCTTGATGAAGCTGGGAAACCAGCAGATCAAATATCATTTAGAAATATGATAGGAAAGTTATTATACTTGATAGATAGTCATCCAGACTTAATGTTTTCAGTATTCTTATGTTCATGATACCAATCAAATCCTAAGGAATCTCATTTAGAAGCAGTGAAATGAATTTTTCACTCTTTAAAGGAATTGTGGATTAAGGACTCTTTTATACTTCTAGAAATGATTTGGTTTGAAAAAGTTTTTTGGATGCTGATTTTGGTGGATGTAAAATGGATGGGAAAAGTACATTTGGAACTTTTCATTTATTAAGAGATTTATTAGTTTTTGTCCATCCAAAAGTAACACTCCATAAAACTTTCCACTGCTGAAGATGAATATGTAGCAGCTAGAAGTTTTTGTGATCAAGTGTTGTGGAAGCAACACACACTACCAGAATATGACATGAGTTTTACTAAAACACAGGTATTGTGTGATATAACTAGTGACATTTCCCTAAGAAAAAAATATGCACATCACTCTCATGAAAAACACATAGATATAAGGCATCACTTTCTTATGGATCACATACTAAAATGATATATCATTCTTCAATTTATCAAAACACAAGATCAACTTGCTGATATTTTCACAAAATCCTTAACCACTGATAGATTTGAATACATTAAATAGAAGTTAGGAATTATAACCATAAGTTAATCATTCATATTAACTTTATGTTGAAACCTATCTCCTAACAGTAAGAAACTTATTTTTATAAGGGGAGTACATTTTCTTGTTAATCAATTTTTTTCCATAATCATTTTTTATGAAAAATTTTCCTTGGTAACCAAAATCATTGGAACTCAACATTTCGAAACCTATTTTGTTTACCTACTAAAATTTCCAGTTTTAAAAATTTTTCAGTATACAAAAATTTTCCTTCTTAAGAAATATTTTCTAGAATCTAAAGATCTTCAAGAAGAATTTTCCTTGTGACTAATTAATTTCCTAGCAATCAGGAAGGCATGTTTTATTTCTTAAAATTTCATAATCAACTTTTTACATGTTGGTATATTTATCTTATTTTTAGTAAAATTTTCGAATTCACTTTCCTTAAATATGAATGTTTTACCCCAAAGAACTCAAAAGTTCGTAACCTACCAAAATTCTTCTTCAGTTTTAATCTCAACCATCATATCAAATTAAGATTATTTAAATAATCATATAATTTCAAGAATATGAACTATCATTTAAAAAACTATATAAATTCCCTCTTATGGTTGTCCCATTTTGGTTTTCAAGCTCTTGCGTGCAGAAGCTCTATCAGTCTACATAAGGGTCATTCTGAATTTTCTATTTTCTTAAATCTGAATGTCTTTGGATGCATCCCCACAGAAAAATGTCATCAGTTAATGAAATTTCTGAATGGAATATCTATAGAGTGTGGTTAGTATATCTGGAGTTCTTTTCTAAGTATGATTCTCGGATTTCGAAGAACATCAAGTTGAATGGACATGAGAGACTGTGTGTATCAAAACCAAAGGCACATGATCAATTTTATCTAGAATTATTGGTGGAATTTTATGAGATATTATGTTTTTCTATTCAAGATTGGAACGATAAATTTTCCATCAAAAGCTATGGGAAAACTTATTCTCTTTCATTCCAAAAGGAAGCTAGCATCATTGGAATTCTGTATAAAGGGGAAGATGAGTTCTACACCTATAAGCTACCAGATATTTTAGGATGTTTTGATAAGGATAATTCCATAGAGTTCCTTGGTTTATCAGGGATGAAGACACTGAATATCAAGCATCCTTCTAAAAATTTCCAGATTCTAGAGTTATGGGTTTAGGTATTTATCATTCCAAGAAATGGTGATAAGGATACCCAGAAGAAGAGTGATATTTATATTATGGATTTTCTGGTAAACATCAGGAAGATTAACCTTGTGCAATACATCTTTCTTACAATTATGAATATAAATAATGAGACCCAAAAATTTTAGATCATTATGTATCTGGATATTCTTTCAAAGATCATAGTTCCTTTTCTGGATTCTTTTAAAATCCCATGCAGTTAAAAGACAAGAAATTTCAAGGTTATATTGTTTAGTGATGATACTCTTAGGAGAATGAAGGTTGGAATCAACAGCGAATCCATAGAATTCAATGATTTATCTAAATCAGAAATTGAATCTTTGTCAAAAAAATATAAGTGACTACAACTTCTAAGAAAGGTGGCATGAAGCGAAAGGTGAATAAAACCATATGTGAAAGAAAAATATCCTACAGTTCTGGAAACCCAATTCGATCCTCCAAAATCTAAGAAGCAAATGACCTATACGAATGAATTAGTTTCCATGTGGAGAGAAGATAAGAATAATAGGAAGGAAGGGGATCCTTGTTTTCTCTTAGACCCTGCTAGAGAAAAATCACTAAATATTAATTATTTTGTGGAATTTGAGAAGAAAGAAAAAGAGAAGAAGCAAAAGAAGAATATGTCTGAAGATGAAATAATTCAAGATCTTCTCAAAGATACTAAGAAAGCATCTAAGTAGATCTAGGTACCAGAATCATTTCTATAAGAATATCTTCCATTCACTTTGGGAAAGAAAATGGTGTTTCTGGAACCAGAAGAAGATTAAGAGATTGTAAAGGAAGAGGAAGTAAAAGAAAAAGAACATGAAGGAAGTGATGATAAAGATGATATAATAAGGAAAGTTGAAGAATATCATGATGAGGAGAGTCCTTCTTAGAAGTAATCAATCTGGACTTCCCTAGATGAATATTTGAAGCTTACAACCCTATGAAAAGGTGAAGAGGGTTAGGAAGAAGTAAACAGACCAACTAAAGAAGAGAGAAGAAACCACGAATCGGTTCAACCAGAGGATCTGGTAGCAGATGTTGAAAAGGAAAATGTTGAGTAAGATAAAATAGTTCAACTATCAGATAGTGAACATGATTCACCAAAATCTATAGAGATCATTCCGAGAGATGACAAGTGAAAACAGGTGTTGGTTGATACACCTAGAAAAGCCTTGCTGGCAAAGAAAGATGTTGGTGGTTGTCAAAGAGAAAATCTGAAGAGATAGAGAAATAATCCTCACCAACCAGAGAATCTGATTGGGAATCGTCCTATCTGGGGAATGACTTTGTGGTCCAATTGTTGAAAAAGTTGGTTGATACCATTCTATTATTTCTGAGTATAGACTCAATGTACCCGATGCTTCAACACTCATTTAATCAGAAATCAGATTCTATTTCCATGCTCATGGAGAAATTCATCAGGCTTGAGGTTGACATAAAATATTTTTTCATCGGGTATGATGTTCACAGATTTTCATGAAAATAAATAACTAAGTGGTCTAAGAATACAATTAAAGAGATGCGAATATTTTATTATTTTCAGGATAATGTGAAGGATTATTTTAATACCAAAGCTGTCAAGATCAAAGATCTCACTTCAAGTTTCAATGAGAAACTCAATCTTGAACAAACAACCCAGAATAAAGAAGTCAAAGATCTAAATGGGAACCTTAATTCCATTTATATGAATTGGAAAAGAGAAAGAGATATTAGAATTGAGTTTGAAGATATTTTTTCTAAGCAATAAGAGCTCTTGAAGACTCAAGAAAAAATTATTAAGGCTCAGGTAGAAAAAAACAAAGCTCTATAGAAGAAAAATAAGGATCAGGATCATCAGCTCAAGATTTTTTAAGAGGATCATAAATAGACTAAAAAGGTTAAGACCACTTTAAAGATGCTGATGCTTAAGGAAACACAAGGATGATATATTTTTCTTTAACTCTGATCTTTTGTTGTATTTTTTTCCTCGTACACTTTTTCTGATCATAATGAAATTTTGGTTGTTCGTCATGTGTTTTTTATATAATAATACTATTTTATGTACAATATTTGTTTCCATTACCTTTATTCATTTTTGAAAATAAAAATGGGGGAGAAAGAAATTATAAATACAATTCTAAGTAAAGAAGAGAATGACCTAAGTAAGGGGGAGTTTATCTAAGGGGCAATTTAATCAAAGTATATTTTTATCCTCACCTTTGTTTTCATTGTTATATTTTTAATATCTCTAAATCTAATTATTTTTCTTAATAAGTATACAGTTTGATTTCATATCTAAAACCTGATAATCAAATACTTCTTTGGATATAGAGTGTTTTGAATTTAAACTCTAAATTCCTCTGAATTCATGTTCTGAATTTTCTGAATTCTGGTTTTGAATTTCTCTAAATTTGGATTCTGAATTCTATGAATTTTGGTTCTAAATTCCTCAGAATCTAGACTCCAAATTATTTGAAATCAAAATCAAAAATCTATGAAATTAATACTCTAAATTCTCCAAAATTCATAATCCGATTTCCTTAGAATTTAAACTTTAAATTTTCTTAATTTAGACTCTAAATTATTTAAAATTCAGACTCCAAATTCCTCAGAATTCAGAATCTGAATTTCTCAGAATTCAGACTCCGAACTCCTCATAATTTAAATTCTGAATTTATTAGAATTAAGACTCCAAAATCTTTAGAATTCAGATTCCGAATTCTTTGTAAAATAGAATCCACATATCTATGTCTTAAAGTTTCTAAATATTTATTTGGTTAGACACCTAATTCTATTTTCTTTAGACTCTGAAAAATATATTTGGTTAAGAAACCTTATTTTTCTTACACTTTTTATAGTTATGAAACTATGTCATACAGTATATTTCTATCTAACTATTGTTTGAGTGAAATGTTTATAGGTCCCTCTGAGATTCAGGGAAAAATATGATCATTGGCGGAGGGAGTCGACCATTTAAGATGTGCCTATAAATAGGATATCATTTGAATGAGCTCATTAATAGTTCCATCACTCTAGATATTTCATACTATTGAAGTTATTTCTAGAGAGAGAGAAACTCATTCCATGTGCAGTTCTGAAAATCCTATTCAGATAGCTTCGTGCAACTCTGATTGTTTCTGAGTACAATCATGGGCTTCTAAGGATATGAAGACAGAGGTTCAGACTACCATTAATTTCAAGGGATTGCAGGGATTGCAAGACAAGTTCCGATATTCCTATCGAGGGTTTACCCTAGTGCGAGTAAGACAAACATTCTTGAAAGTAAAAATCAAGGGACCTTTATCCAATGTTGTTGGATACCCAACTCTTTGGGTTAAAATATTTCATACTTGTTAATTGTTTTTTTCGAGTTTATTTCCGCTGTATTTTAATAAAGGAGGAAAGTATACACTTATTATATTTTATTGTACTTTTGTACACTACAATTAATAAGATTATATATGCTTTATAGAAGAATATTTTCCTTGTAAACAATTCTTTATTTTCATTTCTAGAACCATATTTCTGTAACCTATCATGTTTTTTTAGTATAACTAAAAGAGGTCTTGCGAATTCACCTTGTTAAACATTTCTAAACATAGTTTTACTTAAGGTTAAAAATGAAATCTTTTAAACTTACAATTCAACCCCTCTTATAATTGAGCATATAAATATAATTATTTCTATCCTACAGCTGGCACTGGCCATATAAAGGTAGTAAAAATCCAAGTCCACTTGGGGATTAAACTAAGAATTATCTTTCTATTTTATTTCTTGTAACTTTTTATTTATTTTTTAATAATTATTTTAGGATAAATCCCAATCAACAATTATTTTTTATAATTAATGATGTGGTCCATTTTCTTAAATGTCTAATTTTCCTTTATAAATCCATGATGGCATAAGGTAGCCCCAAGTAGAAAAAAGAGGACTGATCATTAATTAGAAAATTAAGTTCACTTTTATGTCAGTGTTTTAACTCCATGTATTTTTTTTTGGAAATTATATTTTGAGATTAAAACACTAAATTGCTTTCCCACACTTAGTATTTTTTCTTTAATTGACTCTTCTATGAGACACGAGATTCTTAGGAACCGTATGATTCCATGTTTTAGATTACAATGATAATGATATTAAATGATTAAGATAGATAATTAATTTTTTAGAGATGAACATATATTTTAATTTGAAAAATCATTATTTGAGGGAATTTTCTGTCTCAAGGGAATTAAATATACCTTCCATTTTTTAAAAATTAATTTTTTAAAATTCATGGAGACTGATTTATTATTATTAATGTATTCTAGTAGTTATTTTACTAATTTATTTTATTCATTACATGAGAGGATTTATAGAATACAAATTTATATTTTATATTGAGAATATTTCATGAGAGATCATGTGAAATGTCATGCATTAGAACATGCATTAGAAAATTTCAAAAATATGATTGAACAAAAATAATAATATTATTGTGGTATTTTTATTAATAATACTTTATCATTGATAATAACTTTTACATTATTCATTATTTATCCCATAGAGGCCATAAATGACCTTACTAAGAATTATCCACATTACAATACATTAATATCTTTTGGTATTTTTCATGATATTTTAATGTTGGAGTGTGGGGGTGAGGGAAGTCATGGTTGAATTGAAGTAATACATTGTAAATAAAAAGTATTGGTTTTTTAGGTATTGGGAAAGTGTATTGATTCATTCATTATATTTAAAAATTTCCCTTTCATGAAAGAAATGAAAAAACTGGTTATGACTAGGGAAGATAACAAATCCCATATACCAAACCTATATTTTTTTATCATATGTGGGTATTTGGTGGATTTAAGATTTATTGAAATCATGAATTTCAAAAATAAAATAAAATATGAAGTAAGTTAATTTTAGAAAATAGTAAAAAATTAGAGAGAATTCAAAAAGGTGTAATTCATTATTTATGATTTTACTATTTATGCCCTCAATTTTAGTCTTGGGAAGTGGTTGTTGCAATTTTTAAGGGGAGATTCCCACTGAGATTTTACTTTTAATATCATGCACTATGCTTTAATAGAGAGACCTCCTCTTTTGATCATTATTATTTTTTACATCAATTCCTACCAACCATAAACCTTAGATTCATTTAAGCCATAATTGAAAAGGCCTTATGATTTCATGTGATTTATGTCTTTACAAAGTGGGGAAAGTAGATCCTTTGCAAGATTATGGAAAGGTGCATATATTCAATGTATGAGAATAACTCTACATCAAGTAGTTCCTTAAGTGGTGAGATAATGGATAAAAAGTGAGGTAGATCATGATTTTATTGTTTAATAATAATTAATTGAGAAGATTAAATTTATGAACGTTGGATTCCATCATTTTACAATTATAAAAAGTAAAATAATTGGATTAATTATTTCATTGAAAAATGTAAAGTTGAGTTTTTGTTTTATGTTGAACCTAAAAATATGTTTTAAAATTGATAATAATTTTATTTATTTAGATTGAAAGTTAAATATTGGTATCATTGGTTCCATTTTTAATTTAATATTGAAATATAATTATTGAGGACAATAATAGTTCGTGAGTGGGGGTATTTGATGCACTCATTTTTCATAAAAATGTTTATTCATTTTTGAATGATATTTAATGTTTGTTAATAATTTTTTACCATGTAATTAATTTTTTTATTAAATTATGGTAAATTTAATTTGAATAATTAATATGGATGCAAACGAATAAAAATATTAGTTTTACAAAATTGGAAGTTCAATTATAAAATTGTGATGGAATTTTTCTTAGTGTTTTAATAATATGTAGGAGAAAGGGTACAAACCATGCTATCTAAAAACTCAAAGGGATGTAATCCATATAACCATCCCAAGAATGGATAGACATCCAAGCAATCCAAAAGGGGAGAACCCACACAGGTGAAATGAGGAAAACATGCTACACATAGTGAGGGTGTATATTGGTTTGGCCAAAGCCTCTAGGGCACACACATGTTATTGTGGGCCCATTTAAAGTATGTGAGGTTCATCTTAGAGCTCATCCATATAAAATGAATTTGAGATGGGGGAGACCAAGATTATAATATATGTTATTTTTTGACTATGCCCATCTCTGATGTGGGAAAAGTCATTGAGGACACTATTCATTATTTAACAAAAGAGATGTCATTCCATTATGAAGTGGTGCACCCTACCTCAGACAAACCCCCCAATTCCACCTTTTAACTTCTACTGCTATACATAAATAGAATTCCATGCCTACTCATTGGGGAGAAACATGACCACTTACATGGGAACTTTAGATTGAGTCGATATCCATTGTTGAGGATTATGATCACCATTGATGACATTTTGACCTTGAGACAAGTACAATGAAGACTGAACATAAGATATAAATACCTTGCATGATATCAAAGAGCTCGATCTGGTAACTCTAAATCACATATTACATCGATGAAGATCCCTTCACCATTTCGACCATCATTATGTCATGGGATCACCAAGGAGGTTAGATTACACTGTAGGGAATTACACTACCCTATGAAAATTCCCAATTTGGATTTAGCACACTTTCTTGTGAGATAGAGACTGTTCCATGGTAGTTCTGGTTACACAATATCTTTATAAAAGAAAGTCATCATAGTTAGGTACTGCACTATGAAGAGTTTAGTTTCCCCATTGTGGTTCTCAAATCAGTAGTTTCAGGTGTTTAAGAAAAAATTATCTAACTAAATGGCTATGCTATAAGAAAATGCATGGCACCATAGAGGTGTGCATAGGAGTAGTGGAATATTTTTTAGTAAATAAGTTGAATGGAGGATGTTTTTTGGAGTATACAGTTACCCCACGATTATAAATATAATATTCACAAGTGAATGAGGAAAAACAAAAATTGTTCTTTCTACACAACAGTAAGGTATTTTTGTGATGTTTAATAAAACCCTAATATCAATGGTATATACTTATGGCTGAGATGAAAATATAAAAAAATAAAAAATATGATCGAGATAAAATAAAATTATAATTATTAAAATAGAGAATTAAGTGGGGATTCTTACGACTATAAATACAAGTGAATATTACTACGCGAAGAGAGATCTCATCTGAGAGGATAATGATATTTTATTTTCCTCCTTATGTAGTTTTCTTCTTCTTTTTGTAACTCATGAATTTTATTTAAAAGAAGTGTTTCAACCCTCTACTATCTCTATCTATCTTTATAATTTTCTTCCACTACAAACTCTTACACTCTATAACGAGTGACTGACCCAAGATTTTTCCTTGGGAGACAGATATAGTGTCCTTGTATTTTGTTATTCAATTATTTATTGTTTAATTATTTTGGTGAATGAGAGTGAAGAATATGTGTGAAATGATCATCCACCATGATAGGAATATAAAATTCATCTCTATTACTTAATTTAGATATTTCCTTCTATTATATGGAATGAAAATTTCCACATGATAGAGTTGGGTTGTTTAACGGATGAAACAATAAATGATAGAACTGGGTCCTAGAGGGTTCCTCATTCTTGATTGAGGTGTGTCATCAATATTGATTAAAGGAGGATGTGAAGTTTAGTGTGCCAAATAATTATCCTAGGAATGAAAAGTTTGGAACTAAAAAAATTAAAGGATAGTGATTGAAGAATGCGATTTCAAAATTGAATTATCATATTGAGCTTACATAGTAAATAAAAATAATGAAGGAACTTGAGTAGCCAACCCATTAGACCAAGAAAATTGACCCAAACATCATTTTGTTATTGATTGCATGTTAGGATGGGATCTATATTCACTTTTTCCCATATCTTTTAATTTTTCTCAAAAAATAAAAGAAAAAATAAGTGAATTAGAATGAGTGAGGGAATGACAGTGAAGCTCCACCAATGAGATGACCCAAATTATTCATTTTACTGCACTAGGAAAATAAAGAGTAGATTTTTTCTACCATATAGCAGGCACATAATTCATATTGACTAAGAATAATTATTAAATTTACAAACACATAATCACATGATTTGAGAACCAAAATCTTTGATATGTATATAAAAGGGATATAAGGGAATAATTTGCGAGAAATAAATTTACAGGACTAAAAAAATTTATATTGGGCTAACCAGTCATCTTTTATGGTATCATTTTTTTGAAAGACATCCTAAACATGAAAACATGATATAAAACATTAGTTGGAGTAGTATGGGTTTCTGGAACTAAATATCAAAAAATTATAATATAACTTTATCCTTGAGCGAGTAAAATATGTATTAAAAAATCTTAAATTTTCTTAGAGAAGGAAATTCACCAGAAATTCATTCCCTAATATGTATTATTAATAATTAATATATATGTAAAAAATAGTTGACTTATATTTTTTAGTTTGGGTTTATTTTTTCTCTTTTTATTCTAATTGGTTTACCCAATGAGTTTTATATATTCTTAATCTATGATCTTATTGTGAACTTCAAACCTTATGTTTATCTCATCTAACTATAACAACAAGAAGGACTAAGGTGTTTTTATTGGTTTTTCAAAAAACAATCAAGTAGGTATATTTTGTTTTCAAAACTAATCCTCCATGGAATGGAATCCCATATTACCATAGAGTCAAGAGCCAAAGGCATAAGATCATCTAACGTGTTTAGAGTCAATTAAAAAAACTTTTTTTTAGTTTTAAAATTTTAATTTTTGTTTTGTTTTGTTTTGTTTATATATATATATATATATGATTTTAACAGAATATAACCACTATTATATTGACCATTACTTCTATTAAACTAATACAAAAAATATTACTAAAACCTCGCCTAGGGATCCATTTTATAAGGGAGGGTGCCTAGGAAATACATATAGATTTCTAATATGAGATTCAACTTCTCCCTTTCCGACACAGAATTAATAATATGTTATTATTAAAAAATTGTAAATAATCAATAATAAACTTAATTATTAATAAATTATTAATAAATTATAATAAAAATAAGTAACTAATAGTTAAATAATAAAATGTACTATTAAATATTAATAATTATTTAATTAATAATTAATTACTAATTATTTATTAATAGTTAATAGTTAATAGTTAATTAGAAATTAAATCATATTTAATTATTTTTTCATAATATCAATTAATAATCCATTATTAAATTATTAATAAACATTAATAATTATTATTAAACAATTAATATTTGAAATTTGAAATTTCTTTTGGTTTATAAATATTAAAATTAAGGATTAAATTAAAAAAATTATTAATAATTATTTAATTTTTATTAAATTACTATTATTTTTCTTATTATGTAATTAAATAATTGTTCATAATTTGTAATTATTAACAATTATTAACTAATTACTAATTATTAATTAATTGTTTTTAATTAAAAATTAAATTATTTCTAATTATTAAAAATTATTATCATCCTCATTATTATAATTATTTTGTATAGAAACTTTTTCCAAACTATACAATTCATACTCTTCCTTGTGCAACCCATTCCCCTATGAGTGTACCAAGACCTGAGTATCAAATGTGAACTGTAACCTGACTAATAATTATTAATAATAATAAATAGTTATTTTTTTTAAAATTATTCATAATAAATGGTTTTTAATTAATTATTAAAATTTATTCATCATTAATAATTTTTTAAAATTCATAAAAAATTATTAACAATAAATAATATTTTATTTTTATTAGGTTCATCAATAAATAGTATCCATTAATTAATTATTAATTAAATAAAAATTATTTTTAGTAGTTAGATGCTAAATAATTATTAACAATAATAATTATTAAATTGTATATTTAGTAATTATTAATTTATTAAAATTCATTAATAGTTAATAATAATCATTAGAAGTTATTTTTACTAAGTTTATTAGTAATTAATAATAATTAATTAATTTGAATTAAATAACAGTTATTTTTAATAAATAAAAACTAAATAATTATTTCCAATATTTATTAGTGAATTTTTAGTAATAATTATTAATAATTGTCAATTAATTAGTAACTAAAAATTAATTATTAATTATTAATTAGTAAATAACTAAAAATGTTTAATATTTATTAGTAATTAATATTAATTAATAATTAATACTTTTTAGAAATTCATATTTTTATAAATTAAAAAATATTATTTAATTACCAATTAATAATTATTTAGTAATTATTAATATGAAATAAAAATTATTAAGAGTTTATTATTATTCTTATTATTCTATTTTAATTGTTAAAAATTATTTTATTAAAAATTAATTAAACCTTTTAATTAGTAATAATTAATTAGTTATTTTTTAATATTACAAACTGGTAATTAATATTTATGATTATATAATATTATTATTTATTAATTAATATTATTTAAGTACTAAGTAATTATTAATTCAAAAATATGAAAATTCAATAGTTATTATTATTCAGTTATTTTTAATATTATTAATTTGAAACTAACTATTATTTGATTACTGATTAAATGGTAAATATCAACTATTAATAATAATTAGTAATTAATTTTTTATTTATTACTTTTATCAATTATTAATTTATATTTGTTTACAATTGATATCATTAATTAGTGTTGGGCAAAAATCCCTCAAGGAAACATTGCAGTATTTTTGGGTTGATTGTGTTTGTTGACAAAGCAGGTTTCCATGGAGAATTGTCAAGTTCCCGAGAATGTGTTGACAATCCATGTTAACAAAGAACGATGACAAAGGAAAGGATGATCTGGAGGCAGTACAATAGAGTAGTACAAGGTGGCGCAAAGACATGAGTTTCGTGAAGATAGGATGCATGGTTTAAAAATCGCGAAAAGTGGATTTCCATGAAGATCATATTTTTATATGGCAAAGGCATGAGTTTCGTGAAGATAGGATGCATGGTTTGGAAATCGAAAAGACCAGAAAAATGGAGGCGGTGATACTTCACGGTTACGTCAAAGCTTCACGAACGGAAGAGTTGAAGCGCATCGCGGTGATGAAGGGTTTCGTGAGGGAGCTTCATGGCGAAGGCGCGAAGGAATGTTGACGGTAATGCTCCGTGATTATGATGAGCTCCACGAACGGAAAATTGCAGTGGTGCTTCGCGATTTGGACAGAATTCCAACAGAAACTTCGGAGCTTCCTGATTGGTGATGACGTGGTGTTGACATCGCATGGAAGGGTCTAGGGTTGGTGGAATTGCCTATAAATAGAGGTCGACCCCCTCAAGAGAAGTAGAGAGAATTTTCAGAGAAAATCCTTTGCTCTTGATTTGCGAAGGTGGTTCGCGGACCTAGTGTGCTTCGCGAAAGAGGTGCTTCGCAGTGTCTATTGTAGCACCGCGAAACCTACGAGCTCCACGTTGGCTTTGTCATCTTCACGAGGGTCGTTGCTTTATGGCGACTTGAGCTTCATGAGAGTGCTTTGCGAAAATGCAGGAGCTTCGCGAAGGCTTGTTTGAGCTTCGCGAAATTGGGAGCCTCACGAAGTAGGGTGCTTTGCGAAGGTACTTTCCAAAGGTTGTTGCCTAGTGGTCAGGGGCAAAGAGGTATTCATCAGTGGATGAAAGTTGGACTTCAACAGAGCATCTATCAGCAGTTGAGGATGCATGCTTTCATGCAAATGAAGAGACCTACAGGTCTATAAACTGTGAGTGGATTCCTTTCACAGAGCAGTGAGCTTAGGAAGAGGAAGAAGGTCATCCTCTCCACCGGCAGTGAGCCAGAGAGAGGGAAACAGGGAGTGACCCTTGGGAAAGAAGTGAGCTGACCCTAAACTTTGTAAAGGCAGTGAGCCTGGGCATAGAAGTGATCTAGACCGAACATTGTAATCCACATCTAGTGAAGAATAGTGGAATTTGGTACGACCGACAACTTGTCGGCGTATGCTCCTTAGACGTAGCCCAGTGAGGGTGAACCAAGTCAAAATCTCTGTGTCTGCCTATTTTCTTCCCTTCATTGCATTCAAAGCATCATCATTAGATAAAGAAGTAAAGAATTGACCATAATTTACACACAAGAGAAAACAAAGTGACCCTTGTAATAAAGAGGTCAAGATCCAGTGGGGTAGGAAGAACTTTGAAAAAGAATATCCATACCCTGATTCACCCCCCCTCTCAGGGTATATAGGCCCCTATTGGCCATAACAATTAGTAATTAACATGATTTAATTACTAATTAATTACTAATTAATGATATTAAATATTTAATAGTAAATATTAATAGTAAATTATTATTTATTTATTAGTATTAATATTAATTTGTAATTAATTTAAAAATTATGCTTTATTATGGATTAGATACGAATTATTAACAATAACATGTTGTTAATCTATAAGGATTTACAGGGAACCCTCCCTTATAAAAGTGTTCTTTGAGTGGGTGTTTTACTTATATTTTTATATTACTTTAATAGACGTAATTTTTGATATAATTGTAGTTAAATTTAGCTAATTTTTTTGTTATATATAAATTTATAAATAAAAAAAATAAAACACAAAATTGGTTTTTCAGTTCATTTCAATGGAATTGGAGTCTTTAATTCCATTGGCACTAAACTATGATCAAAGGTTTTGAATCAATTATTTCAATTGGCCTCTGCATATTTGGGGCTCCAATGCCTTTATTGCCTAGTTTTGAAGAGAAAAAATTAAATCTATACTTATTTTAAATGCATTTAGTGTTTGGATTAGTGGTTAATCCACCTTGACTATTTGAATGATGTTAGGGGTTCAATCATTGATATCCCCCAATTGGGGGGGTTGAATTTATCATGGGTATTGTTGCATTGATGTAGTGTACTACATCGATATTAAAATGGCTGGTATTGTTAACTCGAATGGAATTTTTGGGCCATGTTATTAGGCCTTTGGGCCACCATGTCTCAAATCCACCCTGGGCCTTTGCGACACAAGGTCTTTGGGCTATGAAGTATAGATGTTTTGACAACCTGATAAACCCCATAATGATAGATCAGAGTAGTAACATACACCATGTGGAGCAATCTAGACCCAGGATTGAAGGATTGATATGGCGGTCACACTGTGTGAACACCACTTCCATTTTACCACAAAACCAAATACTACCCCCAGGGGTAAAAGTCCTCACTAAGGGATGTCAACTAACTGAGTGGGGACTACCATCCTTTTATATCCAAGATAATTCAATTTATCGATCACCACAATCATCAGGTGACCACTCACAATTACAATGGGGAAACCACCCCTCTCATATATGTTTAAGACTACTAAGAGAAAGTACCAATCCCACCTACATACATCCATCTCCCATTGTTATCAGAAATGGGACACCGAGAATGTTATATGACCAACACTCTTGACATCAACCATTTGAAATGCAGACTGGTGTCGAAGGCTATATGGAATAGAGTGCATTCCTAAATTCACGTCCTCTAATAAAAATAACATGCACCTAATATATATCCAATGATCTTGGGATGGTGGGAATCTCTTTTAGTTATGTACTCGCTCATAAGTACCAGGCTACCCCGCTACATATAGGTAACTAGTTGGACTAACCAAAACTCCAATGACAGTTGTACACGGATAAAATTAAAATAAAACTATCTCATCATGTAATGGGATTCAAATGGATGAATGCACAATTCCATCATGATCTATGTGAAAAAATAATTATAATAGGCTATTTATTTATTTATAATATGTAACAGATGATAAACATGAATTTCATCATATCAATCACATTTGACGATACATGGTGGGGCTTAGGGATTATTCCATGTGTTGAATTTAAGTATCCAATATAGGTCTTAAATTGATCATCTCAATTTATGGGTTATGATTCTATAAATGGTATGCTAATCCATTTTTGTATGAATATGTTATGACAAAAACATGTGATAATAACAACAACAACAAAATTATTATTATTTTTTTATTTTTTTATTTTTACATGACAATATGCCCACCTGCCCCCACCTTATCAAATTCTTTGTTTTTTTATCTATTAGATTTGTTAGAGAGTGACACTTTAATATTCAGTTAATGTTCCCCTAACTAGTTTAAATTTAGGTTTATAAAAAAAATGAAAATATTTAATTAGTAAATATATATAAAGAAAATTTTCTTGAAAAACTAGAAGAGATACCCAAAAACTAATCATGATCATCGGGGGTTGATCAGACTTTAACTAAAGTTAAAATAAAAAATTTATATCTCTAGGGGTAATCTAATATAACTATGGGTTTTTTAATCCTCTAGTCATAAACACTTTCATCAATGATCAATTCATATTGATATGGATAAAGGGGGAACCCATCGTAAATGTTAGGGAACTCTCTTTTCAAGTGTTCAGGTTTTTATTTTCAATAGAAAATAGAGGGAACTCACTATAAAATCATTAAGATAAAATTAAATTGAAAATAATTTTTTAAAAATTAATATTATAATAAATACCTTTTTACTATATTTAAGAAAATTTATAAATTTAAAATTTTGTATACTTTATGAAAATTTAATTAATTGGTAAATTTAAAAACATTTTTGTGTATATATGAATTATCAGATTAATAATATGTGTTTTGTTTGTATATTTTTATTTTGAATAGTAATTTCTAAAAAATAATAGATGTAAAAAAAGAGGGTGGATGGAGGGTTCAGGAGATCTCCTGGTAATGATGATAGTGTCTAGGGTTCTTCTCTGAGTATGGTGTTTCCCTGCAATTTGGAGTTTTATATTCTTTTTAGCAGGGTCAATCCACCCTATGGTTGATCCATGTAAACCTCTTCAATTCATGTTTATCATGGAGGGAATGTGAAAGATGACGATGCTAGCATGATCAAATTTTCATCATTGAAGACCTTCACTCATGAGAGAATAATATGTAAATGTATGATTGATCATGCTAAATCCAATTTGGATTATATTTTTAATTGGTTTAAGATTTAATTTTTTATTATTATTGTTCGAATGATCATGATGGCTGGGGATAAGCCTTTGAATGTATATGATCTTATGGTAAGACTCACTTCATTTTAGGGACTCTCATAATACATGTGTATTCCAATCGGGAAGGCTTTTTTCTATATCATCCTCTGAACTGAGGAGCTAAAATTCATAGATTGAGGATTTAGTTACATTTCATGGAATCTGGGCATGATCACCATCCATGGGTGGGATGTATGATTCCTTCCTTTATACATTAATAACACTATAGTTTAGGTATGGATTATAATTCTCATATTGAAATGGATATGAAGGCATCCTCATATATTGTTTGATATTTCATCGGTTGAGGGTGTTTCCATCAATTTGGATTGAACTTAAGAAAGAGATAGGTTTGGTCACTATACTATGATTTTAGTTAAAACTAACCTCTATTAAGCTTTGGTAGGTTAGTTTATGATTTCTATATTGAAAGATGATATTAATCAGTAGTTTATGTATAGGAAATTACCAAAATTTTGTGTGGATTGTTAGTCTCTTGGACATCTTCTAAAAAATTGTCTTCAGATTGATATCTTCTCATTTTTATTTACTAACTGCCATAATAAAAAAAGTATGCCAAAATTTTAATAAAAGGAAGTGTAGGGCTGGATCCTCCACCTCTCATCATGAGAGGAATACATAAAAATTCCAATTTCTAGAGTTTTGAGTGATGTGAAGGCGCATGAGATTTTTTATGGTAGTGATATTGTAGGTTCCAGTCATCAACTGCATGTGAAACCTATCCAGTTATTAGGAACTATTTAATTTCAGGAATAGGAAAATCACTGTCAGGATAACGTGATACATGAAACTATTGACAATACTAGTAAAATTGTAGAGACAAAGGTACCACTTTATAGGGACTCTGATCAAATAGAGCATAATTTTAAATCAAGGTTGGGGTTAGTCCTTCACCAAGGAGGAAAAAATGACACCATTAAAGATTCATAATCTTTTTGAACTCATGTAGAGTGGGGAGAAACTATCTAAATTATTAACATGGATGTTAGTTAATCTTTTGTTGTAGGTCCTCATATTTTAGAGTAACTTAACAAGCATTAGAGTTCAAATAACATTGGGGTAAATTAGGCAGACATGGAGAATGATGAATCACCAAAGAAAATCCCATATTTAGGTGTTTCTAAAAAGTTAAGGCAATAGACAATGAATTCTTTTCATCAACCCTTATGAATAATTATTTTCCATGGAAGGACTACTCAAATCTGAATCCCACCATGAAATCTAGATCCACCTCAGGTGGGAGGAATGATCACGGTAATTATTTCAATCCATTGAAATATGAATTTGATAGGGCTTATTATGATTATAATCCTCTTGAAATTGTTTATTGATGTTCTTATCATCATTTTTTATTATTGAAAGAGGGTAGGTTTTCTTGTCTGGACCTATTTCTATCCTCTTACATGCTTTTGTTTTTATGTTTAAAAAAGTGTCTTGGCCTCAGCTTTTCAAAAACAAAATTAAGTGGCACACACACAATTTTATATTTTGATGTTTTAATAATTTTTTTGTATGAATTAGAAGAAAGATGAATACAATTACAAAAATCTAGATTATTGATCCGTGAATGATTCTAACTTTCCAAAAGTCTTTGATCCACCACCACTTGTTGGTGTGTTGTTCTCAGTGGAAATTTCTCTGGATGATTTCAAAAATATTTTTTGAATATCAAACAAAAACATTTAGAAATCCAAAAACATAATTTTTAGAGTAATATTTCTAGATAATTTTAGATCATACATATTGATATTTTTGAGCAATCTCATCATCCAATTATTTTTTGATCAAATTAGTGTGAATCGAACTAATTTGATATCTCTATTTCAATCAAAAGATACCTTGGTTTGATCAAAGTGATACAAATCACAGTAGATGGCACCCATTTATATTTCAAAATCTCAAATCCAACCGTTATGATGAATCAAATTATTATCCACTTTTATAAAGAATTTTGTTTTATTTATTATTTGTTTTTTATATATAATATATATACATTAATATTTTTTACTAAAAGTATATAATTTTAAAATACTTTTAAACCCATTTTTAATTAATATTTTATTAATGAAAAAGAAGACCCCCAGAGCAGCTTTTTAAGGGTGGACCTTTGGTAATTCTACCCACATTTCCAATGTGGGGTTCTCAAAGGTTTCTGCACCTCATTAATCCTCACACACAAATGGGTCCCACAAGAAAACTCTTCATTTATTATATAAAAAAAATTATAACAATCCCACACTATTATTTATAAAATTAACTATCCATATCACAAGTTAATCATTATATATAAAAAGACATATTTCGATTAAAACCTTTACTTAGTATCAATATCTCAACGTATTATTAAATTTAAATTTTTTACAAACATTAATCTTGTTAATATTTAAGATTGAATAGATATATCATACATACATTTATCTTTCCAACTAACATCTGATTTTGTATCACATTTGAGGCCATGTGATTATATCCTTTTCTTGACCCCTCTAAAACGTAATCCCATAACACCTGTAAGAAGCAACAATAATTCTATGTTCACATAGGAAAAATAATACAATGTGTTTCCATTATTAAAACACATTACTTATTGAATCTTAATATTTAGTTAAGATTTTATAACTCAAAATATTATTATAGAGAATGATATTAACACTAAGTAGTTGGGGTAATAATTGTCAATATCAATAATCATCTTCATAAAATTCTTATCCAATAAACACTTTTATTCGGATCAACCTAAATAATTTGTTGGGTTTACATTTAAAAAAATATTCATTTTATGAGTTTTAATCCCAAATCTTTATTAGTTTCATGAATCCTCTCTCTTGGTAAATATTTTTTTAAAAATCCAAATGTTTTTATACATTTTCACATAGAAAATATTTATGGCACCATCTTGTAAGAATCACCTCACCTAACCGTGTCTCAAAATTTTATATATAGACATTCCATTTTAAATGAAACTATATAATTTTTATATAGTTTTTTCAGTTTCAAAATTGATAGAATTAGGTGGCATCCGACTAGACCATAATCCAATATTGAATAATATAAAGTAAATGAAATCATCTTTCTTCTTCGACAATCCTGCTCAGGTGACGACGCTTATCTTCTCTCAGTGATTACCTAGCACAAATGGTGGAAACTACACCCCTCCAAAATAAAGATGTGGGAAGATATTCATTTAGTGTATTCAGAACCACACTTTCACTGTTTTATTCCTTTATCTAACCCATTGTTTCTTCTTCCTTTCCCTATTATCATGATATGGCCAAGGGTTCTAGATCTAATCAATAGTTCACTACATCTCGTTGTTCTAACTTCAGAGTTCACAAAAGCTGTGGGATTTTTGAACCTGACCTTTGTAAACTATTCAGGAATCATCACCCTTCGGTGGAAAATTTTGACCGGTTCATCTTTGGTTCTTGGGGTTTACAAGACTGAACGATTATTGGACTCATAAAAAAATGACACATGATGATTCTCTTCTCTATCAAAGATGATTTGATTCTTTCCTAGTCCAGAGTTCATCGATCCTATAATGTGTGTCCCTTCTTCCTCCTTTAATGGATGTATGCTCTCTACATGAGAAGAGATTCTGCTACTACTATGTTTTGGTTATGCCTTCAATAACTCCCCTTCATTTTCAATACCCATCTAGTATTCATATGATTAGAAATCTTGAAGGCCATTTTTTTGTGTTTTGATAGTTGAAAAAATTCGTTTTGCACTAAATATCCACTAAAAATTCTGTTGAAGTGGATTTATTAGAGACTTAAATGGACTGGGATTGAATTATAGTAGGGGAAAATTATGGAATAAATAGGTATCAAACATTGAATCCAAGATAGATTGTTGTGTGTCCTACAAACATCTTGGTCACCTGCTCACCTCATTCCATCTCAGTGGTTGGGAATGTCATATGGGGATGGATCTGATAGTAAGGGATTTATTTGGGTAAGTGGATTTGGATGTCATTGGTTCATATTAGTTGAGTAATAAGAATGTAACATCAGTTGATACCAACCATAAAGAGGTAAGTCTTCTGAGTACCGATCGTAAGGTGGCACACAATTTTTATCATTTGAGAAGCAATTTGGATGATCATAAGAACACAGTTCAGAACTGTTTAGGGTTAGGGGATCCTAAGAGAATGCATGTATCCAATATTTTGGAACCCAGAACCAACAGACCAAAGGCCTCATCCAATGTCGATGTAGTGAGACTTGGTGTTGAAATATCCCCTGAGGTGCCCAGAGAAGAGACAAGTGAGAAAGGTCCTATAACAACTATGAGGCATGAGATTTCATTGTAAGTCACCAAAACTGGGATGGGGTATGGGTGAATGCTGTGAGTAGGTCAATTCTTATAAATACCATGCCAACTGTTATGATTACCCACATATTTGAAGGTCTGGAAACCAAAGGTATTTCTCTGGAACAAAGTGTTCCTATTTCTTTTGATATTGAATTCAAATGGAAGGAAATGTTGTTCAGGGGTAAATTCAAGAGATATGAGTTCTTGAAAACTATCAACTGATAGAACTAATGGTAAATATGGAATAGAAATTTATAGAATAGGGAGAAAGAAAGGTTAAAAAGACAACAGGGATTCCGAGAGTTTTATTATGACCAAGAGGAATAAATCTATAAGGCATAACTATTATTCTCATCTACCTAAACTAATGAAGACAAGGTCTTACAAAAATGTATTATCCCAGGATATGGATCATGATACCATTGATATTTTCTAGGAACCAAATAATGGTATGAATCTATTGAGTGAATGGAATTTGGACGAAAGTAGTGATTCTATGCTTTAAGAATAGGTGGGTGGAACATTAGAAAACCAATCTAAAATGAATGGGGGGGGATCTTTAGTTGTGGCTGATTTTATGAGGGAAGATATTTATAATCTAATTTACCCTCTCAATGTTTTCATATCTTTCATTAAGGCTGGAAAAGAAGATGAAAATATCCTTTAAATATTGGATCCTATGGATATCCCATAGTGGGAAGCTAATGAGAAAGTTGGGGGAAAAACCAAGACATGAGATCTTATCCTTTATTGATAGGAAGAAATTATGGAGAATGCCTTTTAAATTAATACTTCTCATGTTAAGGTTTATAGGATGAATAAAATAATGATCCTAGTGGATGAAAACAATGATAAAGACACATGGATCGGTAAGAAATTTCTCATTATGAAAAGAGTCTTCCAAAAAAAGGAAGATAAATGTGGAGGATTTTATAAAAACATTGGATAAGATAACTTTTCATTTTGAAGACCCCATCAAAGAAAATATGAATACCAAGATGAATTCCTTTAATTGAAAATTATATAGGGAGACTTATCCTAATAGATTCAAGTTTTTTAATCATTTTTTTGTTCATTATGAAGTTTTATGTTTTTGGATTAAACATTTTTGGTCTCCCACTTTTTATATAGAAATTAATTCTAAATAAAAAATTAATTTTCTATTAGTTAATATTCAATAATAGATTCCTAATTTATTCATACTCCTTTCGATATTTTATATGAGGATAAAGTTTAACTCCATGGTAAAATGTGAAATACATGTTTGTTTCTTTCTCACCCAAAAAACAACACAAACTCCAAAAGTAAAAGACCATCCTTATATAGATAATTTATCACCACTACTAGTAATCAACCTCCCATTGATGTATTCCTGTAATATAGACATATAATCATTATAGTCTAAAATTAAATATTTGATATATCTTAATTATCCAAATATTCTTATTATACATCTCTAATGATCCACACCATGATTACTATTATGTCTTTTCATTTAACATCCCACAAAATAATATCAGCTCTTGTACAATTCAATTCATAGATTAAAAAACCAGTTGAACTAGCATATTAATGTTGTGTTATGGCTCTTCTTGTATTTATAAATAAAAAAATAGAATCAAATAGAGTGTTAACACCCTTGAAACCAAGATGATGAAATTTATTTCACATCATTTCTATGTAATGAGACTGAATCAAAGAATAAACAATGTTTTTTGAACTTTAATAACTAGAATAGTATAAACTATTCCAAGATCCTTCATTTTATATATAGAGTATAAATAATTCTTTTTCCAATTTACTCCAATCATATTGTTTCAAAAAATTAACATATAATCTATATATAGACACACATTTACTCCATATAATTTTGTAAAAATTCAATAAACATATTTATCCACATTGTTATACTAAAATCCATGAGATAAAATAATAGAATCAAAATTTTCAAGCCATTACATCAAATTTTGTTGAAGATAATAATGAGGTTTAACATGATTTAATACTTTATTTTCAAAAACCCTTCTAATTATTCCACATAAATATCTTCATTTAATTGTTTATTTAAAAAGGTATTTTTAACCTCGTTTTTTTGAACATACAAATGAATAATTTATTCTAAAACAAATAAAATCATTACTGAATTAATCCAAGATATTGGTACATAATTATCAAAATAATTTGTCCCTTAATGTTTCAGAAACCTTTTGAAACAAATATATTTTTAAAATCCTGAATTCTACCATTAGAACTATAATTTTTTCTGATAACCCATTTACAACCAATAAGTTTTGAACCTCTTTGTAAATCCACAATGACCCAAGTATTTTTCCTTATAATGGAAACCAATTCATCCCTAATTTGTACTTTCATGAAATAAATATATCAATAGTTAATTGATTCATTATATGTCTGTGGGTCATGTTCTATAGTTAATAATATAAATATACTTTTTCTAAAGATTTTTTTTCTATAATAATCAAGGAATACTATGGAATTAAGAGAAACAAAATTGGGATGTAGATGATTCTTCATCCAAAGTCTGATAATACATTTAGTTTTAACTCAAGAATCTTAATTATTATATACTATTATATTTTAATTAAATATAATATAATATATAGTGTTATGAGGAATAATCACATTAAAATAATCTCTATAAAATTTATTTTCAAAAAACTATACATACATGGCTTCAATAGTTTAATTAGCTCCCAATTCCATAATTCTATATGATTTTATATTTTTTCATATAAAAACATATTTAATTTATATATTACCAATTTTAGTTCTTTTAGGATTAGGAACTCTATAGTAAGCTAAACACCCCCACACTTTAACATAAGAAATATTAGGTCTTCTACCTTTCCAAATTTCATAAGGGGATGACATTGTTTTCCTAGAGGTAATCCTTTTTTGAATATGAAATTCATACAAAAAATATTCACCCAATAAAATTAATAGTAACTTAGATTTATTAATCCTAAAATTTACCATTTCTAATAAAGTGGGATTTTCCATTCAGCTAAGACATTTTGTTGAGGTGTGTTAGGGGAAAACCTTTAATAAATTATAGCATTTTCTTTAAGAAACTCATTAAAAAAGAATTCACCTATATGAGTTTAATATTTCAATATTTTTGTTTAATTGGTCTTCAAATTAATTTTTATACTACTAGGACACATTAGATGATTTATCCCTTGTTCTATGAAGATATATATATATATATATATCCACTGTAGTAATCAAAAAAATTAATAAAATACATTTTCCTCCATTAGTTAATAAATCATTTAATTCAATAATATTATAATGTAATAATTATAATATATTATATTATTTTTTTCAACATTTTTAAAAAATTTCCTAACTATTTCAGATTCTATATATTCTTCAAATTTATTAAAGTCATTTCCAACATTAATTATGTTTAAGTTTTTCAATAATTTTAATGAATTATAATTAAAAGGTTATAATAAATAATTCCATTAATTAGAGGACTAAATCATGTAAAAATAAGATCCTATCATATTATTAATGGATATTTGATACATACATTCATTTGAGTACCCCTTCCCTACAAGCACACCTTTTTTCACCAAGATAACCTTGTTGAATTTGAATGAAAACCAAAATCCCCTCTTACATAGAAGATTGATAGAGACTGAATTATTTAAAATTTTGGGTACATAAAACAAATTATAAAGAGTCAAATTATTCCCAAGAAGTAAGCTCCATTACCATTCTTCCTTGACCAACGACATCAACGCATGTGTTATTCCCAAGGTGTAATTCCCTCATGATACTACTATCATAAAATGTTTTGAATATAGAATGATCATTTCACAAATGAATTATTTTCCATAAATTAGGAAACTATCCCATATTAATTGAATTCATATTTGATTTAGATATAATAACAACTAGATTCTATTCATGAATCATATTTTTAGTAGGTTTGTTATCTTTCTTTAGATAGAGAAATTATCTTTAAAAATGCCACAGTTTTCAACAGAAAAATAATTCTCATTTCTGCTTAGAATGATTTACTTTATTTTTTAATTGTTAAACTTTCTTCTTTACATATAAGAAAGATTTCGATGGTTCGTTTCCACCAATGATATTTACCTTGGTATAAAAGTTTGAGTCCATACCCATATCACCCAATGTTGATTCTTCTTTAATGAGAAGAAGATTGTAAAAATTTTCAAAGGAACTATCCTCACTCCTATTAATTATTGATTTAAAAAAGTCTTTCACATAGGTGTCAATTTCACTATAATTTCTCCAACCTAGAATGTTTTTGGTATATTAATCTTAAGGTAATGAATTTTGTATGAAATAACTTAGATCTAATGAACTTACTCAAACAACATATTGTTATTAACCATCTTGAAGTTAATTTACTATGAAATAAGATATTTATCATTACATTCTTACTCAGATTTGTTCTTGAATTTTATTGAATCCAATATCTCTTAATTGGAATTATTTTTTTCATAAATAGTAATAAAGATGATTAGATAATGTTTTGAGAATATGTAACAAAACTCAATCATCTTCTCATTTCTTCCACATTTCTCGAATATGATCGACTTGAGTCACATAAATGGGTGTGTTTTTAGGATTTGGAGAAGGCTCATCCGGAATGGGAGGAATGTTTGGTTCAAGGATGCAAATAATATTTAACACTATAACAATAAACTTCATATTGTACTTCCACAAGGGGAAGTTATTTTCCACGAAATGGTCTATCGTCACCATGTTTTGGTTCATCAATTTAAGGGTTTTGGAATCCTTTTTATGGGTTCTAACTTGTGTCAAAACCATTTTATATTCTTTATAATCATAAGTCATATGAAGAATATAACAAAAAAATTTGAATCTAAATTTTTGTACAATGTTAACTCTTCTAAAGGGTTTGATCCACCCACACTTGTTGGCATAGGGTTCTGAGTGGAAATTTACCTTTAGTATTTCACCAATATTGTTGGGATGTTGAACACAAAATTTAAAAAATACTACAGCATCGATGTTGGTGGAATATTTCTGGTATTTTTTTTATTTTAGATATTGGTCATATTAAGGGATCTCATCATCCACTTATATATGATCAAAATCATTTTGAATAGAGCTAATTTTATCTCACCATTTTTATGGAAAGATTTATTGGTTTGATCAATGTGAGAAATCTCTTAGTGGGGGCAGTCATTCGAATTTGGAACATTTGAAATCCAACTTCTATGACTAATCAAATTATCAGTCATTTTTATAAAATGATTTATTTTATTTTATTTTATTTTATTTTATTTTATTTGTTATATATATATATTAACCTTTTACTAAAAATATATATTTTTAAAACACCATAAATAATTTTGGAATATTTTTTTAATGAGAAACTCAATTTCTAATGCACCTTTTTATAAGGAATGAGCTTTGAGAATTATACCCAGATATACAAAGAGGGATTCGTAATGGTTTGTTCACCTTATCAATCCTCACGACCAAATGGTTCATAACAAAAAACTCTTTATTCTTTTATGATTAAAATTTTGTTTCAAATTTTATGAAATTTTAAGTGAATTATTTATAAATATTTTAATTATTCTAATTTTAATAAAAAATAAAAAATTAGTTTTTGTAAATTTTTGTGAGTGTTTTTTAAATTATCATCCATGTCTATATTAATAAAATTATGTAAATAATTTATAATATTAGAAAAATATTTTTTTCTTGCTTCAATAATCATTAAATCAATTTATTTATCGTTAACCTATAATATATTATTTATTATTTCATACATGAACGTGTGTTTCATTTTAAGCTTGAAAAATAAATATTTTATGACAGAAACGTTAACTGAATTTTTTATATATTAATAAGTTCATTTTAATGAAAGCACTAAAATATTTAAAATATACATGTGTTTAGTATGTATTTTATCATTTTAATGAGTGTTTTTTAAAATAATAAAAAATCATATATTCTTTGACTATTGAATGATTTATATATTTTTTGTTTCTTGCTTTTAGTAATACAATTCAGTTTTAATATTATATTATATAAAAATAATTTTGGAATATTTTTTTAAAATGTTATTGAATTAATTTTGGTGACATTACGAGGCGAGATCTAGAACCGGATTGGACGAATCCAATAAAAACAAACATAAAACTAAAAGATAATGGAAAAAATAACAAGGGGGGTTTACATATATATGAATGGGTCTCACCCTATAGGCATGTGTTACCTTTAGATGGAGGCCCTCAATAGCTTGCAGCCCTGCAATCCCAAAAGGAATAATTATCCATTGAACATTACTAGAACTATTTTCAGTTTCTATATATAAAGGGATAAATTTTATTCAATATATCTATCTTTCAATACATAGTAGACATTACACTTGGCCGCCTGAATCATTGCTCAATTTTTTTCTTCACTGGTCTATCCATTCCCAATGTATTATTGAAAGAGTCCCTTGAAAAAAGTCAAGGTGTGTGTGGAAGATACCTAGACACCTTAAAGGGCATGGTGCACCTAAATCTTCACCATCTATTTTCACATTAACCCACCTTAGGATCAGTGGGATCAAATGTGTAAACATCATCAACAATAGTTTTTTGGTCTTGTCAGGAACACCCAACATGTATGAAATATTCAAATCAATAATTTTATTTTTCGTTGAGCTTATTTGGATGTGAGACGAAACATGTACATATCAGTATATAAAAATGACACATTCATAGGTCGATACAGGCTTAATATCAAAGGCCATGCTATTTCTGGCCTTCAAAGTGAATTCCACAATAAAATACGTGTAAATAAACAATAGGCTATAGACCTTATCGCTACATATTTTCCCATCTATTGATTTCATTAGGTCAATGAATTATCTTACCATAGATATATCCACACCAAAACGATGCTGGATGTATTCCCAAATATCTATAGAAAATACATAGCCTAAGAGAAGGTGATCCAAGCTCTCCACTGCTCACATTCATGAGTGGAAATCTAAGGTAAGGTAAATTCTTTCCCTCCAAAATTGAAAATTAAGTGGCAATCTCCGCCTCCAGATATTCCACATGAGTAGTGTTATCAATGGCATGATGAAGCACCTTATAAATCTAGAAAAACCTGTGGGAGAATTTTTCTTATTCACAAAATTAAATATTTAGTAATCTCTAGTGTTGAATAATACATTGCTAGCTGGGGTAAAAATAATAATGTCCCTATCCACATAATCATACCACTATTCTTCCATGATCTGGTTGACATGGGATAATCTTAAATAACTCATGGAGATCCCTACCTAGATCTATATTTGACATCATTTTTATATTGTGTGGCATAGTGTTAGATCCCCTTAAACTCATGTCCAGCTATAGGGTGTCCCAAAAATTCCTAGTTTATTTCATACAATCCATCCATTTTGTGGAGTGAATATGATCATTAGATATTCACTTGAGTGCATGATTAACATTTGAAGAAATATAAAAGGCATTCCCATTTTCTATCTTTGAGGTGGGCCTTTCATTGATAAACTCAAGTGGTTTCTCCTGGTATGTCAATATATTCGGTGTGAATTTATTTAATAGTGAGTTATTGAATATTTGAAGGTCTTTGATTCTATGGCCACCCATGTCAATGATTTTTACTCACTCTTCCCAAGAAACTGAGATATGTTTCATCTCATGAATATATCCTATCCATAAAAAATATATGGTCATTCCTTGGGGTTACTTGATCAGGTTGCAGGTCCATTTATAGATGGAGAAGAAATAAAATAACTTTGAGTTAATCACCATGTTGAATGATCAGATTATTTCTACTTGTGACATACACTTCCCTTTCAACCTATACATAAAGTCTACAACCCTTGATGACATTCTTTCTAAGTATTTTCTCTAAACTTTCCCCCAAAATTGGGGGACACCAAGATATTCTAAAAGAGAGGGTCTAGATCATATGGTTAATATGAAAAACATTAGATGAATTAAGTGTGTACTAAAATTTCAATACAAGTTTATGAACCATTGATATCTTGAAAATTGTTCATATATCCAATATCATTGTGATTTTTGATATGTTTTTTGGATCAAGATATCTAAAAATTCTAAAAAAATAATAACATAAAAAAAATAAGAAATTTATTACACATACATAATGAGGGAAACCCCAAAATAGAGTAGAGTAACACCATGGGTAAGAAAATAGTGATTTCATTTTAATTATATAGGTCATAAACCCCTCCAAATATTATAATGAAAAAATGAAGGAGAAAAATATATCAAAATTAAATCAAGGAGAATAATCTCTCAAACCCCCCTCTAGAATAATATTAGAAAATACATCATGAAAACTCATTCAAGAGAATATAAAACTTGAGTTGGGTGTAATAGACAATCACTTATTATATGAGATTTCTTGCATGTTTTTTTATTGATACACATTTCTAGTGACACCTCAATGCAATCTTAACACACACCAAGAAATACTTTTGATTATTTTAAGAATTATTTATAGAAAAATAATTCAAATATTAGTGTCCAATTTATGTATATGAAAAATGATAAATATCCGACAATAACTTATCATTTTTTAAATAAATGAACTAAGTGTACATGTGTCAGGGATATTCCCTCAAATCTTATTATATATGTGATTTTATGGGATATATATGATTTAAAATTAAGAATTCCATAGAGTATGAATTTCATCGTTCCATAGGCATATTGTATGACTTGTTCCTATATCATATGGTTTTCTATAAGGGGTATTGTTTTTCGTGGAATATGATATCATTCCAATGTATATAATTAATATGACATTAATATATTAAATTGGTAACATTAAAAATTATTTATCTAATGCATATCATTATTATATACATTTCCTAAGATGAAATATATGAGAGAATCAATGCATTCAATTGATGAATATATGATTTTACTAGGATTATTCATGCATTTTTAATGCATGAGAAAATGTATAATGTCTCTCCCAGCCTTATGTAATGGGGATACAGACATAAATATGTTTTCTTCAAGCTTTCCTAATACTTGGCTAATTCTCCCTACTGCAATATTCCTTATTAGCCCTTATCATTTATGAACCATATCAGGGATATCATTGGGGGGAGGGTGAATTAGTGATCCCTTTCTTTTGAGATTTATTCCTTTAAATGAAAACACTTTGACCAGTTAATAGTTTAATCCTCTCATGAATAATATATTAAATAATGGAACATGTGACCCTAATTTATATGGTTTTTTCTTCAAATCCTACCGCTTGTGGTGATCAGTTAGTCACTCTAAGCAAATATTCTTCCACTATGTACTCAAGCAGTTAAACTGTAATGGTATCACACAATTCTTAAAAAACATCCCTTTTTATACTATGGAGTTACATTAGAGGGTCTTTATACTACACCTCAAAATTTCCAGCTTCCATCCAGTATTCTTGTAGTGTCACACAACTCATTCCTCATGATAATTCTCGACTTCCCAGTATAGTCCTTAATGTTAGGTCAGATAGGGTAATGAAAGATGGTCTGGGGGGGGGATGAATGGACTAGATTAAATAATTTAAAAAAATAATTTGATTAATTGAATTAATTATCAATGTTAATTGTTGTAGTTAAATAGTAGTTGAAAAATAAAAAAATACAAGGATGTTTTTTATACTAGTTTATTCCAAAGTGGGCCTACTCAACTCTTATACTTATCTACTCGGTGAGAGATGCATGTTAAATAAAAATTATTTCTATGTGGGAATAATAACCCAATTATAGAATCATTTTCTAGTAGAGGGATAACCAAGACACTAACTTTTGTTTGAGGATTCACAACCCTTATAACCTGAATTTAGTCAGAGAGAGTCACAACCCAAATAGTTCCAACATTAAATATATGGAGTCACAACCCTTAGATATGTACTTTAGAATCTAGGAGTCACAACTCTAGGAAAAAGAATAACAAATAATTATTTTTTGTGTAAAATCATAAAAAAATAGAGTGCATGTGAGAGATGGGAAATAGTTTTACATACTTATAAAACAAACAATAGAAGATAAACAATGAAAGCACTGGTACAGTTTCTTGAGATTTGAAATAACACTTATTTTCAAGGAAATTTTAGTTGAAGTAGAATTAATTTGGAACTTGAGAGAGTGTTTAGGTGATGAAATAGAGTCTCACAGAATGCTAAAAAATGCACAATGGGTTCAAAGTTCAAAGCACTTTCTCTTTAAAAAATAGAGTATCGAATATGTTAACTTGTGTATCTATTTTATATCCTCTCTCTCTCTCTCTCTATATATATATATATATTTATAGAATAAATATTCATTAGTTTCAGTAGATCTGTTTCTTTCGGATATTCAAAATTAATTGATTAAAGATCTTTCATAAATATATCCATAAAAAATGAAGCAATATTTTTTATTTATTTCTATAGAATAAATCTTAAAAAGAATTTAAAATAATATGAATATATATTCCAATAATATATATAGAATAATAATGGACTGGAATTATTTTAAACTATGATTTAAATCCATTCAAACCACTTTAAATTTATTCAAAATAGTTCCTAAAATCTTCCATCACAATCTGAAAGTAAATTCAAATATTTGAATTTAAATAACCTTGAATACAAAAACAATATTGGAAAAATATGTTGAAATAATTTATTAATTTTTCTCTATAAATATTTCACCAAAATCAAAAAAAAAATCAATCATAATACTTATATTTAATATAAATTTACCATACAGAAAAAATTCTCAAAATAATCCATATATAAATGAAAAAATAAATGTTCAGTATAAAATCATAAATTTGTTGTAGAAAAGTATGCTACATGAAAGTGGGCTACATGAAAGTAGGGTACATGAATTTAGGGTGTGCAAAAGTCCGTTATAAGAAATTAGGGTACACGAAAGTAGGGTACATGAAAGTAGGGTACATGAAAGTAGGATATATGAACGTATGGTACACAAAAGTAGGGTTCACTGAAAGTAGGGTAAACAAAAGGAGGGTACACAAAAGTAGGGTAAATGATTGTAGGGTTCTTGAAATTAGGGTATCCAAAGAATAATTTTCCAATGTAGGGTTGTCGAACCATACTTTACCAATGTAGGATTGTTAAACCATAGTTTGAAAAAGTAGGGTTTTCGAACCATACATTGTGAAAGTTGGGTTGTCAAACCATACTTTGATAAAGTAGGGTTTCCAAAACATACTTTGCGAAATTAGGTTCCCCAAAACATATATTGGGAAAGTAGGGTTGCCGGACCACACTTTGCGAAAGTGGGGTCACCGAACCATACTTTGTGAAAGTAGGGTTTCCAACCATACTGTGTGAAAGAAGGGTTTCTGAACCATACTTTTCAAAAGTAGGGTTGCTGAACCATAATTTGTGAAAGTAGGGTTTACAAACAATAATTAGTTAAATTAGGGTTTCTGAACCATACTTTGTAGAAGTAGGGTTTTCAAACAATTCATTGGGAAAAACTGAACAACCACTTTAAAAAAATTCAACAAAATTTTAAAGGCTCTTAATATTTTATTCAGATTTTAGTCAAGTAAAATTATTTGTATAATTTTTTTAATTATTTTAAATGAATCAAGAATAAAATATATCTGAGTTATACTCCTAATATTAAAATAAAATATAAGAAAAAACATTCAATAAAAATGGAAACTATGAAACAGTACTATAGAACTTAATATAATTTATTGGCCATGCAAAAGACCTTTTTAGACTTCAATGTAAGATAATTAAATAAATATAAACATGTTTTATTTATATAAAATCAAGTTTCATTTGAACATTACAACTATAAACCATGCAGTAAATCTAATATAGTAACTTTTCAAAACTTTTCTCTATAGAGTTTCTAAAATTGTAGCAGCAACTTCATTGAATTTTTTGATTTCTAGAAATTCATTTTCAGACTTCCTAATAAATAATGAATTTTAGAAAAATATTTTATATATCCAAAGTGATTTGAAACACAAAAATCCAAAAAATTTGGATTGATATATCATCAAAATATAGATAAAAATTAATAAAACAAAGGAAAAATATGCACATTCACAAACACTTAAATGGAAATTCCATGAACCAGTGAGTAGTAATTATACTACTCCATGTTATTGGTGAAGAAAAACACAATATTGATCTTAATATTAGTATTATTTAGTAATAATTAGTTAATTTCCTTCTATGATACTATTATATCATTGGAATCCTCCCCTCCACTCCTCCTGATTCTTCATCGATACCAACATGTGTTGTTCTTTTAGGTAAAATATGAGGTTCCAACTTACTAAACTGAATGTATTTTATCTTAGTAATAATATTCTAGAAACATACTCGACTTCTTATCCCATCACTATTTTTATATACATAGAGTCTTTAATTTTTTTATTCCATTTTTAATTTGGAAGCTACTCAACTCACAATAATAGGTGATCATTTCATTTCAATCCGAATGACATTTCCCATTTTTAATTCTCATATCAATCTGAAAAAATTCCAATTAATTATTACTTAAGATTTGAAATATTTTTAGCTTCTTACATTTTTTAATATCACAAAATCTATCCAAAAATGTATATGACTTAACAACTTTTGTATTTAATCCACGTGTTCATGAAAACATGCATCATTTCCCTGTGGTTCTTCTTATTTGTGAAGTGGAACTCATCTTAGAACTTTTCAAAATTATATCTTGGATTACATACCTTGTAGAAATCGTGGTTTCATGTAAGTACCCATTGATATTTCTATTTTAAGTACGAAAAGTGTTTGGTTTAATTTTAGTATGCTTTAAAAGACTTATGGAATGTTTTTGGGCTTTTTTGGATATTCAGAGTTCGAACATCGTTAGTAGAAACTATATAAATTATAAAGGAAACCATGAAAAGTGAGACAATTAGATCTTTTTATGTTCACAATTAAGTGCATGGTTTATCCAAACCATGTGGCCACCTAGGATAAACTGTGCTTCTGTGGATATATTAATTTTCATGGTTAGCGCATAGTTTTCCTAACCATTTTATTGACCATGCACTTTTTAATATTAGATCCTAAAAAATCATATCTTACTTGGTTTAGCCAAAAATCCACTCATTTTTCCTCAATTTCATCCCTAACTCTATTATTATTCCTCCCAAAGGATATAAAAACTCTCCCCTTATATTCATATGCAATCCATTAGAAAATCATGGGGCATTGAAGGCTAGATTGCTTAGTAAGTCGCAGTTCTTGAGGTATTTTCTTAGTTCTACTCATATTCCCTCTATTGGATTCTTATATATGGTCCGTTTTGGATATTTTTATGATATTTGATGCCAATAATGATGATATTTGGCCTTTTGGATATTTGGTAATGAGATCCAAGGTATTTTTTGGAGATTCAACCATGTTTTGTTGAATAATTCATGTTGTTCTTTGTTTTCACAATAATTTTTGAGGTGTGTGGCTTCTCTCTCAACTCCCCTTGATAGAAGTAGAATTACTTATTTCAAATTGAGTTTTTTTCTTGAAATTTATTATGAGATTTTTGTGAAATTTTTTATGTAAACCATATTTAGTGATAGTTTATGGAATTGTGAAAATTGTGTGTCTTACTGGATAGTGAATGTGGTAACATGATTTTGAAATGAAACTTTTAAATGGTTTATTTGGTTTTGTTTCATGGAAAAGTGTTATTAATAAAAGTATAGTTTTATTTAAATGGTTTGGAAAAGGATGTGATGAAATGGTTGTCGTATTAAATGGTCAAGCGTGAGTTTAATGGGATGGATATTGGTCATGAAGTACCACCACCAAAGGGATGGAGTATGGATGTGAAGTTCCACCATAATTGGAAAAAATAAGATTTTGTGGGTGAGTGGTGTGTGTGGTTGTAAAATAGAATGGGTTATGCCAAATGAATTCATGAAATGGTTGGATTAACTTGTTGGGTTTCTTTCCTTGGAAATGGATTTAGTTTGGAAAATTGTTTTGGGATGAAAAATATTATACTTAGAAATTTTTGGTATTGAAATAATCTATTTTGGATAATTTTATTTAAACTATTTTATATAATTTTGATTACATGTTCTATCCTAGTGGCGTGATTTTTGGAAATAGTTTGTGGAAAACATACAGAGTTTAATTACTCACCCCCTTATTGGTCACTTTTGTGCATTTTAGGGTATCATTTATTGGGATATAGGTATAAGAAATGTATTACATTTATTTATTAGTGATTCATGATACTTGTGCTGGGATTGTTGAGTTAGATCATAGATCTTGTTGGGAGTTTTTGAGTTGGTGTCATTGGAGTCTATGATCTTTGTTGATTTTTCTTCTACTTTCTAGTTTATGTTGATCTTGGTTTCTACTTTTTATTTGAGTTTCAAGGTTCTTGTTGGTCTCATGTAGTGATTTTTGGTTGTGGTTTTTATATTTTATAAGGGTAAATCATACCCTGATTATATTGAAGCGCTTGTTATTTATTTCAAGCCTTTCACATCTTGGGGATGTCATATAAGGATTATTATAAATTCCACCATTACTCAAGACAATGGGGAGGTGTGGGATGTTACAAATGTTTCCATTCTTTATGGGTCTAAATATTTTAGAGTTGAAATTAATTCTAGTTGAGTCATCGAGTAGGGTTTGTAGAAAGGTGTATGATTTTTTGGGACTTGAAATGTAGAGCATAAAAATTAATAGCTAACCTATTTATTCTGAATATCAATTTACCATAGAGTTGGGTACATAAGTGTTTAAAATAAACTTTTAGGAGTTGTAATATCATTGTCACAATATTAACTAATGAGAAGTTCACGACATGAATTGATTGAAATTACTTCCCAATAGGAGTGATTATTTCATTTTCAGTAATGATTTATCATTTTATGAAAAGATTTTGTTTTTTGAAAAGTATAGAAGAATGTTTTAAAATGTGAAATTTTGAAAATAACATGATGGTGGTATTTGTAAAATGGTTTTATTTTCAAAAGAATAGTGGAATTATCAAATATTGGTTGAAAGTGTGGAATTTTGGGAAAGCCTTATTATGATAGCTATGATATGGTAAATCTGAATTGTTAAGCCTTCAGTTATTAGTGAGTGAGACTTATGATGTTTTTTTTGTGTTTATAGAAAATGTAACCTAGTAGGAATCATAGAAACCAACCAAAAGAGGTGACTGAGAATATGTTTTCACCTGAGCCTTATTTGAAACAACTAGTCTATATAATATTTCAATATTCTTAGGGTGTAGATAGTGGGAACCAAAGGGATGAACCCAGGAAAGTGGATCATTCCATTTAGTTACATATGTAGAATCCTACCATGTTTTTGGGTGATTCTGAACCAGAGAAAGAATATGTGTGACTAAATATCTTGAATCAAATATTTTATTTCCTTGGAACACCAATAGAGTTGAAAGTCAAGTTGGAGATGTATTTGTTGGTGGATCTTGCACGCTAGTGGTAGGATTTAACAGCTAATGATAAATTTGATCAAGGCCATGCATGGGAGGATTTTTAATAATTTTTTATCAAATAATTTTATCCTTGTATGTTCAGTATTGCAATATTGACAATCTTTTTCAGCTTGGAGGAGGAGAGCCTCTTAGTGATAGAGTATGTGGATAAATTTACGAATTTAGTATACTTTTCACCAAATGTTTCTTTTAGTACATCCTTGAAGGAATGAATTTTTGAATCAAGTTTGAGGCATGATATTTTATCGAATATTTTCATGCTATGTATAATGGTTTATATAGGTATGTTCAATAGAGCGATGGTGGAAAAAAGGGAAATAACATGATCTATGGGTGGATGGAGCTTGTTGATACCAATGGGAAATGGTGGGAACTCTAATGATGGGAACAAGTGGAAAAGGGAAACATATTTCCAATGTAATGGAATGGATCATAATCAGCTGGATCAATAAATCTTCCCCCAAAACCTAAGACCAAGCCAGGATGTTTCCAATATGGTTTTTTGGACCACATCAAGGAATATAGTATGAAACCACCTAGATCATGCCACAATTTCAACTATATGGTGAATATTTAGTGATATTGTCATTGTGCTCTAAGGTTCGGTGTTTGGAACACTTCTCATGTTTTATATACATTACGCACTTTGATGTAATGGGAGAAGAATAATACCACTCATCAGTAGAGCCGAGAAATCCATGATGATTCTATAAATACCATTACTCTTCAATAAGGGAAATCTCAATAGGGAAATAAAGAACAATGTACATCAAATAAGTAATTATATTGAGCTGAGAAAGATATTGTGGATGATAGATGGTGAGATGTTGGATTATTTTTAATTTTAAGCTTATCCAATCTATATTTTATATGGGTGAATCCCATTCATTTATTTTTTCTCAAGTTGTTGATTTAATGTTCTTAAAAGTTGAGATGATACCCTATGTTTTGAAAAATAAAACATCTCTTAGTCAAAGAGAATGCATAGAATTTGTGTGTATGGAATGTTCTATTACCATTGATAGAGTTGATTTGATATGGGGTTTTCCTTTGATTAAAAATGTCTATGAAATAATTATTGGTATGGGTTAGTGGAGAAAGTTCAAGGCTTTCATTGACTGCTATACATGAAAGGTTCATTTCACAAATCCTGATGGTATTAAGCATATATTTAATGGGGATAATAATGTAAAGGAAATTGAAAAGATATTTTTAGCAACAGAATTGGAATTATATCATACCAGTTAGTAGTGTTGACTTTGGAATTGCTGGAAAATACTGAGAACAATATTTTTCTAGTAGTTGTTGACGAGTTTCTAGTTTTTCCCCAAACATTTATTAGGGTTTGAACTCATAAATGAAATGGAGATTATGATTTATCGTTTTATTGGGACCATTATCATTTATATTCTGTCTTAATGAATGGAACCAATATAATTAAGGGAATTATATGTGTATTTGGAAGAGCTGGTGAGTATAGGGTTCATTCGGCCTACCACGTCTCTGTGGGTAGTACTGGTCTTGTTTTTCAAAAAGGAAGATGAAAATCTTTAACTGTGTGTCGATTATTTTAAGATAAACCATGTTATTATAATGAATTGGAATCCACTTCCAAAAATTTATAATCTTTTGGAACAGTTGAGAGGAGCCTAGTGATTCTCTAAAATTGACTTCTGATCAAGATATCCCTAATTGCAGGTTTATAAGGAGGATATTCTAAAGATGACTTTTAGGAGTAGATATGGTCATTATGAGTATATGTATTTGCCTTTTGGACATAATAATATAACATCCCTCTTTATATAATTGATTAATTGAATATTTCAGAGATATCTATATTCTTTTTTGGTTGTTTTAGTGTATGAAATATTAGTGTATTAAAGTATAGGGGCTGAGCATGAACAACACTTGGAGATAGTGTTGGGAATCTTGCAGGATAATTGGTTATATTACAAACATTAAAAGTGTGACTTTTGAATACAAGAGATATGTTACCTTGGAAATGTAATATCTAAAATATGTGTGTTTATTGATCGAGAAATTTAGAGGCTATTATCTCATGGAACCCGCTAAATAATTCCTTCGATATATGCTGTTTTCCTATTCGAGCTAGTTATTACCGACATTTTGTTCACGATTTATCATGACTGGCTTCACCAATGAAAAAAATTTTGAGAAAAAAATTTTCCACTACAATATATCAAGTAATTTTAGAATTATTTTCAAGAGATTAATGTTACCCTTACATCAGCACCAATCTTGGATTGGTTCTAGCTGAAATGCACTTGGAATGTAAAGAAAAATTTGAAGTTGCAATTTTATTTTCAGTTTCTTTTATTACCAATTTGGTTGAGATAGTTAGGAAGGCACAAGCATCCATTTCAAAATTTGTTTCTATGAACTTAAAACTAAATTGTTGGGAGACCATTATGGGATGGAAGAAGAATGGGAGATCAGTTTTGTAGTTTCAAAATAGGATGGTCGTACCATTGACTTTTTTGGAACAAATTTTTCATAATTACAATTATTCAATATGGGATGTTCATCCTATAATACATGATATATACAAGGTTTTGAACATAATATTTTGGTTGGTAGGAATGAAAAGAAATGTGGTTGAGTTTTTTTCGAGTTTCTTAACCTATCAGTAGGTTAAGGAAAAACATCATCGACCAGAAGTAATTTTTTAGTCTTTACCTATTATTTTTTGGAAATAGAAGTAGATAGCCATGTATGTTATAACAGGTCTCCTAAGAATGGTTTAGAAACATGATTCTATATGGGTGATAGTGGAACAACCCACAAAGTCGTCCCATTTCATCCCTATTCATGAATCTCATTTTGTAGAATAATTTTATCAAATATTTATATGATAGGCAGGAACAACGCATGATATACTAGTTTTGATAGCATTATATCACGATATGATGTTTACATATCATTTCTGGATATCCTTACAACAACCCTTTTGGAATCAGTTGGCCATGAGTATGATGTATCATCCTAAGATGGGTGGACAATTCAAAAGGATGATACAAATGTTATAAGACATTCTTCGGGCTTCTGAAATGGATTTTGGTGGCTCATGGAAAGATCATGTACCATTAGTGGAGTTCTCATATAAAAATAGTTTTTAGGCGTCAATACATGTAGTTCATTTTGAAGCATTGTATGGGCATCCTAATTATTATCCAATTTGTTATGTGGAAACCAGTGAGACTTCACTGGTTGGGATAAGCCTTTTCTAGGAGACAACCGAAAATATTTAGTTGATCATGATGTGAAATGAGATGGATTAGAGTCATCAGAAATCAAATGAAGATCATCATCGATGGACATTTTCATTTGAGGTTACTGATCATGTGTTATGGAGAATATCTCCATGGATTTGACATCATTGTTTTGTAAAATAGGGAAAGTTAGATCCTCGATACATGTGCCCTTTTTAGATACTTTAATGAGTAAGCGAGGTATAATATCAGTTGTATTTTCCACCACGGTTTAGTGTAGTGCATAATGTGTTTGTGTATGTCATTTGAAATAGTATCAGCATGACCATGACCATGTGATTTGAATGGATCACGTAGACCTAGATCAGAATTCTTCATTGGTGGATGTTCGAGTAAAGATTGTGTATAGGAAATGTAATGTATTATGTGGTAAAAGAAAGTTTCTAGTGTGGATTATGTGGACACATGGTCAGATTTAGGAATAAAATTGGGAAAGTGGGTAAGAAATCGATGAGCAATGAACCAACCTCTTTCAGGACAACAATGGTCTTCTACTTTCTAGGAGAGGAAGTTCCAATGGTGGGGAGAATTTAGTACCCCTATTTTTGAAGTAATTATCCATTTATTTAAGTATTTTAATCATATAAATAGTTTTTGTGATGTTTTGGAGGGTTTTCAAAACATTTAGAATGATTTTGGGGATTTTTTGGAGGTGCACGTTTCGAGCATGGTTAGTATAAACCATGAAAATCATAAAGGAAACTTTTCAAAGTGAGGAAATGGACTCTTGGTAGGTGTATAGTTTGGTTCATGGTTTGACCAACCATACGACCACCTAAGAGAATCCATACTTTTGGGGATAGAGTCCTTTGCATGGTTAGTGCACAATTTTAGTAACCGTGAGACTAACCATGCATGGTTTAATGTTAGATCCCAAAAAGGTGAAACTAATTATTTTTATCATAAAATCTACTTGTTTTTCTAATATTACAAACCTAACTTGGTTTTTGTTCCTCATAAAGGTTTTAGAGACTTTCCCTTTTGATCTGGGAGAGATCCTCTGGAAAGTATTGGATTGTTAAAGGCTAAATTGGTTGGTAAGTCTCCATTATTGATATTTTTATTTGATATTCTATTATTTCCTCTATTTTACTCATGTATATGATCTGTTGGGAATATATATATGATATTGGATTCTAATAATGATGATATTTGTGTGTTTTCATGTTAGGAAATGATATCTAAGGTGGGTTTTTCGAGATTCGACCCGGTTTTTTTGAATAATTCCTCTGGTTATTTGTTTTCTCTATAATTTCTAATGTAAGTGAATTCACTCTCGACTCCTCTTTCAATAAAAAGAAAGTTTTATTTAAAATTGAATGTTTTTCTGGAATTTTATTATGAAATATTTGTGAAATGGTTTTTGGAAACCATATTTATTGTCTGTTTATATAATTGTGAAAATTGGGTGTTTCGATGGAGGTGAATGTGGTAACATGATTTTAAAATGAAAATTTTAAAATGGTTGTTTGGTTTTTATTCATGGAAAAGTTTTTTCAATAAAAGGATAGTTTTATTTAATTTTATTTTCTAATATTTTTTTGGAATGGTTGTTAGAATAAATGGTTATTCATGTGTTGAATGGGATGGATATTAGTCGTGAAGTACCACCATCAGAGGAATATATTATGGGTGAGATGTTCCACCACCAATGATAATATAAATCATGTGTGTTTGAGTGGATGTATGTGGTTGTGAAGTAGAATGGGGTTTTCCAAATTAATTCATGAAATGTTTGGTTTGACTTGTTGGGGTTATTTCCTTGGAAATGTCATTGGTTTGGAAACTAATTCTGTACTAAATTTTGTTACCTAAAAATGTTTAGATTTGATGTAAATTGTTTTAAATTGATTTATATAATAGGTAAAACATGTTCAATCCTAGTCTCATTAGTATGGATGTAATTTGTGGAAAACCTACTGAGTTTCCTTACTCACCACCTTCTTTGAAACATTGGTTCATTTTATAAAATCATTTATTGGGATAAAAGTAAATGTAAAGTATCACCTTTATTTAGTGGTGATTTGTGATACATGGGAATAGATTGTGGTATCAGAGCATTGATCTTTTTGGGATTTACTTAGTTTTTTTCTATAGAGTTCTGATTTTTTTTATTTTTTCTTCAACTTTGTAGTTCATGTTGATATTGGTTTCTTCTTGGTACTTTGATATACTTTCATTTCTTTGGTTCTACATTGAGTTCTATTACATTGTTATCATGAATCATGTAGTGATTATTGGGTGTGTTAGTTTTAGTTTCAAAGGTAAAATCATACACCAATTGTATTAAATCCCTTTTCATTTATCTTCATCCTTTGGTGTCTCGGGGATGTCACCTAAGGCCTATTAGTAATTCCACCTAGACTCAGACCAATGCGGAGGGGCATGATGTTACATACCTCTTCTTAGTATTTGTATTGATTGGATATCAGTTCAAAATCATTGATTTATTTTATATCACTCTTCTTATTTCATTCTTCACTAAATCTCCCATTTTTCTTTTTGATATGTGATCTTCATATTGTTCATTAGGAATGTAACCTATAAAGTATGATTTCTCTTTTTTGTGTATGGTAGAATGAATTTTAAAATTTTCTATACCGTTCATTTGTACCTTACAATGTGGTACCCTATGATGGTACCATGAGAATATCTTTTTCCATACTATTCTCTTAGTTTCTTAGTTTTTCACAAAGGCTTATACCCTATAATGATAGGTTGTACTCTATGAAGCTCTAGTGGACCATACTAAGGTACCTTATGAATATTGAATGTACCCTATGAATTCAATTATAAGTTCCATGCCTTTTATAATTTTAACTTCTTCTCCTCAGTATATACCTTATAAAGTCTTAGGGTTATACCCTATGATGATTCCATTATACCCTATAACGTGTTCATAGTTCCTCAAATTTTTACTCAGGTACAATAATTTCAAAATTTAATCATGTATTCTAGAAGCCTTTAATATCCCCATTGTATTGCTTCACAAATTTCACAAAAACTATTTAAAAGTGATCTTTTTCATCCAACTATAATTTTAATAGATTCCATTTAAGATTAACACATCAATCATAACATTTTGGAATACTCCTTGAATATTCCCAACAAGAAGTTCCTAGTAGATTCAGTTCAACTCCATTTCCTTTTATGATGGCATCACCACATCTTATATTCAAATCTTATTATCGAAACATATTGATTTTTTAGAAATCATTATATACTTACACATTGAAAAAAAGTGAAATCCATACACGAGATCATCAATATCTAACACTATATTTACCATAAAAACCCTAAAACTCATATGTCAATATATGTGTTTGATATCCATGAAAAGAGCCTTGTAGGGGTGGAATCTCACGCATCTTCTAATTTTTCTTCTTGGGAAAAAAAGAATATTTAATACAATACATTATACCTCTTAAGATACTAATTACAACTAGATTAACACTATTAATAGAAGGATATAATTACTTTTACTATATAAATGATCCATTAATGACCCACTATAATTCAACTTAGGCCAATTTAGTGTAGAAAACAAGAGTGAAAAACATAGACATAAAGGCTATCAATTAGTCAATTTGGCATGTGGTACCATTCTGTATCACTCACTTTAATGGTTGTATATACATATGAATCATGAAATAATGTATCAAACAATTATCTCAACAAATATATCAAAATAATTCAAGTGCATAATCTGAAAATACCCCTTTTCTGTTTTCTTTTCCATCAACCAACAACTCCCAAAATTAACAGCACTCATAAGAATAAATCATCAGTAGAAAGTTTGATTGGGATACATCTTATTCCAAACATAATGGGTTATCCATAAATTATAGATTTTATGAACTAATAAATCTCTTATTGTCCCATATTTACATTTTATTCCCCTTAAGGGAGCACTCATTTTCTCTTCATCATGGAAAATAGAACCATGCATGAATGGAAAATTATTTTTCTATGCAATTGTGACAACAACTTCCAACTTACCCTTTATTTTAACTCCTTCAATTGCTTAAAAGTTAGTAAAACTAAATAAATATACAATGGGATAAGGATGGTTTTTCATTTATCCTAAAAAATCCAATATTTTTATAATTATCTTTTAACCAATATATTTAGTTCCATCTAGCTTTTAAATTTGTAGATCACTTCATTCTTATTTTATTTTCATTGATTTATTAGTTCTAAATTTTCATAGGTAATATGTGTTTTTCAATTTCATTTTTATTTCTCCATGTGTGGGGATGAAATTTTTATATCTTTTAATAAGTCACTTCTTGTCATTGGGTATTTCTATTTATAACAACCCATACTTTTCATGGATAGATATCACATCTTAATAAATAAATATTAATTATATAAAAACAATTTCTACAATATAATATTGGTCTAGTTCCTTTGAAACTTGGACATATAAACAAATGGATTATAAAATATATACATTATCTCCCACTAATTTCTTCATAAATGACACCCTTATTAAAAATATAATAGTTAGTACCTTTATTAATAATATGGGGAAAGTAAACACAAAAAAGGGAGAGCTCAAATGATCAGTAAGGGTAAAAAGGGAGATACAAATGATCAATTGAGAATAACATGATCATAAGAGACTGAGGATATTATAATAACATTTAAAAATTATATCTTACATATCATAAATCATAATCATGAGTTATGGAAAAATCTTGAGAGTTTATAGGACTTGAATCATCTATGATTCAAAGAACATGATCCCTGATAGCATAAAATAAGCGTAGGAGATAATTTCATAGCATACAAATAACTATATAAAATTATTTCTATAGTTTTCAGGTCTTACTAATAAGTCTATCATAGTGGAATGAATTCACTTCCCAAACCACCACAGTATTCAAGGTTCAATCCCAAGACTAAAATATGGGACATAGTCCCTTACTCAACTGGGTTTGCTGCTCATTTCATTCACATTCATCTCATTATATATCAATATTTACCTGAAAAATTTGAGGGAGATATAGGTTACAACAATCATTGGTTATAACCTGGACATCGCCCTTGGTTATAACATAACCACCTTACTTAGTTATAACGTAACCACCACTATTAGTTATAATGTACCCAACAACCTTGGTTATAACATAACCACCGTATCATAATGAAAACCATAAATATGTGTAGAATAAGATTATGAAACAATAATCATATTATAATATCATAACCCATGAAAATAAAATGGGGTTCACAAACATTTCATCAATTCACTAGAGCACAAACCATGGAAAATAAATGGGGTTCATAAACTTTAACCATCCAAAGAAATATTAAAAATGGTGTCGATGGATTGTACCCCTAGTAAATCTTAATTAATATCAATGCATTTCATCTTCGATAGGAAATTATTTTGAAAGAACAATTGGATCATTTCATGAGGAAAATGTAATTCTTCACTTTTAAATAACATTTTTAAAACATAACAATTCCCTTATTATGAAGGAAAATATTTTTTTTGAAAATAATATTGGAAAATGTAATTTAATTATTGAATAATTAATTGGTCAAGATGTTTGTAAATTACTTTCATTCTATATATGCTAAAATAAAATATTCCTTTCATATTTTTGTTGAAAATTTAAAAATACCTCATTAGGAAAATAAAGAAATATTACTTTTAGGTAATTTCATAAAAAATTCAAACATGGGTAATAATGATTTTAAAAAATCATAAAAGAATAGTAAAAACTATCTATAAATAATTTTTAAAAAACATATATATGGAAGAAAAAGGAATTTTAACCGAAGGGAGAAATAAACATGATTTTCCTTAAAAACATATTTTCAGTTTCATGAGAACTTAAAGTGAGGAAAATTAAAGGAAAACATTTATTTTAATTAAATAACAATATTATTATAAAATTCATGTGTTTCTAGATAGTTTGAACATAATATTTCATCCACAAAACTATAGTCATAAAAAATCTGGATCAACAATGAGATCATAACATTAAACCCTTATCATTTTGGTAACTTTTGAATAATACACCCCATGAAATAATGAACCTTATATTGATATTCATATCCATTAATTTTCTTTAGAATGATAATAAAATAAATTTAGGGCTTGTATATACACCACACAAAAGAAACAAGTGGTGAATATGACTTTAGTCCCACAGAAATAAATGTGAGAAGAAAACCCTTTACCATCAGTACGACTTCTTTAATAGTCATTGGAACATACTATATAATAAATATATATTTATTATTAATTAATTATATAACCATACTCATATATATTATTCCATATATTATTTACTTATAACCATTTTATCACATGTTTGTTAACATTTGTTTTATTAAAATCACTGTTCCAGGTGATATAGGCTTTATATTTAATGTATGATCTGGTTAGTTAGTTTTGGTCCTTGTATTTTTATACTAGTAAAATAATCTATATAATTTTTATAATGATATAATTATCATATATATTAATTATATACATGTTTCAGAAGACCATACGTATTCAAGAACGTTGTTTCTATTATTTGACAGATGGAACAAAATAAAGATAAACAATAAATCACTGTTATTGAAATTTTATTATATCATATGTATTTATAAAATCCATCTGTATTACCATCCAAGTAAAATATAATTAAAAAACAAATCACTTTACTTCATGGAGGTGGAATTCCACACGTTTGAATGTTCGACGTTATCATTTCCAACTTCTTGTAAGTTAAGAATGTAGATATTATATTATCATTACAAAAGTATAATTATGTCATAAGTTTAATATATAAACATCAAATCCATTACAATTCCCATCCATAAAATATTGTGATGAGAAATGTTTTTTATTTCCATATAGTGATGGTAAGTCATGCATAAACATGATTGATATTGCCACTTCCCATTTGATAAATATTGGGTCAAAAATGGTTTTTTAATAATCAGAATAATATTTATATATTTTTATGATACTGAATTTATTATTTTATGATTAATATAACATATTTAGACAACGTAAAAGTATAATTGAAAATAAAGTGATCAGTTAAGTTGAACACCTCTTATTTGAAATAACATCTTTAGATCTCTTATTAAGGGACTTAAAATTAGTGTTTGGGGGTGAAAACACACCAATAATGTGAATAGTTCATTGGATAAGATACAATAGTAGATTTTTATAGCATCCCGCCTTTTTATAACATAAACTTTCATTACATTACACAAATCTGAGGATCTTAAAGGTTTAGTGTCTTGGAAACCAGGAACATAAAACATTCTTCTTCAACACTTGAAAGTCTTCTCCTTAAGTTCATCCTAGGTTAATTACTACATCTCATAACCTGGGGACATACATCAAAAGAAAGGGTGAGCAGAAGGCCCAGTAAGGGAAACAAGCGAAACATTTTACATATGAACTTGAGATACATCAATAAAGTCATGAAAAGAACTTTAAGGCATGATAATGAAATAATGAGGCATATTATAATAAAAATAACATTTTCATAACAGAAAGATGTGGCTACAAAATTTAATATTGACAATAATTTCGTTTCACCAAGGTCCATCCCCAAGGTGTCATTAAAAATTACCAAGGTTATTCACCAAGGTATTAGTCTAAAAGGTCATCTCTAGAGATTCAGTCTTTACCCAATGCATTGAAGCGCTATCTGGGCACACCCTTGACATGTATTTATTATCATGTGAGCCACATATATCATCATCAATAATTTCATAAACAACCCATATAGCATAAAAGAAATGGTTTTCATTTCATAGTCATAATGTTTTAAAAACTGCTTTACGGACATGATCTTTATGTCACTTGAAACCCACAGAAAAGGGAAAGCGGGTTTCATGTATGTAAATACCAGAATTTAAAATGGAAAATTTTGATATATATGTGAATACCCCTGTAGAAATAAGAGCTTTGAGTATTCACTTAATAACATAAAATAATTTTGAGATAAAGAGGGAGGCATTTTGAGACGAAAACTATGCAGCATAATGTCTACGATACATGGTTTTAGAAAACATTGAAAAGAGAGGGGACATGGGTAAACCACTCAAAAATGATGCATAAAATAGTAGGAGAACATAATATAAAGTATATAAGAACATGGTAATGAAATTTTAATGATATACCATATGAAACGAAGAACTTGAAAGGAAGAAAAAAAAATAAGATTTCTCTTATGAAAATTCGGCAGCCTAATGGCATAACTTAAAAGTTCCAAAAAAGGATTGACGAGATCAAATAGGGTCTCTCATCATATGAACATAAATGATTAGTATGATAGATATAGATATCATACCCCAACATAATAAAAAGGAACTTGAAAGACTTGACATGAAAATATATCTTGAAAACGAGAAGGGTGAAAGAACCCCTTAGAAATTTAGCAGCCTAACGACGTCACTTAAACTTCATCAAAAATGAATTGATAAGATAAAATAGGGACTCTCATCATATGAACATAAAATATCAGTATGATATATTTAGAGATCATACCACAACATAATAAAAAGGAACATGATAGACTTGGCAAGAAAATAGATATTGAAAACAAGAAGGGTGAAAGAATCCCTTAAAAATTCGGCAGCCTAACGGTGCCACTTAAAACTTCAAAATACTGAATTGAAGAGATCAAATAGGGTCTCTCATCATATGAAAATAAAAGATCAGTATGATATATTAAAGATCATACCCCAAAATAATAAAAATAACTTTCAAGACTTGACATGGAATTAGAACTTTGAAAAAGTAGAAAGGTGAAAGAACCACTTAAAAATTCGGTAGCCTAACGGTGCCACATAAAACTTCAAAATACTGAATTGAAGAGATCAAATGGGGTCTCTCATCATATGAACATAAAAGATCAGTATGATAGATTTAGAGATCATACCCCAACATAATAAAAAGTAACTTGCAAGACTTGACATGGAATTAGAACTTTGAAAAAGGAGAAAGGTGAAAGAACCACTTAAATATTCGGCAGCCTAACGACGCCACTTAAAACTTCAAAATACTGTATTGAAGAGATCAAATGGGGTCTCTAATCATATGAACATAAAAGAACAGTATGATAGATTTAGAGATCATACCCCAACATAATAAAAAGTAACTTGCAAAACTTGACATGGAATTAGAACTTTGAAAAAGGAGAAAGGTGAAATAACCACTTAAAAATTCGGCAGCCTAACGACGCCACTTAAAAATTCAAAATACTGAATTGAAGAGATAAAATGTGGTATCTCATAATATGAACATAAAATATCAGTATGATAGATTTAGAGATCATACCCCAACATAAAAAAAGTAACTTGAAAGACTTGACATGGAATTAGAACTTTGAAAAAGGAGAAAGGTGAAAGAACTGCTTAAAAATTCGGCAGCCTAACGGGGCCACTTAAAACATCAAAATACTGAATTGAAGAGATCCAATGGGGTATCTCATCATATGATCATAAAATATCAGTATGATAAATTTAGAGATCATACCCCAACATAATAAAAAGGAACTTGAAATACTTTACATGAAAATATATCTTGAAAAACGAGAAGGGAGAAAGAATCCGTTACAAAAATTTCGGCAGTCTAACGACGCCACTTAAAACATCATAAAACGAAATAATGAGAGTAAGAGGGGATCTCTAATTATATGAAAATGAAAAGGGAAGTAAGAGGAGTATAAAATAGCATCCTTTAACATAAGAACATGGAGCATAAAATAAAGGACATAAAAGAGATTTCTTGAAAAGAAAGAGAGAGGTCGGATCCCTTACCTTAAAATGTAACTCTTAAAACTCAATGGTTTGGACCTTGAGTGCTTGGGGGAACCTTGGGTGGACTCCTTGGGAGATAAGGAGACCATAACTTCATTGAGGGAGAGTGGGGAGTCGAATGGATGAGAGGATGGCTTGGTATTTATACGGAAAGTGAGGGGACAAGGCATTAATGGCCAAGGGACAGCTCATTAGTGGTTTTGGAAAAACCGTGGGCTTGCCCATGGTATTTTCCCATGGTATTTTCCACTTGGGACACCTCATACCTTATATTACTATTCATAAGTCGACCATATTGATTACATACTTAATACATCATTTAATGATGTCATTAAACACCCGTAACTTAAAAACTGTATTTTCACTATTCATCGAAAATTCAACTTTCTCAGAATAATCCCAAAATTTCACCTTAACCAAATATCAACGCTCTAATTACAAATATGAACTCCATTTTATAAAAATAATTTTCTAAATAATTTTTATTAACACTATTCACTGAAAATTCATTTTTTCAGAAAAAACCCCAAAAATTACCATAGCATAATATCAGTGCTCTGAGTTCAAAAATGAAATCCATTTAATAGAAATAATTTTCTAAATATTTTTAATTAAATTTTTAATTAAAAAACACTATTCACCCAAAAAAACTAATACTTGAATAATAATTTATGAAACCGTTATTTAACCATTTTATTGAATCACATTACTTAATAAAAGTGCCTAGCTTATTTTAATACTTTATTTAAGTGAGATTACTAATCCATTTGGTCACATTACTAATCCTAAGCATAAAATCACTATTCATAATTTACTATTCATCAAAAATTAAGTTGATCTTATTAGACTCTAAATTTTGTACTGAACATAATTGTAGAAGACCATTTTTTGAAAATCATTACACATTTTTAATTATTTAAGGTTTACATAACCATTTTTAAAATATCCTTTTTCTAAAATTAATCAAAAATATGCATACTATATTTATCCGGTCATTTGAAAATTCATAAACTTCATCATAAGAAGAAATCAAAATTTTTATTTAAAACAAAGGATTACACAAGGCAGTTACGATCTCCTTACATAGCCTCTTATCACACCAGCATAGGACCTAAGTGTGAGGTGTGTTAAGGTGAGATAATCTGAGGGAGGTTCGGCCAACATCGCACGAGTAGTAATTTCTATCAGTTTGAACTTCTCGCGAAGGCGATCCCGTTCTAGCTTCACACGATGAAGTTCAGCTTCAGTTTGGTCCAGAGTAAAGCCCAGTGGTGCTACCTCCTTCCCAAGTTCTGTTAGATGGGCTTCGATCGGTCCAAGACTACTGGGTGAGGCAATTGAATCTTCTTTCTATAATAATTAACTAAGATTACTTGTATTTAGAGACAATAATCAAAACGTTTAGTTTCCAACAGTCATATTGACCAATGGTCATATAATAGTCAAAACCCAACGGTCTCATTTTAATTATAATCATGTTATCAAATGAAACATTTTTTTGAGTATAAAAATAAAATAGAATAACACACAAAATTAGGAAACAAGTTTTATTCAAAATTTCGGGTCGTTACAATCTTCCCACCTTAATAAATTGCGTCCTCCCAATTTTTAAAATTGGGTTTTGAAATTTCATTGAAATTCCCACATCAGAAAAGGAGTTAGTAAAACTACTACGTTAAAAGAAAGAAGGGGAAGTACAAAGGTCACCTGAGTTAACCCACACTAGGATTCCATGTAGGAAAACATGGACATGGAAGAAAAGAAAAGGGTCAAGTTCTGAGGGAGAGTGATAGAGAACATGATTAAGACAAAGTTAACCATAAGAAAATCCCAAACTTATGATGTGTGTAAATGGTCTTTGATTACCTAGTAGGAAACGTAAACAAACAACATTTTTGTTTTACGTTCCTTTTCATAATTTTGAGGAATTAATTTACTACATAGAAGAAAAACATAAGAAAATATACCTACCTTCAAGTAGAGTTTCATCCTTTAATAAGTCTCTACCAAAACTAATATTTTCTCCAAATGATGAGAATTCAAAAATACTTGGTCTCATCAAAATCACAAGAATCATCTTCTAGAGAATCACATAATCTACAAAATATTAACTATCTATTTCTTATATCTTTAAACATTATCCCAAAAACAGAAAGGGTAAGGTAAAACAACTCTTCAAAAAGAAAGAATCCCGTAGGAATGGAAACTACTTTTAAATCATCAAAGTTTCATGGTACTACCCAATGTTCATCATAGACCATTCCATAAATAACTCTTCTTCAAATTCCTAAAAATAAACTAATCTAAGATTGAAACCCAAATACAAGAAGGATTTGATAACATAGTCTCCCAAAATAAACTTCATTGTTCATCTCCAAGCAACATCAAAAAATCCTAACATCTTATAACAAAAGCAGCTAACCTAAACATATTTTACTCAAGAAAGGTTAATCATTCCCATAAGTAACCTAAATTACTATAAGTCCACCTTAAATTCATCGATTCTTCAAAATATAAGTCAACCTTACTCCTCATTGAAAATACCATAGTAATCTATTTATCTCGATCATATAGGGTCCCCAAAATAGTGAACGTCTTCCAAAATAATAATAATCTTTTAATCCCCTAATCATATCTATGATATTAATACGGAAATCGTCGCATTTCCTATCACATTGGTTGTTGGGACATGTTCTTCCATTTCCCACCATTAACTAAGAAGACAAAGTATAATTAGAGGCTTCAATACTTAACCAACAATCATGAAAAGGAGCTTAATGAATATAAGGATAACTTGTAAAAGAAAAGTATACCCTAACTTGTGATCCCCTAGGTTTCAAACTAGGTTATCCATGATCATATATTCTTATGTGAATATTTATTTTGTTTTATCCTTGTTCCTTTAATAATGGTTCATACTAAGCTTATGAATCTTCCAAAGCATATCCCTCTGGAGTGTCGTAACCAAGAGTGCAGCAAGGCCCATTGTCGTGTACCAGTTCCCGTTCGAGTCTATCTCAAAGTGGTGTTTTCGGGTTTTACCCCTATGTACATCTGTTCCAGAGCCACCTCTACCTGCTCGTATCCAGACAGGGATGTATTTGCTTGGAAACCCCTTACTCAATACTCACCAAAATACCAGGAATATTTTATATATTTAAACTTTTCTATAGGGTTCTTCCTAGATTTTTCATATGCTAATTTCCACAAATAACTAAAGCATCCTTTGATACCAACTATAGCATCCCGACTTTTTTATAACATAAAATTTCATTACATTACACAAAACTGAGGATCTTTAAGGTTTAGTATCTTGGAAACCAGGAACATAAAACATTCTTCTTAAACACTTGAAAGGCTTATCCTTAAGTTAATCCTAGGTTCATTACTGCATCTCATAACCTGGGGACATACATCAAAAGAAAGGGTGAGCAGAAGGCCTAGTAAGGGAAACAAGCGAAACGTTTTACATATGAACTTGAGATACATCAATAAAGTCATGAAAAGAACTTTAAGGCATGAGAATGAAATCATGAGGCATATCATAATAAAAATAACATTTTTGGTAACTTGAATATGTGGCTACAAAATTTAATATTGACAATCATTTCGTTTCACCAAGGTCCATCCCCAAGGTGTCATTAAAAATTACCAAGGTTATTCACCAAGGTATCATTCTAAAAGGTCAACTCTAGAGATTAAGTCTTTACCCAATGCATTGGAGAGCTATCTGGGCACACCCTTGAAATGTATTTATTATCATGTGAGCCACATATATCACCATCAATAATTTCATAAACAACCCATATAGCATAAAAGAAATGGGTTTCATTTCATAATCATAACGTTTTAAAAACTGCTTTAAAGACATGATCTTTATGTCACTTTAAACCCATGGAAAAGGGAAAGTGGGTTTCATGTATGTAAATCCCAGAATTTAAAATAGAAAATTTTGATATATATGTGAATACCCCTGTAGAAATAAGAGCATTGAGTATTCACATAATAACATAAAATAATTTTGAGATAAAGAGGGAGGCATTTTGAGACGAAAACTATGCATCATAACGTCTACGATACATTGTTTTAGAAAACATTGAAAAGAGATGGGACATGGGTCACCCACTCAAAAATGATACATAAAAAAGTAGGGGAATCGAATATAAAGTATATAAGAACATGGTAATGAAATTGGAATGATATACCATATGAAACGAAGAACTTGAAAGGAAGACAAAAAAATAAGATTTCTCTTATGAGAATTCGGCAGCCTAACGACATCACTTAAAAGTTCCAAAAATGGATTGACGAGATAAAATAGGGTATCTAATCATATGAACATAAATGATCATTATGATAGATATAGAGATCATACCCCAACATAATAAAAAGGAACTTGAAAGACTTGACATGAAAATATATCTTGAAAACGAGAAGGGTGAAAGAACCCCTTAGAAATTCAGCAACCTAACGACGTCACATAAACATCAACAAAAATGAATTGATGAGTTCAAATAGGGTCTCTCATCATATGAAAATAAAATATCTGTATGATATATTTAGATATCATACCACAAAAAAATAAAAAGGAACATGAAAAACTGGACAAGAAAATAGATCTTGAAAACGAGAAGGGTGAAAGAATCCCTTAAAAATTCGACAGCCTAACGGCGCCACATAAAACATCAAAATACTGAATTGAAGAGATCAAATAGGGTCTCTCATCATATGAAGATAAAATATAAGTATTATAGATTTATAGATCATACCCCAACATAATAAAAAGTAACTTGCAAGACTTGACATGAAATTAGAACTTTGAAAAAGGAGAAAGGTGAAAGAACCACTTAAAAATTCGGCAGCCTAACGGCCCCACTTAAAACTTAAAAATACTGAATTGAAGAGATAAAATGGGTTCTCTCGTTATATGAACATAAAAGATCAGTATGATATATTTAGAGATCATACCCGAACATAATAAAAATCAACTTTCATGACTTGACATGGAATTAGAACTTTGAAAAAGGAGAGAGGTGAAAGAACCACTTAAAAATTCGGAAGCCTAACGACGCCACTTAAAACTTCAAAATACTGAATTGAAGAGATCAAATGGGGTCTCTAATAATATGATCATAAAAGATCAGTATGATAAATTTAGAGATCATACCCCAACATAATAAAAATGAACTTGAAATACTTTACATGAAAATAGATCTTGAAAAATGAGAAGGGAGAAAGAATCCGTTACAAAAATTTCGGCAGCCTAACAGCGCCACTTAAAACATCATAAAACGAAATAATGAGAGTAAGATGGGATCTCTCATTATATGAACATGAAAAGGGCAGTAAGAGGAGTATAAAAGAACATCCTTTAACATAAGAACATGGAGCATAAAAGAAAGGACATAAAAGAGATTTCTTGAAAAGAAAGAGAGAGGTCGGATCCCTTACCTTAAAATGTAACTCTTAAAACTCAAAGGTTTGGACCTTGAGGGCTTGGGGGCACCTTGGAAGAACTCCTTGGGATGTAAGGAGACTAGAACTTCGTTTAGGGAGAGTGGGGAGTCGAATGGATGAGAGGATGACTTGATATTTATAGGGAAAGTGAGGGGACAAGGCATTAATGGCCAAGGGACACCTCATTAGTGGTTTTAGAAAAACCATGGGCTTGCCCATGGTATTGGACACTTGGGACACCTAATACCTTATCTTACTATTCATAAGTTGACCATATTGATTACATACTTAATACATCATTTAATGATGTCATTAAACACTCGTAACTTAAAAACTGTATTTTCACTATTCATTGAAAATTCAACTTTCTCAGAATAATCCCAAAATTTCACCGTAACCAAATATCAATGATATGATTACAAATATGAAATCCATTTTATAAAAATAATTTTCTAAATAATTTTTATTTAATTTTTAATTAAAAACACTATTCACCGAAAATTCATTTTTTTCAGAAAAAACCCCAAAAATTACCATAGCATAATATCAGTGCTCTGAGTTCAAAAATGAAATCCGTTTTATAAAAATAATTTTCTAAATATTTTTAATTAAATTTTTAATTAAAAAACACTATTCACCTGAAAAAACTAATACTTGAATAATAATTTATGAAACCGTTATTTAACCATTTCATTGAATCAAATTACTTAATCAAAGTGCCTAGCTTATTTTAATACTTTCTTTAAGTGAGATTACTAATCAATTTGGTCACATTACTAATCCTAAGAATAAAATCACTATTCATAATTTACTATTCATCAAAAATTATGTTGATCTTATTAGACTCTAAATTTTGTACTGAACATAATTGTAGAAGACCATTTTTTGAAAATCATTAAACATTTTTAATTATTTAAGGTTTACATAACCATTTTTAAAATATCCTTTTTCTAAGAATCATCAAAAATATGCATACTATATTTATCCGGTCATTTGAAAATTCATAAACTTCATCATAAGAAGAAATCAAAATTTTTATTTAAAAAAAAGGATTACACAAGGAAGTTACGGTCTCCTTACATAGCCTCTTATCACACCAGCATAGGACCTAAGTGTGAGGTGTGCTATGGTGAGAGAATCTGAGGGAGGCTCGGCCAACATCGCACGAGTAGTATTTTCTATCAGTTTTAACTTATCGCGAAGGAAATCCCGTTCTAGCTTCACACGATGAAGTTCAGCTTTGGTTTGGTCCAGAGTAAAGCCCAGTGGTGCTACCTCCTTCCCAAGTTCTGTAAGATGGGCTTCGATCGGTCCAAGACTACTGGGTGAGGCCATCGAATCTTCTTTCTATAATAATTAACCAAGATTACTTGTATTTAGAGACAATAATCAAAACGTTTAGTTTCCAACAGTCATATTGACCAATGGTCATATAATAGTCAAAACCCAACGGTCTAATTTTAATTATAATCATGTTATCAAATGAAACATTTTTTTAGTATAAAAATAAAATAGAATAACACACAAAATTAGGAAACAAGATTTATTCAAAATTTCGGGTCATTACAATTTTGGTCTATATAGAAGAATTAATGTGGTCTAAATAATAGAAAGGAGGGGGTTTTCTTCTATAATTGGGGGAAGGGGAACCCACATAATTTCATAAAATATTGAATTAATATAAATTAATTTTGATAAAAAAAATTGATCAAAATATATAATATAAAAATATAAGATAAGTATTAGTTTAAATAACCACATAATATAAAATTTGAAAAATTATGGACCAATTTTTACCCTTATGGCTTTGTTTTAGCCATTGCTTAACCTTTTTAACAATTATCATAATATTAATATTTTTACCCCTTAAGGGTTAGTAATGTTACTATAAAATAAATAAGTATCCATAAATTCACCATGTATAATGATTAAAATGATATACCACTCATTTTTATGGATATTATATTTTTATTAATTTTATATCATTTAATGTAATATTACTATCTATAAAATATCATTAATGTCATTTTTAACACTATTAATTTAAGTTCACTTTTAATACATAAAAAAAGATGGAATTAGAATATAACACTTAGAAATAATCCTAGTACTCCATATATATCTAGAAAATTCATGGGACACATTAAGTCATTAAAATTATAACACTTTTTATATTTTTAAAAAACATTATATATATAGTTTCTTAATTTAAGAAGTACTATATCGGTATTACAAAAGAATTTAATGTAATTATTTTATTATTAGAAATTAGAAACAAGTTTCTATCATGAAGATAATTTCATTTTGAAAAACAATTAATATCAATCTTCATTCATAAATAGTTTTTGTCCTTTATTGGGATTCATAAGAGATATTTAAAACTAAAAAAGTGATATTTTGTTATTTTTTTTATTTAAATATTATATTGGTAATTTTCAATGAATGGTTTCCATTAAAAATATAAATTTATATAATAATGTGATGATTTTAGAATTATACTCATCCCATAATATTTAGGATGAATACCTATGTCTTTATCACTAAGTTTTAACCAAGGTTAACACGATTTACCCTCTATCAAGGTGATAAATTTTACTAATGTTACTATTCATATTGAACAAATATAAGAGGATCATATTAAAAAAAATAAACCTACTGATACCAAACATGAAATCCATATTATCAAATTAAATTTCTAAAAGAGGAAGAAATTAATCTAAAAATAAGTGAGCAATACGGGATGAAAACCATTTTTTAGAGAAATACATTTTTAAACATAAGACATGGTTTATTAATATCCCCTAATTAGAAAAAAATTCAATGAATGTTAAAACATTTCATTTAATATATAATATATTTTTTAAAAAATAATTCACTAATATTAATTAATTTAATTTATTAATATAAATATACGTTGTGCACATAATATTTGTTCAGATAAATTCCTTTTACGTATAAAATTTTTTTATATAAATTTAAACATAAAATTTACACCAATGAAATTAATTAAATTATTTAAAATATACCTTAAATAATTATAATTTTAAACAACTTTAAAACATAATCAAAATTTTTTACAAGGTTGAAAAAAAATAAAGTTTTCAATAAAAATTTTGTTTTTAACTATTCACGAGAAAATAAATCTTTTCAGAATAATCTCACAAATTCACCATAATATAAATCTGATATAAAGATTTAAAAATTTTAGTTAATTTTAAGAAATAAATTTTTTTAATAGTTTATAAAGTTAAATATAATATTTTCTCAAAAAAATTAATTGAAATCATTTTAAGGCAAACCTTTTTTAACCATAATATAACTTTGCTAAATATTTCATGATTATTTCCTAATAATTACTAAATGCATTTATAATGAGTAAGAAATTTTTATATATCTCATAAATTCTTTAATACTATTAACACACTCTAATTTAATAGTTAGGTTAAAACGATCACATAATAATATTTTAATAATAAATTGTAGGTCGTTTAAACTCAACTTTGCATGTAACAAAAGATATTGAAGATATTATATCTATTTAAAAACAATATTCATAAAATATAAGGATGTTACATTATACACCCTTAAAATGAGTTTCTACCTTTAAATTTTTTACAATGATACAACAAGATAAGGATATATTTGTTTTAGTACATCCTCAAGTTCCCATGAAGCTTCTTCGAATTTGTGATTTCTCTAGATAACCTTCACCAGGGGTGTATTCTTGTTTCATATAAATTTATCACTGTGATAAAATATTTGTATAGTTATTCCTCATAAAAAAGATAACTTTCGAGTGGTATGACCTCTGAGATTAGTACATGTGATGTACCAGGTATTTACTTTCTTAGGAGAGATACATGGAATACATTGTTAACTTGAGTGTGGTTCAGTGGACGCACCAAGCGATAAACTACCATTCCTGCTTGATCAAGAATCTCAAAAGCACCAATATACCTAGGTATTATATTTATCTTATTTATATATACCATAACCTTTATCCAAAGATAAGTTCTTATAAGACACTTCTAACCAACTTCCAATTCTTTGTCACATCGATGATTATTAGCATAACATTTCATTCAAATCTAAGAAACCATGAGTTACATCTAATTGTATCTGACATTCTCTATAATTTACTCAGTTAAATATGATCTCAATAGATGTATTTCCCAAATAAAATCCTCTGGTTATACTTTGACCAATTTTTACTTCATATCTTACTATAAGAAATGAATATTATAGATTATTTTTTATACCTGAATCACTAAAATTAACATTTAAAAAATCAAAAGATAAATTGGTCATTTCTTCTTCCCCTAAATATTTACCAGAACCTCAATTTCTAGCATAAGTTATCCAATTACATCCATGGTTCAACTTAAGACATTCCATAAATAGTTAACCAGAAAGATCCTTCAAAATATAACTAACCAAAATTGAATCCCAAATATTTGAATGATTCGATCTCAAATAACTCTGTGATCAAATTAATAATTGTCTTGCAATAAGTCTCATATCAAAATGTATATAACCAAATTATTTAAAATAATATAGTGAGGATAAAATCACATATTCTTACAAAATAAAAGTCACCTATTGTTCCTTAAATAGTCTCATTTTTGAACTAGAAACATTTCTATTGGAAGTTTGGGTTCATACTTTCCCAAATATATGATCATAATTTTATTTAGAATATCAAATGTGATTTATTTTTCCTAGATTCTACGTAGAGAAATCTAATGAATTATACAAATCATATCAAATTTCATTAAATTTTGACCAATAATATTTTCAAAGGAAAAATTCATTCAAACATCAACATGAAATCCCAAACCCTAGAGTGGAGGGTAAATGTTCTCTAATAATCATGATTCACTTCAACTATTGTTATTTCATAAGATTTCTATTTTTTTCTTTTTACTTAAGTGGTTTTTGTGGTGTATTATCATCATTATCCCTTAGTTTAGGGTGTCAATTCACATAATTTCCAAACTCCTTGTATTTATAACACTGGAGTGTGAGTGGTTCATTCCGTGGAGCTCTCTATCTATTCACATAATTAGCCAACATCTTCCCATAACTTCATCATTCAATTTCCCGATGAACATCCTTTACAAACTAGAATAATTTATTATTTATCTTATGGAAATTTCCACCATATTTCTTTCCACACTTTGTGCATAAATGAAGGATCATTTTCTTCACTCCATGTTTTTTAGAATTTAATTTGGATTACAAATTTGTTTGTGTAAAATCCATTAGACATATGTGTAACTCCAATATCTATCTCTATATTGAGGGCATATTGAATTATTTCTTCACAAATGATGATATCCTATATGGTAAATTCCCTTTATAGAATTTTTTTTAAGAAACTGAAGAATAAATCAACCTTAATTTAAGGCTAGATAATACTATAAGAATTATACCTCACATGTATTGTAAATTAGTATCATAGGTACAAACAAAATAATCATATTTTTATTTTAGATTAGGGAATTCCTTTTCTATTTTTATTTGAATCATACAAGGAAAGTACTTATTGAAAAATAGGTTCTTAAACTCATCCCACTCTAAAGATTAAGTTTCTTCATATTAACTCATATTATTGATAAGATTCCACCATTTATCCACTTCTCCTTCCAAATAATAGATAACCAAAATGAAATTTTCATGTTCCAAACACTGGATAATGTAAAATATCTTTTAAATGGTATTGATCTATTAGTCATTTACCATTGGATCTGAGGAACCACTATTATAATTTGGAAGTTTCCTCATGAATGACTCATCAAAATGTTGTTCTTTTCTTTTCTACATTGGAAGTCCAATATGACTCATAACTTGATATATTTTTTTGATTATAACACTCATACTTCATATCCTATCTCCCATAACATTTGGTTTCTTAGGAAAAAAATCACTGCATTTTCCATCACATTCAACGTTAATATTATTCCTTCAATTTTCATCCATTAACTAAAACTAAAAGAATTAGTGTGTGAAAAAATAATCATAGTGGAAAACTATATAATAATGAAAAATAATTGATAGGATACCTAAATCATAAAACATTCTTCTATGAAACATTAGGTTTAACCTAGTTCATCCATTATCATTACAAAAATATTATGATTTTATTTTATACTTTGATATATTCCTGGGGTTCTAAATTTATTTATATAATCCTTGTTTCCAAAGGTTAATTAAACCTTTATCTGATACCAAAAATAATGACCCACGTTTTCATAAATTAATATCTTATATTAATAGATGAATATTAATTACATAATATAATGATCCATTCTATAATTGTATAGGTCTAGTGCCTTTAGAAACATACAGACATAAAAAGTTGGTTTATAAAAGATCAACATTATATCCCACTATGTTTTTAATAACTATCACCATTATTTGAAATATCATAATTAGTACATTTCTTCATAACCTGGGGAAATGAATCATTAGAAATTGTGATTTCATATTCTTAGTAAGGATAAACAAGGGAGATATCAATGATCCGTTTAGAATAAAATGAACATAATGGTATGAGGATATGATATTAACATTTGAAAATCATACCCTGCATATCATACATCATAATCCGAGGTCATGACATAAATCTTGGTTGTTAATAAGACATGAATAATAAAGAAATCAAAGAACATGATAAATGAGAGAATAATATTGAAATAATACATAATTTGGTGGTATAAACATAATAATAGAAAATCATATTTTTATTAGTCAAGGATCACTTCAAGGATGTCATTGTAGAATGTTTTCACTCCTTAAACCATCGTAGTAATTAAGGTTCACTCCCAAGACTATCATTATGGACAAACATGCTTACTGAACTTGGTTCAATACCCATTAAAATCCTATTTATATCATGATATATAAATATTTACCCAATTAATTATAGGGATATATATCTCCCTTCCTATCGTTGGTTATAACATTACCACCATCCTTGGTTATAATATAAGAAACAACCTTGGTTATAATGTAGCCACTATCCTTGGTTTTAAGATAACCACTATCCTTTGTTATAACGTAACTAATTTTTTTGGAAATTACATAATCACCCTATCATAATTTAAACCACACATATGTGTGACATAAAATCATAATAAAATCAGCACATCATCACATTATAACTTCTTCAAATAAATCGGGTTTCATAAACATTTCATCAATTCACTATTGTATAACCCATGGGAAATAAATGGATTTAATATAAATTAACCACATATAGAAAGAATAAAAATGAAATGAAATATAATTCTTCCAAAACATCATAGTATGTCATATAGATATAGTAGTTTCACGGGACACATTAACTCATTCAAGTTATATAACTTTTAATATTATTATTATAATTTTATGTTTTTATTAATTTAAAAAATATTTCATTGATGTTGCATTATATTTTATAGTGATTGTTTAAAAACTATAAATAAATTAACATAATCAATATAATTTTATTATTCACAAAATTACTATTAATATTCACACTTGACTAGTTTTTTCCTTATGTAAACATGTAGGAGATATTTAAAACTAAGAGAATGACATTTTGTAACTTTCTTTTCAATAAATATTATATCAGTTTTTTCAGGGAAATGAATCCATTAATAAAAATAATCTTGATCACAAGGTGATAAGGGTCTATTTATAATAATCAAATAATAATTAAGATGAAGAATTATGGAATTATCACGTATTTTTAACATAGGTTAACACGATTTACTTTTTATCAGTTTGATAAATTTTACTAAGTTTACCATTCATATTGAACAAAAATAAAAGGAATATATCTACAAAATTTTAACCTCTTGATTCCAAATATGTAATTGATTTCAACTAAATAAATGTCTAAAAGTGGAATAAATTAATTTTAAAATAACCATGAAATATGCAATGAAAACTTTCTTTTATAAAAATAAATTATTAAGTATAAAATATGATTTATTCTTATATAATTATTCAAAAAATATTTAATTAATTATAAAATATTTAATTTAATATATAATATATAATTTTCATTAAAATAATTCACCAACGGTGATTAATTTAATATGTTAATAAAAAAATACTTTGTGCACATAAAAATAGTTTTTCAGAAATATGAATTTTATGTATAAAAATGTTTTCATACACAATTAAAACAATAAATTTATTCCAATGAACATAATTTTATTATTTAAAATATAATTGAACAAATTTTACCCTTAAAACATTTTGAAAAAAAAGAAACATTTTTATTTCTTGAATTCGAAATATAGTTTTTAATAAAAAATCAACATTTTTCACTATTGATTGGAAAATCAATATTTTCAAAGAAATCTAAAAAATGAAACCTGATATTATTTTAAAAATATGATTTCTAAAATTTAGATAGTTTTATGGTATAATTTAAAAACAAAATTCAAAAAATTAAATATACCTTTTTCCCATAAAAGAAAATAAAAATCATTTTTATGGAATTCAATTTTTAAGAATAATATAGCTTTTATAATAGTTGAATGTTTATTTCCAAAGAATAAATCCATTAATTTATATTGACTGAAATATTTATATATATATTTATATGTAATAAAATATTTAATCCAATTCATACCCTATAATTTAATAGTTATGTTAAAATGGTCACATAATAATATTTTAATAATATATCATGATTGGTCTAAACTCAATGTTTCATGTAACAAAACGATTCAAATTAATTAAATCTATTTAAAAAATATTTCATAAAATCTTTGGGTGTTACACTTTTCATTCTTTAGTAAATACAACTATCCAAGCTTCCATTCTAAGAAATTATTGGCAGTATATCCCAATATATAACACCTTCCACGCACAGTTACACCAACCTTTATTTTTTTATTTATTGGTTTCTTCTTTATGTTTTATTTAGATACGTCTTAAACTGAATAAATTCTATTGTTCATTTACTATATTGATTTTATTTGGTGTTTATCTTGCTTCCTTCATTATTTTTATTCATCGCCTACTTGCAATGGCCTATGTTTTGGCCTCTCCTGCCAATGTAGATGCATATACTTCTTTTTGAGACAACCCATCAAGATTATTTATTAAAATTATTTAGGGTTTATTTCTCCCATATTGTATTATATTTACTGTTTTAGGTAGAATCATTCAAATTCCCACTATTTTTTCATGTTTTCGCATTTCTTAAATCCCAATCCCCATGATTTTGGAACTCTATGCTCCTTAGAGGTTGTAATATTTTTACAATATTGTATAGACCTATTTTCAAATATCCAATAGCACCAAATGTGTCCACCCAGTCTCCCTATTTTTTTATAGAGTAAATCTATCTATAATTTTCTTCTTGTGCATATTTTTGTATTTGTAATATTTACCCTTATTTTGAGATTGGTTTGGAGAGATTCTATTTATTATTTTCCTTACTTCCATAAATGACGATTTATTAGTTTTTATAGTATTTTTCACCACCCATATGTTTCATGATGTTTATTATAAATTTATAGCATCATGTGAAACTACATTATATCATAAGAAAATTTCTAAGTTATGGGTATCCTTCCTTATAGATCTTATTTTCAAAGGTGGGTTTTTGAATTCTATTTTGTTCTGGTTCGAGTTTAGTTATCAGTTAATTTCCCCAGAACCGGGTATGATAAGTTTGAATTTTTGAGGTATTCTCTTAGGTTATTGTTGGTGTATTATTTTTCCTGGATTTTCCTCTTTAATTTTCATGAAAAAGTGAAAAAATGGGTTGATAGTTCATGGTATACGGTTCACACATGGTTAGTGGTAACCATGCACCCTGCCCAGGTAACTTTGTGGTATGTATTTGGGTGAGACACAACCTACTGCAAGACCAGTGCACAACCATGCACCTTGGCCCAAAATGCATTTGGTAAGTTGGGGTCTCAAACAGAAGCGAATGCATGACCTTCACAAGGTAGGTCAGATCATGCAGATTAATTGTCAGGTAGGTGCCTTCCTCATTAGAGACGGTTACATAGTCACCGCACAGTTTGATAAACCGTGTAGGCTATCCATGCCATTAAAATTTTTTTTCCTCATTTTCCTATCTCATCGATTTTAACCCCAATCCCCCATTTATCTCAACCAATTGTCATCCCTAGCACTAGGCGCACCTTTCTCCATCTCTTCCCCTCCTTGGGCTTCTATTGTTGGATTTTTTTGGCTCATATTCTTCAAGGAACCCTCATGTATGTCCAATCTATCATGATTTATTCATCCATTTAAGGGTTCTTATCTCTTCTTCTTGGGGTTTTTGTTTTCCAACTAGTAGGGTGTTCCGTTTAGGGTTTGTTATTTTTTAATAAGGTTCGATATTGATGTTATTGGTTGTATTTTTCCTTTTATGGTTTCAAGGTGGTATAGATGAGGTTTCACATCATTTTATTAAAGCTTCTTCACAAGAGGTTTGTGGTTCCATTCTCAACAATTTTTAGATGATATGTTTCATTGGGTTGGTTAATTTCTACATGTTCAATGTTTTAATTGTGTGGTGCGAAATGTATTTTATAAGGGGTTTCCATGTTTATGTGATGAGAATGGATTTTATAATGAAAAATGATTTTTTTGTGTATTCATTATTATGTAGTTTTTTGGAAATGTTTTATGGGTTTTTGGAAGGGTAAAAATCAGTTTTTCAAAGGCACATAAGGTGAAAATGATTTTGGAATTAGGTTTTTAAGGGAAATGGTAATAACTTGGAATGTTGCACTTTTTTTCACTTTTAAATATCAATTGTAATTGTTTCAATAATGAAAAGTTTGTTTTAAAAATGATATTGATTTATGTATAGATTTATAAGAAAATGGGCTTGGTCATGGAATTTGTTAATCAGTTGTAAACATTTCTCGTGTTTTTCCAAAGTGGAATTTATGAATTGTGTAGGTGATGGTGAATGTATTTGAAAGTAGTTTTCAGTGTGAGTAAAATTGAAAGTGGATTGTTTTGTGGAAAGTGAATATACCATTTAAATTCATAGCATTTATTTTTGAAAGTGATGATATGTGTGACATGCGAACATGAACTTGATCACAAGGGAATACTGAGTATCTAGGTAGGCTGAATTGTTCTAGTATGATTGACATCTTGGAAGTGGTTCATCACAAATTCTTCCAGAAAGATTGGTACTTACAATCCTAACTATACATTGTGAAGATTGGAGACCATTAGGAACATGGGGTGTCCCCTCCTAGTGGATCATGCATGAGAATTCCAGTTTTCATGGTTTCTATACCACCCAATATCGAGGTATGAGGTTCTAGTGTCCCACTAAAGTTGGATTATCTTTACGGATTTACCCATGTTACTATTTTGTGACATGATACTTATTTAATGAGGTCACATACATCAGAATATGGTGGACCTTGAGGGTATTTTATTTTAATGTAATTTTATTTTAGCAAAAATTTCATTTTGTGCACAGATTTCCTTTAAATTTTTTTCTCTAAAAATGTTTCAATGGTTTTTATATAGATGAGATTGATAAATTATATTTTAAATGTTATAACATGGAATAATTATTTTGGGTGACATCCTATTGGTATTTGTCTCACACCATACATACACCATTGGGTGAATGTAGAACTGTTTTTTTACTCAGGTAAAGGCAAGATGATTGGTGATTTTGGTTTAGGTTACAAGTGGTATTATCTTGTGGGTTTTTATGGTGGTGGATTGAGGATGTTTATTCTCATGTTGCATGGAGGTTTGGGATGGATTTTTAGTTCCCTTTTATGGTAATCCATTTGGGATTTTGTTAAAAGTTGTAAACTTATATATGGAATTTGGTTATCCCCTATTTGGTTGTGTGTTTTCAGTTTCGGTTTATTTATCTTGTTAGTTTATTATGTGTATGAAATTGGTTAAAATCATTGAAAAAAAATTTATTGATATTCAAGTACTCGTTGCCAGCCCTTGGGGGTCCGAAACGCCCTTTGGGCCATTCCACGAACCTGGTCGGGTGTTGGGTCGGATGACGACCAGACTTGGTTTGTGAAAAAATGATATCACCGGTTGGTTCACTCTTTTGGGTAATGTTCCTTTGGGAAGAGTCTTGTAGAATGGATTTTGGATTATTGCTATTTGATGTACTCGTTATGAGTTAGGTACCCAGCAATAACACTACCTGACATGACTCAATTCACTAGGGGATACCGTGTTTTATTTGGGTCATTTGGTTCTTGGGGTTTCTCGTTGATTGGGAAATGAAATGGGTGTTGGGATAATGGTTTTAGAGAGCTCACAGGGCCTGGTAAGGCATGTGGATATAGAGACATGGTCCTAGAACACTCTCCATTATGATGGTGTGACTATAATATGGCTGCCAACCATATTTCAGAGTCACCCATTAATACCAATTTCCTCTCAAATTTCCTTGTGTATCCTTGGGTTTTGAAATTTTTTTTGAAAACCATTTTTCAAAAATTTGTGGGAACCATATTTTAAACCAGGAATGGTTTAATTTTCAAAATGTGTAAAAATAGTGGTTTCGAAGTATTTTGAATAAATCATTGAAAATGGTAGATTTTATTAAAATGGTTTTGAGGAAATGTAGGTTATTTTATCAAGATTGGATATTTGTAAGATAAAATTGAGGTTTATTGAAAATTAATTGTTTTTAAAGGATACCATTATTTAATGGTGGTTTTTGGAAATTTTTTCTAAATGTGATTTGATGAATTGCTTAAAAGTGTATTGAATTAGGAATATTGGGGTCTAAAAATGGTTTTGAATGGGAAGAGATGTTTCTGAATAAAATTGTGCAATTTGAAAATGAGTTGTGATTGGATGGTTCATAAATTATGGAAAAGTTTTGAAAACTTTTGAAATGGGAATTATATTGAGAAAGTTGAAGTATGGGTTATATTTTTTTTTGGTAATTGGAAATTATTTTGTTTTTATATTGGGTATTCTCATGGGTGACCACATGAATAGGTTATATCTGGAAAATGGAGAGATACATGTTCAAGACTCCATGGGATACCATCGGTGAATAAAAAACCCACCCATCTTATTTTATTTTCAAAAGTGCCTTTAACGGAAAATGTGGTGTTTTAATAACTAGTTGGTTGTGTGGTGTGCCTTCCAGATATTTGGGGAACTTTGTTTCCAAGATGATTTGAGATTGATAGTCCTTCGTGTTTGAAGGGTATTTTTATGTATGTGTTCTCCTTAATGAATCAGACTCTAAATAATGGTTAGTAGGTTCTTCTAAAAAGTGTTTTGAGAATCCTTTATAGTGGTTACCTTTTTGTGTTCGGATTTGTTTGTGGAATGTATTTTCAAGTGGGATATTTTGTTTAGATCCTCAATTTATTTTGATGGCTACGTGTATTCCCCCATAAAAAAATTAATGCATGTTCCAATTACGACCATAGGTGATTCTCTGTTGACAGACCCTCCAGTTGATCAAATCAAGGATTTTCTTCTTGGGCTAGAAGAATTAAATCCACCTCTATTTTTTTGGTTAAGTGGATCTTCTCTTAGTGGGAGAGTAGATGAGAGGGGAGTTGAAATAAGATTTATTTTATTTGAGTCATTGAATTTGTAAAAGGTGACGTTTTACATTTTTAAAGCTAAAGGTCCTGCCTTGAAGTGAAGAAGGTAATTCCTGTGAGGGGAGTGGGAAGTTGTCAAGGTTGTTGGTGATGGCCGGTGGTTTAAAGGTTCCTTCAATCTATCATCAATATCTTCAAAACAAGTGACAATTCTAGGCCATAAGGGCAGAAAATATAGTCATCCGAGGCTGTTATGGATGCTTATAGGAATATCATGCTTCATGGGACTCGGTTCAAGGTCCATTTCCTTGAATTACCCCATATGTTTCAGTGATCATGTTTGGTGGAATCTTGGAGTGTTTTGTTCTCGTTTAAATAAAAGAGAGGATATTGTGAAACCTTTCAAGAACCTTTGTATTAATAAGATCATTTTTTCTATTTTTGGAATTTTATGTCTCTATTCTCAGTGAAGGTTTCTTCCAAACATATTTCCTTTCATTGCTTCCTGTTCAGGTGGAAAGGGATGATGTGTTTGCACCTTTTAAGTCCCTATCTAGGTAAGAATTTAATTTTGGAGTAAGGTGGGTCTCGTTGTGTGTTTTGTTCTATTGGTATTATTTGGATTGTGTTGTGGTTTCTTGTGGACCCATAAAGAGAAGTTCTGTTTAGGGGGTTTTCAATGACTGACTACGAGGTAAGAGATTATTCAAACATCAAAGCTCCATCCATAGGTTTCAGAGTGTAGCCAACATGTAGTGAGTAACCCTAGGGGTGTGAAGGACCTTGGTCAAACTTCTATCCTCTGTATGATAAATAAAAACAATTTAATCATCCTATCTAGATGTGTTATTTTGAATGTTCTTTTTTGGTGGGAAGAGACATGAGGACCATATTTACATGTTGTGACCCATGTGGGTGGTTGATTTCCTCCTTGGTTATAAGGAGGCACGATTGTATCGTTTATGTATATCTCAATAGTTTTGTCTCACCAAATGTGAGTTTCCTTTTGATGGTCCTTTTTCATCCATCCTTTTTAATTAATCTCAATTTCGGTTTGGGCTCATCTGAGGATTGTATCATACAATGGATATCATGGAAATTATTATGGAGTGAATTGGTGCTAAATTGTTCATTATGGTGGGGAGTCCATTTGGGCCTCCCCACGTTGAGAATCCTCTTGAGTTTCCAGTGTTGGCTGGGTAGTGTTTAAGATCATTTGGATCTATCCGATTTCAGGTTCCTTTCTTGAGAAAGTGCTGGTATTGGAGAAAATCCAATGGTTTTTCTTTAATAAGTCTGTGGAGGTGTTCTTCAAAGTGTATTTTGGGTTCATATTAGTGGGGTAAGAGACCTGATCTTCGTTTATAAATGTCTAAGGTGTTTTTATCTTAAAATGCTGGATTTCATATTGTGTGAGTTCCTTAAATTTGATCAATAAATTGGAGGTTTTTTAACTTTTGGGGGTGGGTATTATATAGCGAGGAGTCCATATTAGTCTCTTAAGTTCTACCTTTAAACCTCTTTTCCTTTTTGTAGTGTCCTTGTATTCTTCTCATTTTTTGTTTGTAAGGAATCTCCTTGAGCTAAGAAAGATTACCAATTATTGTTTTTGAATAAAACTTTTGGATGGATTTTTGAGGAAGGAAAACATTTTTGTGGGGATAATTTTTACACCTGTATTTTTTAATTCACCTTTGTTCTAGTTCAAGTTTAGATCTCAGTTAATTTTTCAGGAAGAAGTTATGAAGGGTTTGAATTTTTGAGGTATTCTCTGGTTTTATTCTTTATCTAGTGTTTTTTTCTTGGGTTCCATCATGAATTTTCAAAAAAAATAGAAAACATTGGTGGGTAGTTCATGGTGCATGGTTGGAAAATAGTTAGGGGTAAATTTGGGCCATTTCAAGGTAATCGTGCGGTAGGTGTCTCTGTGAGACAGAACATACTACATGTCAATGTGCCTCATCCTAGATATCATGTGGTAGGTAAGAGTAGAGGATAGAAAAGACCACACAACCTCAGAAAAATAAGTCAGACCATGCATATTAACCTTGTGGTAGGTTCCCTCCTCTATAGAGACGGGCGCACGGTCACCACACGGTTTGAAAAACCAGGCGGTCTAACCATAAGACCTATTCAAGCCATTAAATTTTTTCCCATTTTATCTCTCCATGATTTTAACCCCAATACCCCCTTTCTATCAACCCATTGGCCCCCATCCTTAGTCACACATCCCTCTATCTCCTCCCCACATTGGGATTCAATTTTTGGGTGGTTTTGGCTCAGATTCATCAAGGAACCCTCATTTAATTCCCTTATCTATTGATTTCTTCTTCCATTTGAGGGTTTTATCTCTTGTTCTTGGGGTTTATATTTTCCAGTGGGTAGGGTGTTAGGTTTAGGGTTTTTTCTTATTCAATAGGGTTCAAATTTGATGTTCTTGGGTAGATATTTCCTATCTAGGGTATTGTGGTTGTGCGGATGATGTTTCCCATAATGTTCTACAAGTTTCTTATCAAGGAGTAAGTGGTTTCATGCTCTAGAATTTTTAGATGATTTGATTCACTTGATCGGTTAATTTATACATGTTCTACATTTTATGTGTGTGGTATGAATTGTGTTTTAGAAGGGATTAGTATGTTTATTTGATGGGAATGAATTTTATAAACAATTATCTATATTTATGTGTGTTTTTTATTTTCTTGTTTCTTGGAAATTTCTTATGGGTTATTGGAAGGGTGTGAATCATGTTTCGAAAGGCACTTAAGGTGAAATTCAGTTTGGAATTAGGTTTTTAAGGGAAAAGTTAATACCTTGGAATGTTGGACTTGTTTTTCACTTTTAAGTATGAATTTTAATTGTTTAAATGATAAAAATCTCATTTAAAAAAATTTCATGATTTATTTGTTGATTTAAAAGAAAATGGGCTTGGTCATGGCACTTATTAATCAATTGTAAGCTTTTATCTTGTTTTATTAATGGGGAATTTATAAATTGTGCAGGTGATAGTGAATGTATTTGGTAGCAGTTTTTGGCATGAGTAAAATACAAAATGGTTTGTTTTGTAGAATTTGGTTATTCCCATTAAATTCTTAGCATTTATTTTTGAATGTGATGATATGTGTGACATGTGAACATGAACTTAAGAACAATGGAATTTTAGGTATCTAGGTGGGGTGACTAGTTCTTGTATGCTAAAAGTCCTGGAAGTGGTTCGTCCTGAATTTTTTTAGCAGGATTGACATTTACAAAACTAACTAAACATTGTGATTATTGGGGAGAACTATTTCAATAGAGTGTCCACTACTATTGGGTCATATATCAGAATAATAATTGTTGTGGTTTATATACCAACCTACACCAAGGTACAAGGTTTTAGTGTCCCACATGATCTAGGTTAATCCTATGGATATACCCATGGTTCTCTTTTGAGACTTGGTAGTTATGTGATGAGGTTCCATCCAAAAGAATATGGTTGAACTTTAGTGTGTTTTATTTTAAAGTGATTTTATTCTAGAAAAGGTATCCTTTTCATATGTTACCATTAAAAGCATTGTACAAAAAAATGTTTCTTATTGAAATGATTCCCTTTGAAATTGTTTTCCTTAAGCATGGTTTTCCATCAACTATTTTATCTAAAAATGTTTCAGAGGTTTTTAAATATATGGGATTGATAAATTATCTTTTAAATTATATAACACGGAATCCTCGTTTTGGGTGACATCATATTGAGATTTGCCTCACACCCTATATACAACATTGGGTGTATGAAGACTTGTTCTGTTTTACTCATGTAATGGAATGATGTTAGGTGATCATGGTTTGGGTTTCTAGTGGTCTTCAAATGTGGGTTTTGGTTCCAGTGGCTTGAGGATGTTGTTCTTCATGTTTCAATAAAGTTTGTTATAGATTTTTAGTTCCTTTTTTGTCATAGTACTTTTTGGATTTTGTTCAAAGTTGTGGACTTAAATCTAGAATTTGGTTATCCCCTGGTTGGTTGTGTGTTTTCAGTTTTGGTTTATTTATATTGTTGGTTGTTTATGTGTATGAAATTGAGTAAAATCATTAGAAAATCATGTTATTCGATAGCCAAGACTAGTTTCCAGCCTGTGGGTATTGGGAATTATCTTAGGGCCCTACAATGGATAGGGTCGGGTGTCGGGTCAGATGGAAACCTAGCTTGGTTCGTGACACTTATTGCAGCTTAATTAGAGGATGTTTTCAAGAACTTATTTCCACTTATGTGAGTAGTTTTGTATCCACAGAAATATAAATAAATGTTTATATTAGTATATTTATTTTAAAGAATTTGCGAAGTTATATATTATGATGGTTCCATATTATATAGTGTCACCTCATGCTCAAAACGCTTTATATTGTTTGAGTTTGTCTTAACTGCAACTAATATATGGGTCTAAAGAATAGTTGTTTCTTAAATAGAAACGAATTTTTTATAACTTAATTTTTTTTCAAAAGTTTATATAATGTATAAGAGTATAGTGAGAGTATTCTTATACATTATAAAGTTCAAAGTTAAAAAAATAAAATATTGTGCTTGCTTAAAATATCAAGTGAATATCAATTTATCCTAAAGTATTTTAGGACATGTTAGTGAAGTAATTATGTAAATAGATCTATTTGTTTACAAAATATTTTAAGCTAAATTCTTAATGTAACAAGTTTCAAAATATATTGATGTTGTTGAATTTTGAAAGAGTTCTGAGTAGAAAAAAAAAGTAATTAACATTAGAATATTTGATGTTGTGAAGTTGATGAGATTAAATACTTGTTAAAAGAGTTGAACTTTTGTAATATGATTCCTATGTCTCAAAATTATTTAAAAATAATTTATTTATATATATTAATCACTAAAGGGGTAAGTGGTTGAGTTTTATCACATGGGCGCACAAGAATTATGAAATAATTACATAGAGATATAACGAGTAAAAAAAACCTTTAAAGTGAAGAAAACATAAGGATGATCTAGAAACATATCATATATGATATAATGGGATTGGCGCTTATATATGGTTTTTCTAAAATTGTTAATGTATTTTAATAATATAAAAATTCTCATGAAATAAAAAAAGGCTATATCCCATTTATCATTCTTTCATATTGGACATATATATACACATATCAAGAAGTGTAATGATAATTGGACTCTTAACATATGAATTTAAATTATCCATAAAAATTTACATCATGGAGTATTATAGTTTGTGATGAAATGTTAAGGTTAGAGTGATTATTATTATTGTATTGGGATATAGAATACATTCATGAAGAATAAAATGGGTTTTGTACGCTAGATAATGCATGAAGTATACCACATGGAGTGTCATACATGATGTTTATCAGGTCCCATAGGGTGATGAATATGGTTTAGAGGGGGAGGGGGTGGATATACCATATTAATATTTTTAAAGAGATGAATTAAATTATCTAAATAATTATCAAAGTTAATCGTCATGCACAATAAATATTTATATTCCATACAAAAGAAAAAGTTATCATTGGTATTTTTATAGAATTTCTATCTTTAAAGGAGCTATGTTTACTATTACAACTCTCTACCTTTTGAGAGATACATTATTCAATAAGTTATTTTTAAATGGGAAGCATAAAAAAATTTAAAAAACTTTTTCTACTAGAAGTATAACAAAGACACATGAATTTTGTATGTTGAGTCATAAACTATTTAAATAATAAATTTAGATATTGGGACTCCTGAATTGAATGATCCTGATATAAGAATATTGGATTCATAACCGAAGAGAAAGAATTAACTTTTAAGTGAAAACCACCAACCAACATTTAAGTAAAATAGAGAGAGATAAGGATTATTAAGTACAAAGAGTATTAGAAATAGACAAAGATAGTTGAAGCCTTCACCATTAGAACTTTAGATTAAATCTCAGATAGTAGTAAGTAGTTGTAGATATTTGGTTTTCTTGAGATACCATCTAATAATTGCAATGTAGTTTTCATAGGTTCATAGAATCATGTAATGCATTGAGAATTTGAAAGTTGAATGTTCACATAAAAGGAAATTTTCATGTAAATGTAGTATCATATATCATTACTGATATCTCTTTGAATTATAATCCATGTCATTTAAATAGACTATGAAACACTAACAAGCCAAAACCCAATTGAGTAAAATGATTCAAATTCAAATTCATAATTATCAAAGAAAGATGAAATAATTCATCCAAAAATATCATATGGAAAATCATTTTAAATCAAAATAATAAAGAGTAATTAAATCCAATTTAAAATCGTAATTAAAAATAAAAAAAATCTCTATGAAAATAGGTCAAGTTAATCCCATAAATATAATATAGTTTATTTCTATAAATTTCAAATTTGAATTATGAATAGCACTTTCCATATTCAAACCGATATGTAAAAATTATAAATTTAATAACACTAAATTAATTATTAAATAACAAAATTTAAAGTACATTTTTACTAAACATTAATTTATAAATAAATAAAATAGATAAATATAAAAAAACACATGAATTAGAAATATATAGTGTAATTTTATATATGAAATATGACAAAATTTAATCATTATTGAATTATGATTAAAAGACCCTAACATTATTCGGATGGTTTCTAAACAACTAAGTGAATTAATGAAATTAATGAATGAATTAAAATACCTAAAATAAAAAACACTAAATAAGAAATACCAATGGACAAATAAAATAGGGTATATTTGAAAATTATATATTTTTCAAAAAATAAATAGATTATTGGATTGACTATGTCCGGAACCAACCTCCTAAGTCTATAAATCTAATAATATTACCCAATCGTTCTCTTGTAAAACCTTGGTTTCCTTCCATGTACACCACTGTCTATTACCGACTAAGGTCACGTATCAAACAAGTGAATATAACCATAGGCTAACGCGTGTTCTTTCTATGTGCTTTATCCTCACTCACACACACCCTATAAATCTTCCCATGAGGTCACCCATCTTAACACTTATCGAAGACTGGGCTTACATAACTGTAGAGTTATAATCAAGTAGACCTTTTTAAATAAAGGTTTACCTTATTGTCATGGATATTAAAATTTACCATTTTTATGGCTCACTTTTCTTAGGGTGTTACACTCTCCCCAATTTATAGGAAAGTGACCACATTGTGGACCCCAAAAATCAAAACCAGGAAATTCAACTGAACTTCTAGCTGACTAAAAGTTAATTTTTTATTAAATTAGGGTTGTAAGAGCCACTATAAAACCTATAAATCCTTAAGGAGGAAAAAATGGTAAATTCCCAGGGCATCCCCATGAACAAAACTTTTAAATTCCAATAACAGTAATCCCAAACTATCAAATATAATGAGAGTGTCATTCAAATTCCCCACGCGAGCAAGAGAATAAGCTGAAAATTTTTCTTATCTAAAAATATGACTTACCCACTGGCTACCATTAGTGTCCAACAAACAACTTATAGAGTTGAAATCCAACTCCCAAGGATCACCTCATTTACCCTAAATAATTTTTACAAAAAATTCAAAGTCCGACTCGATTTCCATCACCTAATGGCCAAACCCTTTACACAACCTGAGACCAGAATGAAGCACCTTGATTTCTACCCCCAATGAATAGCCACAAACATAAAAAGTTCTAAACCCAAACCAAATAGAACCCACCAAGTCTCTAAGAATCCCCCCACCTTACATCTGTCCATTCAAGCAAGATCCATCAACATTTAGATTCAGGCCATTCAGAGGAGGCTCCCACTTAATCAATTTCCCCTTAGACATGTCAACCATGCAAGACCTATTCAACAACCTGGAGAAGGAGATAAAATTTTTACCCTCTTTTATAATGGATCCAAGTTCTACCAACAATGACCAAATTCTCAATTTCATGGAGGCTAGAGAGAGACTTTTCCCTAATCTAACCTCATTACGACCAAATCCCTTTTTTTTATTTTCTGAATAATCCACTTTAAGGGTGAGTGGGAACCTCACAATACTGATGCCAAATTTCAAAATTCAAATACCAAGACACCAAATTTCAAACACCAAAAATAGGCTCCAAAATACACCCCTAAAATCATCAAAATTCAGATTCAGAATTCAAATTCAAAACAGAAAACAAAACACCTTGGTACGCGATCCACCTCGAGCCACACTCCCGGATTTGCAATCCAACCCTCATTGTCATCACATCACCGGAATCGGCAGCCGGTGCATCAAACGATATCAACATAGACACCATCATCCACGCCATCATCACCTGCAAAACATCTTCAAAATGAAACATCAAGGCAGAAACATGCCTATATTACATCATAAACTTCACAGACTCAAACAGAAAGCCAACATCAGCACCACTTCCAAGCGCCAGCACCAAAATCGGCATCACCCCACCGCAACCACGAACATCTTCCATCCCCATATGCAGCACCCAAAAAAGATGATGGCCCAGGGGGAAAGAAGTCATGTCAACGTCACCCAGGACGCGAAGAACCAACATCACCTCGAGAAAAGTCACCATTGAGGGGATCCGAGCATATCAGAGCCTATAACACCTCTCTGGGCTGCAGTGAAAATGGTAATCCTCACCTTTAGCTCCATTCCATTTTGATCCAATCATGGTAGCCATGAAGGGATGGAAGTTTTCAAGGAGAACTTCCCCACTCCGAGGGATCCCTTTTGACTGAAGGAAGAATAAAGGGATGAATCCCATTTACATTGGAGGAAACTTTTCACTGTAGTTTCATATTTGGAAAAGTAAAAAAATGCTGGGAGGCTAGTTGAATGCCCCTACTTTGGACATTCTCATAGATTGGCACCACCTGGTAACTTAAATTCCAAATAAGGAAATTCACATTAGTGGGTAACTCCTTGCACCATATCATACTTAGCCACACATCCTACTATACAGCTACACGGAGATTCTTTATGTAATCACGAGCCCAAAAAATACCTGAACTTGAAGCCATGAAAAATAATCTATTATCCTCGTCATTGAAGAGGATATTATCACAAACCTCATACTACTCTAATAATACTTACCAGTTTTGGGTACCTTCTCGCATACCTGAAGGATCTGCATGGAGTCTGAAATCTAGGGTATAACAAGCTCTCCCCCGCCCAGTGCACACTCCAGAAGTTAAGATCACCTTGCCCCACAATCCCTCGAGAAGAACCTTGTAACTCTTCCAGAATGGAAAAAAAACCACGTCGAATGAGAGGGTCATCCTTTATGAGCCTCGCCACCCTCCCATGGATTACCATATCTAGATCTAAAGAAAAAATCCTACAAAGAATCACCTTCAATGATATCCCATGCTAGACAGGCCTGCATGCCTTGTATGGTTTCAGTGATGTCACGTAAACCCATACGGCCTTCATCAACTAGAATGGCCATGCATTTCTCAGAGTCCCAGCGGCAGCACCCTTTGAGATTATCATCACACAAGAATTCCTTCATAACGTTATCCATCATATCAATCTTACCTTTTAGCGATTTCATGGTTGAAAGAATATACATGGGGATGGACGTTAACACGCTGTTAATTAACGCCACATGTCTTCTAAAAGAGAAGAGTTTATTCTTCCAGTTATGGATTCTTCCCGAAATCTTATTGATCATATCACCAAATAAGATCTTCTTGATTCATACAAAAAAATGAGGGGTTCTGTGATATTTCAATAGAAATTCCCCTTATTGCATCCTGATAAGATTTTGAATTCCCATACATCGCAAAGAAGAAAACTTCTTTGAAATGAAAACACAGATCTTCATTGAATTAATGAATTGTCCAGTCAAACCTCCATAGGTGAAAATATCCTCCAAAAAACCATGAATCAATCTTCTCCTTCCATTAACAAAAATCAATATGCCATCCGAAAAAATTAGTTGGGAGATAATAACACTTCTCTAGTGATTATGGAATGGTAGAATTCTTTATTCCTGCATGCTACTATGAATATTCCTAGATAGAGCCTCCTTCACAAGAATAAATAACGAAGGATACAGAGGATCACCTTGAAGAAAACAACACATGATTTTGAAGAACCCAATAACTTTCCCCATAAATGAAATAGAGATCCAATGGGAATTGAAAGACCTGAAATAGAGGTCCCAAAACCACTCATGAAAACCTAGTTTCCTCAAAAGCCAAATGATGAAACTACACTGATTTTTTTCATAAGGTTTTTCTAAAACGGCTTGAATAATAATATTAGAACCCATGGATCATTGGTTAATATGATGCACTATTTCATTAGAAATCAAAATCACCCCTTGGATACTCTTTCTTTTAATAAATACATGTTGTTTTTTAGACACCCACTTTGGAATGAAAGTGTTCAGTCTTCTGGCGATAAGACTAGCCATGATTTTATAGGAGATGTTACAAAAGCAGATGGATGTATAGTGATTGAGACTTGAGGGGTCCTTAACCTTTGTTTCTAGGATCACTATCAAGGAAAAAACACTCATAGATAGGGATCCACTGTAATGACCTGACCCCAGTTGCCCAGAGTAGGTGCATTATTACATAACATTGGCATGATCACAAGAAAGATCATGTCTCGAAAGACCTATTAGTTTAGTAGCCATGGAATAACTAGATACATTCATAATGTTTAAATTACATTATAAAGTGAAAAACTACTACAACAACATATTGTCTTCATATACCCTCATATTATCCTTGCTGGTCATTCATAAATTACTTCTTTACATCCTGGAAAAAATAAAACATTGAAAGGGGTGAGCTCAGATGGTCAGTAAGGATAAAAATATATCAGAAACCTTCATAAATAAGCATAAATATTTATGGAAATATATAGATAAAACAACATCCTTTTAAACTTGAACTTCAGAATAATATAGAAAAGATAAAATGAAATAATTCCATTTACTTATTCACATGGATATTCTACTAGTCGAATAATTACATGCAATATCAATAACCACTTTCATAATGATGGAATGCATAATGTCAGACTATTATAACCATGTATACAAGGCCTCATGCCAAGACTACAAATAAGATTTTGTCAAGTCCTCGTTCCGAGGTACCAGTTTGTCTCATGAGACCTACTGATGCATCGAGGAGCTATAGTGTGCTCCACCCGTCACTTATTAAGTCCAATGCATTCCTCATATAGGTTTCAACATAATATAAACATTCATATTAAAACAAGCATACGAAATGTCATTACTTTCACCATAAACCATGAATGGTAAAAAAACAACACATCCATAGTCAAACATATCACAAAACCTTCAATACAATATGGATGTTTTTTATCATAATAAATCAATATCAAATAATCCTAAAATCCATCAAAGGATGTTGACATAGATGAAATCATAACTGTTTGAGAGAAATATCTATTTTTTTGAAATCATTTAAAATTAACATAATTATAAAATAAAACATTTACTTTGAAAATATCCTTATAAGTCTGTAAGGGAAGATTCTAAGATTTTATAACGGTAGAAAATAGACACACCCGTCGTATAAGTTAAAAAAAGACATTCTTACCTTAATTCTGTCGAAAAGGTTAAAAAGGACCTTATTTGGAAAACGACGGAAAGATTTCTTTATAAACCTCTTATAAAAAGTCAAACAAGGGTATAAATGATTTTATCCCATATTTTTTATAACAGAAAGGATGTTTTGAAATACATTTTTAGGAAACATGGATGTGGATGATAAAGAGGTCCTAATAGATAATTACATATAAACAACTTCGGATAATGAAGACATTGTGAAATAAAGCCTTACCTTGTAATTTTCCTTAGCCGATGGTATGTTAACCTCCTGTATAATAGTTAAAACATTGTTATTAAATTATAAAAGAACCATATACATAATTATGATATCATATATGATCTTCTAATAATGATTTGTTAATAATGCTTTAGTATTATCGTCATTTCAGGTGTTAACTTACACATTTTATTTTATATTTTCTGTTATATAAGTTGTGTTTGTTATGGATAGGTTGTATCTTATTCATATCCAAAATGATATAATGTTATTAAACATTACTTTTAATCATAAAATTAGAATTAGTCTTGAATGGATACGATGGGGAATGAATCTCATCGCGTTCATGGAGACGGTAGTCCGTACGTACGCACGAGTGACAATATCATCCTTTTGATATTAAAATAATATATAATTGGATGGTATATCATATTTACAGAATCATTATCATGTTATATTTATTATTTACATGAATTACACATCATTTTTATACCCATCCAAATAATAATATATTGAATAACAATTACACCACGACGTGGAGACGGTAAGCTGTACGTACGCACGTATGGTGACATGTCATTCAAAGGATGGATAGAATACTGAATATGGTTGTACCATATTTATAATAACATAACAGTATATAGGATATACTGGAGTTATTATTTTAGAATTGGAATAACAAAGAAAGATGAATTTGAAGAAGAAAGGAACTTGAAAGAGGGTGGTGAAAACATTACCTCTTCTTCGGGTTTTTCTTATTGATTTGATCAAAAGGGCTCCTTAGCTTGGATTTCTGATCAAACTAATGACTCTAAGGTGAATTGAGGGAAGTTGAGAAAGTATCCGGGTAGGGTTTGGCCGAACCAAAAGGATTTTAAAGTTTGAATAATTGGTTATAAGTGGTGTCCTTTTATAAGGGGGAGGAGGGGCACCTTAGGAAAATCTAGAAATATTATTTTATAATAAAATCATATTCGGTTTATAATGGCTACAAAGTCGATTATTTATATTTTATGGTGGGTATGGGTCTAAAACCACTCAACCAATATAATTTAGACAGGTTTGGGTCATTATATTAACCATATCTTTTAGTTTTAACTCTTAGTTAATTAGTTTGACACTTACCATGTCACTTTGTATTTTTATATTATATAGTTAATAAACATACTATATACCTCCAAGAGACCACCAAGGGATCCATTAATGATACACCTATCATGATATAAGTCTCTTGGCTGAATCTTAGAGTTTTAGGAATTGAATATAAATTAATAATATATTATTTGTTTTAAAAACTCTTTTATGTTAATTTTGACACTATTGGGTATTTTCTTCTTGATAAATTTATAACAGCATTATTACTTTGAGAAAAATTTATATAAACAATCATAATATGTCATAGTAACCTAGAAAATTATTTTAATTTATAAAAAGTTTCAAATTACATTTATTTGGGTATTTATAATATCAATTATCTTAATCTTTCATTAATACGGTAATTACTGCATCATCATTGTGTAATAAATAAATTAAATTATTTAATGTCAAAAAATTATAAATAAAATACCATTATGTAGGAATTTTTTTTAGATTTCTAATTAATATTTATAGTCTAATATATAACATATATAATCCTATTAATTTTTTTTCTAAAAGATATATGCTTATGTCATTTTTGTATTTACTTTAACTTAATTAATATAAAGTGTGCCTATCACGTACAAGTGGGTCCATGGGGTCCCAAAATCGACCAAAATATGCCCATGGTCAGACATGTATCCACCAATAAGGTTAGGACACGTTTTAGGGTAATTTATTGTTATTATAATATTATTTGTTTTACCCTTATTTACCGGATTTACCCTTTAACCATGGTAAATAAATTATTTTTCAAAGTAATTATTCAAAATGTATAAAAATGAAAGTTGCCTTTTTACACAATTTGGACATCCTGATTCCAAATATGAATCCATTTTTCCAAATCTAAAACACAGAAGTGGCAGAAATTAATTTAAAACTAATTCCTGCTGTCAAAACAAAAAGCGTGTTTTTAGGAATTAATAAATATCAAAAGATTAATATTTGTTTATGTCCGGTTTAATTGTGAAATTATGTCCATTGTCCAACATTGTATTAAATGGTAAAAATATATTCTAAATATACTTTAAAACCACTCAAATTCATAATTTATCACTATTCATTATTTCGATTAAAAATGTTGTTTTTAATAAAAATTTAGTAATTTTCAATATTCATCAAAATATAAAAGTTATCTAAAAAGTACCAAAATTTCATCCTAGGATAATTTAGATATTCCAAATCCAAAAAATGAATCCATTTTGAAATATGAAATGTATAAAATTCTAAAAATTGGGTATTACTATTCATAACGGCTACTTTGATTGGTCGCAGTGTGTTAGAATCTCGAAGTTGCGTACAACACACGCTACTATATTATTAAAAGAGAAGCATACCATGGAATCTGGCGGTGTTAAATTCTCCCCACCTATAAATAATTTCTTCCTCAAAATTTCTAGAATATTACTGCATAAAAAGACTCGGGTGGTTCTTCATCATCAGTTCCTTGGGTTCCCACGTTGCCTCTTCCATTTTATGGTTTCTCCATAGAACTTTTACGAGACAAGTCGTCTGGTTTCTCAGCACTTGTTCTCTCATATCAAGAATCCTGACGAGCTCTTCACAAAAAGAGAGTTCTGGTTCTAGTTTTAATTTGTCATAGGTGAGTACATGCGTTGGGTCAGGCATGTATTTTCTCTACAATGATACATGGAACACATCATGAACTTTGGAGAGATTTGGAACCATTGCCAAACGGTAAGCTACAACCCCAATTCGTTCTAGAATTTCGAAAGGACCGATGTACCTAGGACTCAATTTACCTTTATTTCCAAAACATATAACTACCATCCATGGAGATACCTTCAAGAAAACATGATCTCCCACTTGAAATTCCAAATCCTTTCTTCGGTTGTCAGCATAGCTCTTCTATATACTTTGAGCTGCTTTGATGTGGTTTTGGATCACCTTCACCTTTTCCATCATTTCCTCCACCAGTTCTGGGCCTATAGGTTTTCTTTCTCCAACTTTATCCCAACAGGTTGGTGTGTGACATCTCTTTCCGTATAACGCTTTATATGGTGCCATCTGAATACTTGAATGGAAGCTATTATTATAGGAAAATTCTACCAGAGGTAAATATTGATCCCACATACCCTGAAAGTTAAGTGAGAAATATCTCAACATGTCTTCTAAGGTTTGAATAGTCCATTCCGATTGTCCATCGGTTTGAGGGTGGTAAGCAGTTCTCAAATCAAGTTCAGTATCCAAGGCCTTCTGAAGACTCTTCCAGAATCTCGATGTAAAACGTGGATCTTGATCCGAAACAATCGATATGGGTACTCCATAAAGTCTCACAACTTCATTAACATATAGTCTTGCTAGACATTCAAGTGGTAAATCATCCCTTATAGCAAGAAAACATGCTGACTTGGTAAGACGATCAACAACGACCCATATTGCATTGTTCCTTCTAGGACTCTTTGGTAGTCCCATGACAAAGTCTATAGTGATATTATCCCATTTCCACTCAGGTATGGGAAGAGGTTGCATGACTCATCCAGGCTGTTGCCTTACAACATTCACTTGTTGACAAACCATACATCTTGACACAAAATTAGAAATATCCCTCTTTATGTTGTCCCACAAAAAATGTTCCTTTAAATATTTATACATTTTGGTGCTCCCAGGGTGTATAGAGAAATTGGAACTATGAGCATCGTCTAACAATGCCCTTTTTAATTCAGGTATATCAGGAACACAAAGTCTCTTCCCGAATTTCAAAATTCCTTCTTCAAACACAAAGTCTCTCAATCTACCATTATTCACAGCTTTAATCTTCTTTTGAAATTCTTCATCATCAGTCTGAGAACTCTTAATCCTTTCTAGTAATGATGGTTTAGTAACCATTTGAAAAAGAACTAACGTTTCACCTTCCATGGTTATTCCCATGTCCATCTTCACTAGATCCATGAAAATTGGATCCCTTTCAATTCTCATATTGTTCAAAACTCCATGATCTTTTCTGCTCAAAGCATCTGCCACCTTATTTGCCTTCCCCAGGTGGTAGTGTATCATACAATCATAATCCTTGACTAATTAAATCCATCTCCTTTGCCTTATGTTGAGTTATTGTTGTGATAAAATATACTTCAAACTCTTGTGATCAGTATAAATTTCACATTTTTCACCATAGAGGTAGTGTCTCTATATCTTCAAAGGAAAGATCACAGCAGATAACTCAAGATCATGAGTAGGACAGTTTTGCTATTGAATTTTCAACTGTCGCGATGCATAGGCAATAACCCTATCATTCTACAGAAGGACACAACCAAGTCCTTTCTTCGATGCATCACTATAAATAACGAACCCATCATTCCCCGATGGTAGAGTCAATATATGAGTATTGACTAATCTCCCCTTCAGTTATTCAAAACATTCTTCACACTCTTTTCTCAAAAAAATTTAACCCCTTTACATGTGATCTTTGTTAATGGGTTAGTCAATCGGGAAAAAATATGGACGAAACATCGATAATAACCTACTAAACCAATAAAACTGCGTACCTCAATTATACTCATAGGTGCTGGAAATTATTGGATTGCCTTGGTCTTAGAAGGATCAACAGAGATTCCATCTTTAGAGATAATATGGACAAGAAAATAAATCTCCTGAATTTAGAATTCACACTTGCTAAACTTCCCATATAATTTATGTCTTCTCAGAGTATTCAGGATAATGCACAAGTGATTTTCATGATCTTCATAGCTTTTGGAGTATACAAAGATATCAATAATAAATACCACCGCAAAGTCATCGAGATATTCCTTGAAAACTCTATCCATTAGATCCATGAATACAGAGGGTGCATTAGTCAACCCAAAAGGCATTACTGTAAAATCGTAATGCCCATACCTAGTTTGAAATGTTGTCTTCGGAATGTATTCCTTCTTCACACACAACTAATGGTATCCAGATCGAAGGTCAATCTTTGAAAAGTATTGAGCTCTATACATTTGGTCAAATAAATCATCAATGCGAGGTAGAGGATACTTGTTCTTAATTGTTATAGCATTGATCTCCCTATAGTCAATAAATAACCTCATAGATCCATATTTCTTTTTAACAAAAGGAACAGGGGATCCCCATGGAGATACCCTAGGGAGAATAAATCCCTTATTACTCAATTCCTGTAGTTGTTTCTTTAGTTCCACTAATTATATAGTGTCCATTCTATACGGGGTCTTCGATATATGCCTTGATCCATGAATTAAATCAATGGAAAACTCAACTTGTCGTTCTGGAGGATTTCCATGTAAATCGTACAGAAACACATCTACATTTTCTCCCACAATAGGTACATCCTCTATTTGAACATTCCATTCATCACCCACAGTTATTTCATTCTCTTCCTCCCTGATAATTGAATTTAGTTGAGCTACTGGGGGTGGATCTAGATAAGAATTAGGTGGTGATGATTCTGCTCTAAAAATAAGGCATTCTTTATCATCATCATCAAAATATTTAACCTCCTTATTCTTAAAATAAATATACACATCATGGTCCGAAAGCCAATCCATACCGAGATTATATCAAACTCAATCATAGGTATGACAATGAGATCAGTGAATATAGAAAATTTATGTTCTCTAATGGGGAATGATTCACAAAACGTTGTTGCAATGATACTTCCCTTTGGAGTTTTAACTGAAAACTCCTTTGTTAAATAAAATTGGAAATATCTAACTTTCTTAGAAAACTCGGAAGATATGAAACAATGCGATGATCCAGAATCAAATAAAGCATTTTCTAAACATGAGGAAACCATTAAATTACCGGCCACCACGTCTTTCAGAGCTTCTACCTTAGCAGTAGTGATAGAATAAGCTTGGCCTTGATCCCTTGGCCTTTTCTGAGGCAAGTTCCCCTGACACATAGAACATTCATTTGCATAATGTCCCATCTCTCTACAATTATAGAATTCCACGTTGACAACAACTCTCTTTCCGTTGCAATCATGAGGTTGGTGGAATTTTTCACCACACTTGTAACAGACTCCCATTCCTTTTAAGCAAGACCGAGGTGTTTCTTCCCAAATTTACTACAGGATGGATTTTCAACTTTTCCCTTCTTCCCCTTACTTCCATTTCTAGATTGATCCTCAGATCTCTTCTTCTCTTTCTTTTCTTTAAATTCATAAGGCTTAGAGAATTCCTTTTTTGTTTTGATAGCAGAAGAGAGAATGTCTTCATATGACGAGAAGGATTGTAAGACTAATGCTCGATAAATAAATGGTTTTAACCCATCAAAGAAACAATCAATCTTACTTCTTAGGTTACGTATATAATCTTCAGCATACCATGCTAACCTTGTAAAGTTATCCCCATACTTTGCGAAATTATCATCCTCCTTTTTCCTCAGACTCAGAAATTGCATTTTCATATCTGCTTGATGGTCACGAGGAAAGTATTTTTCTAAAAACAGATCTTTGAACTCCCTCCATTCCATATTTGATAATTCATCATCTTCCTTCATGTTTTGAATCAATGACCACCATTGATCAGCATCTCCAGTGAGGCGGTAAATTTCCATGATAACTTTTTCCCTTTAACTACTCCCCAAAGCCTGAAATATTTTCTCTAGGGAACTTATCCATTGCTCAGCTGCCAATGGATTTTTACTCCCATTGAATGTTAGTGGTTGTTTCATCCTGAAGAGATCTAACATTGATCCTCCATGCTGTGGATCAGGGTGCCCCATACGGGTAAGATTGTTATTCATAACTTGAGTGAGTTGTCCCAGTATGGTGATAAGCTGATCAGCACCAGTTACATCACTAGCTCCACTATAATTCGCTTAAGCATGAGGGAAATTCCTATATGGAGTGCGTGAATTGATACAGTTTCCATTTCTTCCACTAGGCTCTATTTCTAAACAATGGAATAAACTAGATCAGTTTATGAATCAAAATACATAATTCCATACTTGTAAAACACTTAACATAAATTGAACAGTTTATGGATATAATCCATAATCACAAAAATATTTTCTTTGAGGAAGTATATACTCATAAACCCTTCATAATGGTTCGGAAAGAAAATGAGAATTATGTTAAACATATCCCCCGAGAGTGTCGTAACCAAGAGTGCAGCAAGGCCCATTGTCGTGCACCAGTTCCCATTCGAGTATATCTCAAAGTGGTGTTTTCGAGTTTTACCCCTAGGTAAATCTGTGCCAGAGCCGCCTCTACCTGCTCGTATCCAGACATGGATGTATTTCTCGGAAAACTCAGAAAATTTATACAATACCAAAAATCTAGAATGTTCTTATATACTAATCCTCAAAGTCTATCTTAGGTCTATGTGTTCTAATCAGAGTTTACCTAAATCTAGTTTCCAAGGTTTGTACTAAACTTCCTCTGATACCAACTGTAACTCCCCGACCTCGGTTTCCTAGAGTCGGTGCATTATTACATAACATTGCAATGATCACAAGAAAGGTCAAGTCTTGAAAGACCGATTAGTTTAGTAGCCTTGGAATAACTAGATACATTTATAAAGTTTACATTACATCATAAAGTGAAAAACTACAACAACAACTTATTGTCTTCATATCCCCTCATATTATCCCTGAAGGTCATTCAAAAATTACTTTTTTCACATCCTGGAAAAAATAAAACATTGAAAGGGGTGATCTTAGATGCTCATTAAGGATAAAAATATAGCGGAAACATTAATAAATAAGTATAAACATTTAAGGAAATTTATAAATAAAACAAAAGCCTTTTAAACATGAACATCAGCATAATATAGAAAAGATAAAATGAATTAATGCCATTTACTTATTCACATGGATATTCTAATAGTTGAATAATCACATGAAATATCAATAACCACTTTCATAATAATGGAATGAATAATGCCAGACTATCATAACCACGTAGCCAAGGCCAAGTGCCAAGACTACAAATAATAATTTGTCAAGGCCTGGTGCCAAGACACTATTTTGTCTCATGAGACCTACTGATGCATCTAGAATCTATAGCGGGCTCCACCTGTCACTTAATAAGTCCAATGCATTCCTGATATGAACAGGTTTCAACATAATATAAACATTACTATTAAAACGAGCATACGAAATGCCAATAATTTCACCATAAACCATGAATGGTATAAAAATAACACATCCACAGTCAAACATATCACAAAAAATTCAATACAATATAGAAGTTTTGTATCATAATAAATTAACTTCAAATAATATTAAAATCCATCAAAGGATGTTGTCATAGATGAAATCAAAACTATTTGAGAGAAATATCTATTTTTTTGAAATAATTTAAAAGTCACATAATTATAAAATAAAACATTTACTTTGAAAATATCCCTATAAGCTTTTAAGGGAATCTTATAAGATTATATAATGGTGGAAAATATCCACACCCGCCGTATAAGTTAAAAAAAGACATTCTTACCTTAATTTTATCGAAAAGGTTAAAAAGGACCTTATTTGGAAAACGACAAAAAGATTCCTTTATAAACCTCTTATAAAAAGTAAAACAAGGGTATAAATTAACTTAACCCATATTCTATAAAATATCAAGAATGTTTTGATATACATTTTTAATAAACATGGATGTGGATGATAAAGAGGTCCCAGTAGATAATTACGTATAAACAATCTATGATAATGAAGAGATTGTGAAATAAACCCTTACCTTGTACTTTTCCTTAGTCGATGGTATGTTAACCACCTGTATAATAGTTAAAAAATTGTTATTAAATTATACATGAACCATATACATATTTATGATATCATATATGATCTTCTAAGAATGCTTTTTTAATAATACTTTAGTATTATCGTCGTTTCAGGTGTTAACTTACTCATTTTCTTTTATATGTTTTGTTACATAAGTCATGTTTGTTATGGATAGGTTGTATATTATTCATATACATAATCAAATAAAGTTATTAAACATTAATTTTAATCATCAAATGATAATTAGTCTTTAATGGATACGATGGGGAATGAATCTCATCCCGTTCGTGGAGACGGTAGTCCGTATGTACGCACGAGCGACAATATCATCCTTTTGATATTAAAATAATATATAATTGGATGGTATATCATATATACAGAATCATTATCATGTTATATTTATTATTTATATTAATTACACATCATTATTATACCCATCCAAATAATAATATATTGAATAACAATTACACCACGACGCGGAGACGGTAAGCCGTACATACGCACGTATAGTGACATGTCATTCAAAAGATGGATAGAATACTGAATATGGTTGTACCAGATTTATAATAAAATAATATTATATAGGAGATACTGGAGTTATTATTTTATAATGGTAATAACAAAGAAAGAAGAAGTTGAAGAAGAAAGGAACTTGAAAGAGGGTGGTGAAAACATTACCTCTTCTTTGGGTTCTTCCTTTTGATTTGATAAAAATGGCTACTTAGGTTGGATTTATGATCAAAATAATGCCTCTAGGTTGAAGTTAGGGAAGTTGAGAGAGTATTTGGGCAGGTGTTGGCCAAACCAAAAGGCTTTGAAAGTGTGAAGAATTGGTTAGAAGTGTTGTTCTTTTATAATGGTGAGGAGGGGCACCTTAGGAAAATATAGAAATATTATTTTATAATAAAATCATCTTCAGTTTCTAATGGCTCCAAAGTGTATTATTTAAAGTTTAAGATGTGTATGGGTCTAAAAACACTCAACCAATATAATTTAGATAGATTTCGGTCATTATATTAACCTTATCTTTTAGTTTTAACTCTTAGTTAATTAGTTTGACACTTACCATGTAACTTTGTATTTTTATATTATATTGTTAATAAACTTATTATATACCTCCAGGAGACCCCAAAGTGGTCCATTAATGATTCCCCTATCATGATATAAGTCTCTTGGCCGAACCTTATATTTTTAGGAATTGAATATAAATTAATAATATAATATTTGTTTTAAAAACTCTTTTATGTCAATTTTGACACTATTGGGTATTTTGTTTTTGATAAATTTATAACAACATTATTACTACGAAAACAATTTATGTAAACAATAATAATATGTCATAAAACCTATAAAATTATTGTAATTTATAAAAGGTCTCAAATTACATTTATTTGGGTATTTATAATATCAATTATCTTAATCTTTCATTAATACGGTAATTACTACATCATCATTGGGTTATAAATAAATTAACTTATTTAATGTATTAAAATTATAAATAAAATACCATTATGTAGGACATGTATCAACCAATATGGTTATGACATGTTTTAGGGTAATTTATTATTATTATAATATTATTTTTTTACCCTTATTTACCGGATTTACTCTTTAACCTTAGTAAATAAAATATTTACAGAAGTAATTATTCAAAATTTCTAAAAATGAAAGTTAACTATTTACACAATTTGGATATCCTGATTCCAAATATGGAATCCATTTTTCTAAATTCAAAACACAGAAGTGGGAGAAATTAATTTAAAATTAATTCACGCTGTCAAAAAAAGCATGTTTTTAAGAAATAATTACTATCAAAAGATTGATACTTGTTTATGTCCGTTTTAATTGTGAAATTATGTCCAATGACCAAAATTGTATTAAATGGTAAAAATATATTCTAAATATACTTTAAAACCATTAAAATTCATAATTTATCACTATTAATTATTTCGATTAAAAAAGTTGTTTTTAATAAAAATTTATTGATTTTCACTATTCATCAAAATATAAAAGTTATCCAAAAAGTACCAAAATTTCATCCTAGGATAATTTCGATATTCCGAATCCAAAAATAAAGTCCATTTTGAAAGATAAAATGTATAAAATTTTAAAAATTGGGTATTACTATTCATAACGGCTACTTTGGTTGGTTTCGTCGTGTTAGAATCTCGAAGTTGCGTACAACACACGCTACTATATGATTCAAAGAGAAGCATACCATGGAATCTTGGGGTGTTACATCCACCCCAAAAAAATCTTGAATTTCCTCCACCATGTGGCACCCACAAATTCCCATGCTGCTATATAGAAGGCCCCCAGAAATCCATCCAGTCCCAGGGCACTATCTGGAAACATCTTGGAAACAATCTCCTTGATCACCTCCTCATTTGGTAAATCAATTAAATGGATGTTATCAGATCTATTCATCAGCCATGTAATGCACTCTAAAAATCCCTCATCTAACTCCACCAAACAGGAGTAAACATCCCTAGTAGAACCTGGTCCTACCAATAATATATCAAAGTGTTAAAGTGCCATTTTACCACCCACACTCACATCCTAAGTAAAGAATCCATCACCCACAAAGAGATTAAATTTCATAATTTTATCCACCTTCAAGAAGCCCTTGAAGAAGTCCGTGTTTCAGATGCCCTTTTTTTCCAACACTTACGTGGTCTTTTTTTGTAACTCCTTTCCATTTCCAATAATTTTTCTTCCAACACCACTCTTTTATCTCACATCATGGAGAAATGAGTTCCATACACATGTATTGATGATCATGATCCTTGATTTCAATTTCATCCATCAACCTTTCCACACCAATTCCCTCCTTGATCATGTTAAATAAACCTTTTTTGATGTCCTTCTTAAGTCTCCTTAGCTGATTGGAAAGGACAACCCAGCACCTCCCCTCCTCCTGACCGTTCCACGAATAGCTCATTATATCCATGAAACCATCATCCGGATGCCATTTATCTGAGTAAAAGAAAGAAATAGTCCCTAGAACAGTCCTCTTAAGATCCACCAGTAGTAGGTCATGGTCCGAGAGTGATAGAAATAAATGTTCAGCCAATTACTATTCATTTTAATCCAAGACATGAAGATTTTTTAGGAATCTATCAAGGAAACTCCAGATATGATTATCCCATTGAGATTATTTCACCATGTGTAGTTGTTACTAGAAAACCCCATATCCATAAGACATTTAGATCCTAGGAAGTTTTGGAAATCCTGCATTCCACTGTTAAAGATCTCTGTCCCATCTCTTTTCTATGAAATATCCACAATGGTGTTGATGTCACCTCCAACAAACTAAGGCAAGACCTCTGAATTAAAGGACTCCAAGAAACTCCACAGTGCACCTCTTCGATGAACATCACAACTGGAGGGAAAAAATAGAAGAAAAAATGAATTCCTCCCACCAAAATCTTGGAATTTATAGACTGTTCGATATGGCTAACCAGATCCACTTTAAGGTTACGCTACCAGGAAATCCAAATATTGTTATTCACGGGATACCCGTGCATGAATCCCATAAACCCCAAACTCCTGGAGAATGGAACGAGTCTACATGTGTTTTACATTGGCATCAGAATGAAAACCAAAGAAGACTGATACTTTATGGCCTCATAATTAATGAAAGATCTTGTTTCCTACACCCCTAGACACCGGGCATTCCAATTATTTAAGTATATCATTACATGGGGACCAGCCCAGTCTTCTGGACAAAGATTCCTGTATTAGAAAAAGGAGCTAGCCTCCATGCCCCCTTCGACTTTGATTGAGTGAGTGACATAGAAACTCCTTCTGACTGAACTCACCTCTTCAGAGAAAAGGTATTTTGTTTAAGCGATCCATCCAAATTATCAGCGAGTGACAACCTATTTCTCGACGAATACGGAAGGGAACCGAAATCATTATCTTCCTGAAGCAAGGAAACCAGCAATATTCTATGATGAGAACCCCAAGAAGTCTATAAATCCTCCACCACACCCTCGGAGGTCTTACCTTTCTGTGAACCTTCCTTGAAGGGAACAACTCTTCCAGAGCTTTTGAGGAGAGAAAAATGTAAAACAAATTCAGAGAAATATGGGAATTTTTTTTAAAAGATTATGGGGGGATTCAAAAACCTTCTCAGGATGAGATTGGAGGCAAGAAAACAGGTCATACTAATTCCAAGAAACCATCGAAGTTGAAAAAGGTGCATATGTCAATGAAAGAGACCTCTCGACAAGGTTAACATTACGGGACAAGAAAATCAGTTCCTGATCTTCTCCCAACAACGATGATAAAGATGACAAAGAGTATTCACCAGGGCTGACCATGTCAGAAGATCCAGGCTCATGAGGCAATAGATTTGAATTTGAACATCCCACTACCCCAACGGTAACCTGCACCCTCCCCTCAATGGAGAAATCTAGCCTAACAAATTCCTCTACTGATGTCCCTAGATCCAACATGCCTATCTTTTTTTTCATCTCTCACAAACATCCACAGAGTTCCCTTGAATCCCACACTCAACATATAACCTCAACGGAGCTTTGTAAAAGAGATGTTACCACCATTTGAAACTCTCCCCTGAATGAATTAACATGTGTGGAGGGATTATCACTGAAAGATACCTTTCAATTTAAATCCTCATGTTATCAGCTGCTTTCAGGCATTCAATGTTTTGATCCAATCATAAAAATGACCCCAATGAGTCCCCAATCAACCTCAAGATAGAAGGATTCTAAAAGGGCATCGGAAGACTAAGAAACTTGATCCACACAACTGATGCAGAGGATTTCTTTCCAAAGTGTTAGTCCCCTGACCAGTGGGATAAATAGAAACTCCATGAACCACAATGAAAATCTTATCTAGCCCAGGCCAGGAAATCCTCCTGATTGAAAAAATGATCACAAAAATTGAACCTGGAAAGATTGTAGACCGCTGTTGGATGGAGAATCCCCTATGAATTGATGAAAGACCTGAAGATGTTGAGAGAAGGTTTAATGCACCCAAATTGCACCACAAACAAAAGCATATGGAAATCCACCACCTCATGAATATCTAAATCCAAAAGCTCTACCACCAGCAGGACATCAACCTTATTAATAGAGAGAATCTCAAATCAGATCATAGGTATCCCAAGTTGGGAAGTGGGAACCATCACAAGAACCACCACCAGATATGGTGCATGATATGGTGCACATAACACATCCTTAAACAAAATTGGAGGCACACTATCTGCACACAATGGCAGAAACATACCACCAGAGTATAAAGCCACCCAAAATGAAAAAGATCGAAAAAATAGGTGGAAGAGGATAGACCAAGGAGCATGAGACACTGAGAGAACCCATCCTCCTACTTATGTAATGGAAGATAACCTCTAGCTAGGTATTGGATTTGATATCATTTTTTCTAAACCAAACTCCTCGTGATATGAACATGTTCGTATAACCCCATTGGTCTCCTGTAATACAATGGTTTCATTCCAAGTATTGCACAGAATATTACACACTTGGATCACTTATCAGACTAATGATAGTTCCCATATACCAAAACACGTTTTTTAAATTTCCATTGTCTTCAATGACACACACCCTGAGAAACATCCTAGTAATTCACCCATCCTAATACTACCATAGGGGGTTGATATCTTAACTATGGAGTTCTAATTAGGTAGGCCCTAAAAATAATTGCGCACCTTATTTAAATAGGTAGTATCATTTACCATTTTTATGTCTCACTTTTCCTGGGGTGTTACAGAACTTGATTATAGAGTGGATAATAGGTATCCAACTAGCGAATTAGTTTGAATTACTATTACATATATCATGTGGTCATTCATTATAAGGTACGATCAATCTATATATCTTAGTGTCAACCCACTAATCTTGAAGGGAACGTATTTTCACTATACCCACTGAAATCTATCATGGAACTACATCTATTGTAAATAAATATAGAATGATGGAACACATCGAGCATGGTAAATCTTTTGATTTTGAAAACCCTTAATTTTCATATTCTCACTCTATATATGACCATACTCAAAACATGTTTTAATGTGGTTATATATGATAGATAAGAAACAATTGATCTAGTAACCATCTGTATAGTGTGTATTTAAATCAATTTATTTAATATAAACTACCTACCAAATATTATATTGAGCTCCACTTACTATATGAAATATATGAACTTCATATAAGATTTATGTATGCTTGAGAATTACTATATAATGTGAAATGCATGTATCAAACGATAAGGATTCACATTATCACTAATCATGGAATGTTGATCTCCTTACAGTCAGTTGAGGGTACTTCATAGTTGATGTAGCATACTATATGCAGTCAATTGAAGTCATAATGTCTTTAGTACCTTGCAATGTAAAACAATTATGGATTCTAAATACTGTTTGTGTTCTTCTACAAAGCTAAAATATTGAAAAATGAAAAAAATACTAAATAATAGATTTTATATGCATGAGTTCTCTCCAAGATCCATCTTCATCATACACAAAAAAATTCATTCAATATATATGGATATTTTATGAATACAAAGGGTGGTTTTTGAGTGTGATTCAATATAATTTTTGTATGTATAGTGGGATATTTCAGTGTGCGGGTTTACATATCATGTCAATGAAGTAAGTCATGTGGTAGGTTGAAGACTTTTTCTTGAAATATCATAGAAAGACACAATTGATACACTACGGTATATTAAAGGGAATACATAAAAAATTGAATCTTTTAATTATCAAAACACAAAAGTAGAAGTGTTTCAAGTAGCCACTTTAACAATCCCCCATTTGATAATTATAAAACCAAATAAAAATTCTAAAATTTTTCTCCCTTTTGAAATTTATCTAAATGATTAAAATACAAAACAAAAATTATTTATTATATATTTCTACTAAAAATACATAAGGAGAAATAGAATAGTTATTTTCTTTATATTTTTTTACAAAGTAGAAAAAATTCTACCCTAAAATAAAATTTCACCACACATTTTCAAATAATAAAGTATACTTAACAATATAAAATAACCCATTATCACATTATATCTCTCTAAAAACAAGATTTATTAAAAAAATTCCAAATGTAAAAAAATTAAATCTTCACTAAAATGAAACAATGAGATAACATAAATATATATTTCTCCCTGATTAATTAATACTTCCTTTAAAAAATATTACATTGAATAACCAAAAAAATTGTAAATAGACTTGAAATAAAGTTATTAACAAAATTATCTTATTTATTATTATATTTTAAATTTATATTCAATGAATTTTCCATATAATAAATAGTTATATCAAATTACAGTGAAACAAATAATAAAACGATAAACACATTTTTACATAAAAAATAACTAAAAATTTTAAAGCACATGCTAACAAATCATATGATAAAAAAACTAGAAGATTGCTGTTTTCCATAGAATTATAAATATTATTTCTTGGGAATCTAGAACATTTTTTGTGAAATAGGATTTGGAAAATACTTCTTATGCATCCATGTTACAGAAGGGTTTTTCTTCTTAGATTTAAAATCAAATTCATAAATAATGGATTTTGTGTGACCAAGTGACGTATAAAAAATCAATGAATATTCATTAGTATATTGTCCAACTAAACCAAATATAAAAAATTAATTGATTTTATACATTTAATTTTATTTTTATAAAATCTTTATTATACATTTGAGGTCTCCCTTAATCAAAACAAAGACAATTTTTTCTTAGTTTTTGAATTATAAATTTTTTATAATATCCCGAATTCATCCAATGTTTGACTTCCAATAGTAAATTTAGATACCATTTCTTTCAAATATATAATTTCATCCTTAAGATTCACATTTTTTATTTTAAAAAAAATTCATGATCATAAAAATTTTAATCTTTAGAACAGGAAGCTCCTTTTCAAATTATGATTCTCTATTTCCTTAATATTTATTTACCCTTTCCATTAACTATACTCAAAAAGGATATCCTTCAATTTTTCATTTTATAAAATATGATTCTCAAATTATTTAATAACCTTATAGAAATAATTAGTTAACATTTCATAATTTTAAGAAATATTTTCTATTTCCTCTTGAAATTTAATAAAAAAATCACGTAACTTGTTAACTTTAAATTTATAACAATCAAAACTAGAATAGGATTGAAAATTATAATCATATTTAAAAAAACTAACAACCATAATTGATGCATACATTACAAAACATTATAAAGCTTCAACTTATCATAAAAGATTTCTTTTTATTATGTATATTTTCCCATCAAAGGAATTTTACTAGTCTCATTCTAACATCCAGATTCATTACAGGAGTTTGATTCTCTAGTTTAACTCCAACCTAAAATAAATTATTACTTATTTTTTCCATTATTATATTTTTCTATTTGATATTCTGATCTCAAACACTCATATTTTTATGGCTAGGATTATTAAATTCATAAAAATTAATAGTATATTTACCTTTTATACATTTTATCATGAAATGATTCTTTTATTTCTTACCTTTCCCTTCATCCTTTTTGGTAGCATGTGTTTTATTTATAAATCCTTGAATAGATTATCATACTTTTAGATAATAATTTTCCTATGATATAGAAGAATATGAGAAATTACTAATAGAGTTATAAATATATTAATATTTAAAATAAAATTTATTTCTTCTTTTAGATAAATCAATGCCACTATTCTTCAATTCAAGATCATATTGTAAGAGAGATCTAATCAAATCATCCAAACTGTACTATGTAAAATCCTTAATTTCTTTATTGGAATCATTTAATTCCATTTTATTGGTAATGGATGAAGTATTATTTCAGTTAAAAATTCATTCTTCCTTGTTTCTATAAGTGAGACCATGTTATTGTAAATCTTTTTGAATCTACTGAGCATCTATTTGACACTTTATAGATTATACATTCTGAATTCCTAAAATTCATCCATATGAGTGCCATGTATTGTTCGATATAAATTTTCAGTCACTTGATGAGTGAATGTTAAAGTCCTATATATGTTAAAAGTAGGTTTAAAAGAATATATATGAAAATAGACACTTATAATAAGATAGAAATAAATAAAATTAATCACTTTTTTATTCTAGGTAGATTTTGTAGCTCATAACTGGAAAATGTTTCAACTTCACCAATATGTATCTTATAAGCCCTTGTCAAAGTAGTATAGAATTCAGAACCTATATTTTTTAAAAATACCTCCGTCTATCCATTATAGTATTTAGAATCACTTCCATTAAAATGAGATGGACATAAAGGATTAAAAAGTTCAAATTCTTGAATTCCATCATTGAAAAATATATTTCTCTTAGTCTTGTTAATGAATTGGATACGAGTTATCCAAAAATAATGTATATTTTAAAAAATAAAAAAGGTAAACTATCCTTTGAAGTTCACTATTTGATACCAAGTTTTAGTTCATGATATGGTGATGATATATGGTTTAATGGGGGTGAATATAAAATATTAATAATTTAAAGAGTTGAATTAATTTATCCGAATAATTATCATAATTGAATATCATGCTTAAATAATAATATAAAGAGGAAAATAAAATAATGAAAAATGATATTTTTATATCAATTCACTCAAAATTGGACCTATGTTTACTCTTACACCCCAATACACTTTGAGAGTGCATTATGAACTACCTAATTTTTTAAGTGGAATCATAACCCAATTAAAACCAAATTTTTCTAGTGGATGTATAACCAAGACAAATGAATTTTTTATAGGGAGCCATAACCTATTACAATAATGAATTTAGATTCTAGTATTTATAGCTTGAACAGTCCTTAAATAAGAATCTAGGAGTCCAAACCTGAAGAGAGAGAATGATTTTGGAAGGGAAAATCATAAACTAATGTTGAAGTATAATAGAGAGAGATATAATGAATTAAGCACAAATACTTTAAAAATTAGAAAGTCAAAGTTGATGAAGATAGCTAAAGCTTTAGCCATTGGTTATTAAGATTCACTACAGGATAGTATTAAGTAGTTATAAAAGTTTTGGTTCTCTCAATGATCGTCCAATGTGTGTAATTGTTTTGAACATGATCCCAAAATCAAAAAAACATAGATAATTTGAATGTTTATTGTTCAAATTAAAGGAATTCATCGCAAAAATTTCATATCATATATTTGGACAAGTACCTATTTGAATGACTCTTGAAACCCTTTATCTAAACTATGAAACAAAAACAATCCAATATCATATCAGGTAAAACAATTCAAATTTAAACATCAAAATTATCAAATAATAAGAAACAAATCATTATATAATTTTCATAACAAAAATATTTTTCATTGAAAAACTAAAAGAATAATTTATGTCATTTTTAAATCATCATTTTACAATCAAAAAAATATCCATAAGCACAGTTCAATGAAATCCCATAAATATTACATAGATTGTTTCTCTAAAATTCAAATTTGAATTACGAAAAGACTTTCCATATTCATCTAGATACATAAAATATTCAAAATTTAATGAAACTACATTAAATTACATAAAATAAACTGAAATAAGTTTTTTTTATCACTAATCATTAATTTATAAATAATTAAAATAAATAAATATCTCAAAATACATGTATTTTAAATATATATTTTCATTTTTTATTTGAAACATGGACAAATTAAATTTTTATTTAAATCTCATTAAAGTAACCCAAAAATTAATCATATGGATTCATGAAAATTATAGTTAATTAACAGAATCAATTAAATAATTAAAATTCCTAAAATAAACATATAGTAAGTAAGAAATTAGAAAAAAAACAATAAAACTAATGATACTAAAAAATTCTTCATTTTTGTAAAATAAAAGGTGTTATACTGACTGAGTGAATAGTGATTATGAGGTATTCCCTAGAATGGTCAATTGACTTACCATGATATATAATGTGTTCGATCAGTATAAGGTGTGGTTCATCTATATATCATGCGGTCAACCCACTGACCATGTTGCGAACCTTAGTTGATGTACTTACCAAAAGTTTTTTAGACCTACTTCTACCATGAATAACAACTGTATGATTGAACAGAGAGCATGATAAATAATTTGAGTTTGAACAACCTCAATATTCATATGATCATTTTCTGTGTATCCATACTAAAAACATGATACGGTGCTGCCGAATGCGATGGAGAATCCATAGTCGATCTACTAGTTGTGTGCATAGTGTCTGTATTATTCAGTTATAGTAATGAAGATGGCCTATTAAGAAGTGATTTGAGTTCCTATTACTACATGAACTGTATGAATTTCACATGGGTTTTTTGTATGGGTGAGATTAATTGTAGCATGATAACTAAATGATGCAGTTGATAAGGCTTCAAAATACCACTAATCATGGAGAGTCAAGATCCTAATGATCCGTAGAGGGTACATCACTTTCACTGTAACAAACTACACCTAATAGGTTGAAGATATGTAGTGAATGACTTCTTGCAGTGAGAAACAATTATACGTTCTAACTAATTTAATCATGATTCTATAAATCTAAAATATTGAAATTCATAAAATATAAAGACTGAAAAAAAGATTAATATAGGAGATTCCCATAATATCTAAAATTTCTGATTACACTAAAAAAGGCATACAATATATATCCATATATCAGAATGTTTTTCTACATTTTTTGAATTTTTTTAATTAAAAATAGGTTTTTTTATAAATCGCGTTTTAAAGGTGGTAGGTTTAATACCTTCATTCATTTATGTGGAAAGGTGGTCGAGCCTCTTCCTCCTTACAGAAAAAATTTAAAAATTATTTTAAATATACATGTTTGTATATTTAAAAATATTTATGTTTCTATGTTATGATATATATTGTGTTTTTTAAGGATTATGTCATTAATATTTGAATGTGACTATGTTATGTTTTTAAGAAATAAAATTTGTGACATCTAAATTAAGTTTTAATTATTATATTTATGGTTTTTTTATTTGTAATTATGTTTTATATGTCGAGTAATTTTTTCAAATATCCCTTATATTCTAATTATATTCTATAAGTTATATGCTTTCAAAGAAAGCAACATAAAACAAAATAATTTTTGAAGTTGTTGTCTTTGAAAATTTATAACATATAAAATATAAATACAATCACTACTAAACATATTCCATTTAATAGCATGAAAATAGGCTTTTAACAGCGCTAAAAAGCATTGTTAATCACAGCGTTGATAAAGGGGGGCCTTTATCCCTACTAGGAAAAGTGCTAATAAAGGACCCCCTTTATCATCATTTTTTAGCACTGATAAAGTCCAAGATGGATGCATTGTATTGTTAATATAACAACAAACCTAGAAAAAACCTATAATTTCAAACAATGATATATAAAACCCTTAATTTTAAACAATTTTATATACATTTAATTTCCATCATGAATAAAAATATTTCCCCCCATGGTATATACAAAAAAACACTACTATTTAAATTTCAAATAATATTTTCTGTAATTACATTAACAATTATCCAACAAATTTTTTAAAACAATAACATTTCATCTGTTGATGCCTGGGATCCCCTATAAAAAATTTCTGCCCATAGTATCAGTTGAAGAACAAATCATTTCAACCCAAGAAAAATATTCCTCTTATATAAGAAAACAAATATTATGTTAGTAATACTATACAGAAATAAATGAAACATTAATATGAAATAATACATTCATAAAATTTCAATATTTAATAAAAAATAAACATATGGAGTTATAACGGTCACACTGTGCGTGCTATTGAGATGCAATTGATTTCTACACGTCACAAATGAGTGATAGATCGTTGTCCTTAAATATAGAAACAATCCAAATGTGTTTTCTCAATTTTGAGTGTGTGACTTATTATTTTTCTAAAATTAATAGAAATTTTAAATAAAGACATATTTGGAGTTATACCGATCACACCATTCATCATATTTAGGTGTGGTAGATTCCTACCTATCCAAAATTACTAATGAATCATTTTCCTAAAGTATGAAGACAATCTGAATGCATTTTCTTAGTTTTCTGTATGTGAGTTGTGTTTTATTACTAAAATGTCATTTCAAACTGGAAACATACAGTATGATTCCTACCAGTTGCATCATGTGTTGATATGATATGAGACTACTTCATATATATCAAAAATGACATATAAATCAATTTACTAAATTATAAATACAATGAGAGAACATTTTCTTGGTTTTCAGTGAGTGACATGTTTTGAATTAAAATGTCAATTTTAAACTGATAATGGACAATTTTAGTCATACCAGTCACCCCATGCATCAGTTTCATTTTTGGTTGATTCATAAACATCACAAATGACTCAAGAATAATTATCATAAAGGATTAAAACAATCTAAATGCGTTTTCTTGGGTTTTAGAATCTCAATTATTCTTTTATAATTAAATTAATTTCAATTTTGAATAAAAAGACATACTTGGAGTCATACCTGTCACATCATGCATTGTATTGAGGTGATGTTGACACATAAAAATAAAAAATTACTCATGGACCATTTTTCCAAATATATCAAAATAATCCAAATGTGTTTTCTCAGTTTTTATCATGTCACTTGATATTTTTTACTTAAATTAATGTCAGTTTTAAATAAAAAGACACACTCGGAGTCATATTGGTCACACCATGCATTGTATCATGGTTTAGATAACTCCTACAAGTCAAAAATGACTCATGGGTCATTTTACCAAAAATATCAATACGATCTGAATTCATTTTCCAAGTTTTCAATACGTGGCTGAAAATTATTTTTTTATTATTATGTAAACACTTTTAAAAAGAAAGTGAGAAACCTAACATGACATCACCACATCACCACGTAAAAACATACAAGCATAATGACTAAAAACCATTCATGCCTTCAAACTAACAAACCATCACAGCTAGAGCCAAAGTCACCAAGGAATGGCCGAGGACCCATGAGCTAGGGGAAACAAATGTCAGAAGAGCTGGCCAAACCTCAGAACCAGTCATCGCGAAAGCCCACCGGTGTGACCGTCGACACTATCCCAAATCCACAAACCCGCGGGTAGACTCTAGTTGGATTCCGCGCAACCCTCCAGCAAAGTGAGATGAGCTCGGAAAAGAGCACATCCACAAAGGGAGCTGAAATGACCCGAGCGAGGAAGACCAGACCATCCTGACGCTGCACCCTACTCCGTAGGTAACCGCAGTGCAACCTCGGACCAGGAGCCACTCCGCAAACCCTTATCCAGCATCTCTCAAGCAGTCCAAGAGATCACAGAAGATTCAAACCATCATCATCGCAAATGAAACCTCTAACACCACTTCATGAAATCGATCACACCCTATATACGCTGCCAAAGAAACACATAAAACAACTCAAACCCCATAAACATCATCGCAACACCTGTCGCTGCCCATAACCCTGCACAAAGAGACCACATCAAGCCAACCGTGGTACCCTGACCAGAACTTGAAGCATTCAGCGGAACAACCCCAACGTCGCGGAACTGGAACACAATCCATTCACTGATAAACAGATCGCGACACTGAAGCTGCCCCACAGCCGCAGAAGAAGAAGGTGAGGATTAGAAGGCCGGAGCGCGACCCCAAAGCCTGTACAGATCGATGCCGCACAAGATCGACCGCACGACACACTGGAACACAAACACAGAGGAGAACTGGAGCAAGACCCCAACACCGTAGAGAAACCAGATCTCGATCCCAATGCAACAGATCGAAACCCCAACACCACGGAGAATAGAAACGACCCCGAAATCGCAGTGGGTCTTGAATCCGACGCATCAGAAGAATTCTCCACCGCCGCAGAGATGAAACTTGACCCCGACGTCACCCCGATTCATGACCCCACGCCGAAGAGAAACTTGAAGCCGAGTCCGAACCCACTGAAGCCCTGACCATCCCCACCATAGAAGAACACCTACGATTCCACCCATCGCCGTGAGAGAGATCGCCGAACCACGAAAACGTCACGGGGACCGAGGAAAGAAGCGTAGACCACCGGAGGGAATAGGCGACGACAGGGAACACTAGATCACTACTGCGCTCCTGACGGGATCATTCAGTTTTCAATATGTAACTTGATGTTTTTACTTAAATTAATGTCAATTTAAATAAAAAGACACACTTGGAGTCATACCAGTCACACAATACATCTTATTATGGTGAGTATGATTCCTACACAACATAAATGACCTGTATATAATTTTACTAATGTATAAAAGCAATCAGAATGCATTTACTTTGTTTTCAGTTTTCCAGTTTTGTTTTTTTACTAAAATGTCATTTAAAACTGGAAACATGAATTATGAGTCATACCGGTCTCATTATGCAACAGTTTTACATGAAAATTCTTCATATACATAAAAATTGAATTATGAATTGCTTTCCAAAATTATAACTACAATCATAGCATTTTTCTTACTTTTCACTGAGTGACACATTTTGAACTAAAACGTAAATTTTAAATTAATAACATACACTTTTAGTCATACTATCCACACAATGCATCAAATTGAGGTGGGGTTAATTCCAACACATAATAAATGACTCACAGATCTTTTTACTAATGTATCAAAACAATATGAAGGTGTTTTATGGGTTTTCATTATGTCACTTGTTCTTTTTTACTTAAATTAATGTCAATTTTAAATAAAAAGACACTCCTAGAATCATACCGGTCACCCTGTCTATATTATTAAGGTGAGGTTGAATCCTACACATCAAAAATGGCTCATGTATCATTTTCCAAAAATATCAAAACAATTGGAATTCATTTTCTCGGTTTCAGTATGTTAGTAGTTTTTTTTTACTTAAATTAATTTCAATTTAAAATAAAACCACTCACTTGGAGTTATACCTATCACACAGTGCATCATATTGAGGTGTGGTTGAATAAAAAATTTCAAAAATTATTCCTAAATCATTTTCCTAAAATATAAAAATAATAAGAATCTGTATTCTCAGTTTTCAGTATGTCACATGTTATTTTTTTCTTAAATTAATGTCAATTTTAAATAAACATACACACTTCGAGTCATACCGGTCACACCATGAATCGCACTAAGGTTCAATTGACTCCTACATCTCAAAAATTACTCATGGATCATTTCATAAAATATATAAACAATCCAGATGCATTTTCTTGGTTTTCAGTTTGTCACTTTTTGTATTTACTTAAATTAATTTTAATTTTAAATAAAAGAGACACTTTGAGTAATATCAGTTATATTTTGAATAATATTGAGGTATTTTTGATTCCTACATTTCTAAAATGTCTTGTATGACATTTTCAAAAAGTATAAAAAAATTCGAATGTGTTTGGTTAGTTTTCAGCATTCCAATTGTGTTTTTTTACTAAAATGTGATTTCAAACTGGAAACAAGAATTTTGGGTCATACTGATCTGATCGTGCATCAGTTTTATGTGAGATTGCTTCATATATGTCAAAAAACGAAAAAAAATCTCTATTATATATTATGAATACAATTGGAGTATGTTTTCTTGGTTTTCATTGAGTGAAACATTATGAACTAAAATGTCAATTTTAAACTGATAAAGGACACTTTTATTCACACCGATCACACCAGACATCATATTGAGGTTCAATTGATTCCTAAACATCAAAAATGACTAATGGATCATTTTTATAATGTATCAAATGAATATGAATTCATTTTCTTATTTTTCAGCATGTCACTTTTTGTTTTCTGCTAAATATTGTGTCAATTTAATATAAAAATACACACTTAAAGTCAAATCAGCCACATCGTGCATTATATTGAGGTGAGTTTGATTCCTACGCATAAAAAATGAATTATGGATCATTTTAATAAATCATAAAATAAATCCTAATGTATTTTCTCAATTTTCAGTATGTCAATTTTAAATAAAAAGAGACCCGTTAAGTGATACCGGTCACTTGTTCTTTTTACTCAGTTTTGAGTAGGTCAGTTTCTATGATACCAACTATATTAACCCATAAATTTCACGCAAATATATCACATCTTAGTAGATTAATATTCCTTATATAAAATAATGATCCATGCTAGAATAGTTTAGGTTTACTGCTTTTGGAAACATGGAAACGTAAAGAACTAGTTCATAAGAGTCTCTCATTAAATTTTCTTTACTAAAATCCTTCTTAGAAACATAATTTATTAAACCATTCCTAATAACCTAAGGATATAAATAAAAATAAAGGATGATCATAGATGCTCAATAAGTGTAAACAAGGGATATTTTAATGATCACATAAGGATAACATGAGTATAAAAATGTTAGAAGGTTAAATTAACATTATATATTCATACCCTACATATCATAGATCATAGTCATGAGTCATGGATTAAAAATTGTGGCTCAAAATAAATGAATCTTGAAAAATATAATAATATTATAAATGAAAAAAATACAGTTCAAGTCATACCAGGAACACTATGTATAAGATTGAGGTGCAGTTAATTGAGCTGTAGCTGATTACTACACTGTTCACGTAAATATTCATGATAGATCTTTTTCAAAGACATAATTTTCAGTAAAATACTGATAAATCATGTGGAATATTCATCCTTATGATTCACTTTACATTTCACGTGACATGTAGTTTCCTCTTCCACCCTAAAGTAACATGTTCTCTATTTTATGGCATGCTGCATATAGTTGAATGGAAAGTATGACTTCCCAAAAGATCTGTAAAAAAATAAATAAGTATTAGATAAAAATGATAAGGAGATTAATTAACAAATAATAGATAAAATGATGACAAAATTAATTAATTACATAAGTAATACGAATTCACCTTTATACATTCTTAACCAATTTCTTTGTTGTTGTTATCTTAGTTGCAGCCTCAAAGTCCTATCTCTCACGAGCATGAGCATCTTTGAAATAAATTTCAGACTCGAACAAAGGAATCCACTTATATAAGAAAACAATATTTTTGTGAGTAATAATTAGAATAATTAAATTAAACATAAATATAAAACAATCCACTAATTCTATTGAAGTTACATCTTCATTGTATTTGTGTACATTCATCCATCAGGTATGTTCCCCATTAATCTTTGAGAACATCTATATCTTTATGGGAATATGAGTTTTTTAAAAGTTATAGTAGTACTAGAAAAATAGAAATACACAAATGATTAAAAAATATTCTAAATGAAATAGTAATTATATTAAAAAATACCTCTTTAAGGATTTTAGTTTATTCATCGAATATAATATCTGTCATCACTTTACAAACACAATAACCACAATATTTTCCATTGGTTTGTTTCAGACACTTCATAATCATTGATTAGAATAATTAATTTGTTTTGATATGTGTTTGGATAGTTGAATATTATTATATATACCCTGATACTTGTCCAATTGTAAACTTTTCTTGGTCCTCATACATAGCCCCTTGACTCATTCCTTGTTTTACTCGATATTGATGCACTACCTTATCATTACATAATCCCAATTAAAGGATAATATAAATAATATAACATTATTTTTAGTTCTAAAAAATTGATCAGCACAATTATGTATGGATAATTTCTTGGATATCCATGTATTGAATCCATAAAATAAATCTTTGTAGTATCCATATTTTCTACAATTAGCATCCAATGTTGCCTAAAAACACAAAAAAGACTAAATAATGAATGAAATGAAAATATATTATTTATGATTAAATTTTAAAGTTTTACTTCTACATCATTGGTATTAAATAGAGTCTACCGTCAAAATTTTTCTTTCAGACGATTTGACCTGACCTACCACTATTTCATTCTTTTTTTGGTATCTGTTTTTTTGGTTTTTCTGTAGATGGGATGTGAGGACTATTGAGTCCAATTTTTTTCATTGAAAAAATCCCTTAAATTGTTTTTCATATATATTCCTTCAAAAATTATGAAATTTATTTAGTAATAATTAAAATAATATATCATCTTTTGGAAAATTAAATCACAAAAACATACCTCATGTATAAATTAACAACTAAGACACCTAGCCAATCAAAGTTGAGGATTTCACTTACATTATCAGCACTGATGAAGTCTTGATATTCCTCTCTATACATATTTTATTCACAATCAAATATGTGACTAATAAAATCTTTTATCTTTGTATCCACATGAACCTTCAATGCTAGTAAATGAGGATATAAAACAAGCATGGTAAGATTGCTTTCAGTATATATTTTCGATTGGTTGTTCAATCATTTAGACAGGTTTGAGTTGGTCTTTCATTTCACCGCCTTCCATTTGTATATATTTAATAACATTCAACAATTCAGTCCATTTTTCATTAATTGTTAATGGTTTAACATGAAAATAAATAGGAAATGAATACATACTTTCCGAAATTATTTTTTACTAGATGTGATGGCCATGTGATTAATGTTCCAACAAATTTTTCAATCGTATGATTATCATCCTAATCAATTGGAATAGGTTTCTCTATATTCAAATCATGGGATACTCTAACAAAAACTCTCACATGACTTGATGTATGTGGTATTCTGTGCAACATATCATTTTGTATAATTAACTGTAATGGGTGGGTGTTGATAGATATAAATCACATTCATTATCACCGTATAAAATATCTGAACATGAAAGGTATTAGTTTCTGTCTGATTCATGTTTCATAGAATGATTTTTTATAATATTGATTACCTCATCTAATACTTTTATTTTAGTAGAATTTCATTCCTCATAGCTGGTGGGGGTGGGGTAGGATATCCACGAGGTGGTTGTTCTTGAGTTGTTTCTTCTCTTTTATTCCCCCCATAAAAGTTGTCATCATCTATCTCTTCCATTGGAATTAATCTTCATGGGTATATAGTATTTCTCTCATCCATTTAATTTCTTGAATTTTATCCTCCTCTTATTTTTTTCCTCAAAATATGTTCGAGGTGTCACCCAAATACCCACACCTCTGACACGGTTATACTGTTCTAGTAACTTCAAGGCCACTGATAGTTTCTGTTCATCCGGTACTGGTGTTTTTGATTCATGAAAGTATGTTTGATATAAAATATAAGAAACAATTGATCATTTTTATTTAATTAATAATTAAATTTAAAAAAATATTTTGTAATACTTACATATATTTCTGATATTTTGTGCGTGTTTTCCTCAATTAGTATCCCATATTTTTTTTACACGTGTCTCCTTCTATATAACATGGTGTGGGATGGAAGATTCTTTGGATTTGGAGTCATATATATATATATAAACATGGGAACATAATTAGGTTGTTTTTTCATATCACATAACAGTATTATGGTATATTTAATATACGTACCAATTTTCATTTCAAGTGAAGTGTACTCCATCCCTGCTTTACAATAGGGGTTTGCTGGTTTTTCTGCTCGCTCTATATCTCCAGAACTTAGTGTCTATTTCTTGAATAAAAAATCTTCAATCAAAGTGATTAATACACATATTATCAAACAATATATTTTGATCCATAGTATACCTAAAAGGATACATTCACATAATGACCAGTAAATGCGTCCCATGCTTCTTGGGTTATCAGGTGTGCATAGATAATTGGTGGGTGCATGTTTATTTTTCCTTAAACATATTTAAGATTATTTTTAGTTATAATTGTGTGAAATACTCTGTGAATCATTACATCAATTAGTAATTCATATTTTTTATGGGAGTAATCCACTATTTATACACCTAACAATGGATTATGAAGAATAATTCAATGTTTCATTATTTTATTTTTTCACAGAAATAAATAAATGATATCATAATTTTACCTCAATATCTTCCCATGTTAGTGTATTAATCCTGGAAAAAACATGGTCCCAAAAATATACATTAATCGACATGTTTTTCTGAGTGATAATTTCAATGTAACTACTAAACATGTCCTTGTTGGGGTTAACATGTTGGCCCCGTACATTCCATCCAATATTTTAATTAATCCTCTGACTTTCTACTTAATGATTTTTCTTAACACCATCAAACTACGATGATACTATATTTTTTACATCATCAGGTCTTTATTGCATACCACTACCACTTATTCAACATTATCAATATGTTCCTCTGGAGTGATAGTATCAGTATATAAAAATGGTCATTGTACCTCTGCACTAGGAGTAGCAATAGGTTGAGAAACTTGTTTTTCCTCAAGATTAGAAACACCAGCACATGAAAAAGGTTTTTGTTCCTCTACACTATGATCAGAAATAGGTTGAGAGACCTGTTGTGCCTTAGGATTGGGAGCATCGGTATGTGTAGAATTCATTATCTGTATAAGTGGATTACAATTTAATTTAGATTACTTAAATTTAGAAGGTAATTGATAATAATATGACGTAACATTATATATATTACAAAAAATATAACCTGATTATTGAAATATCTTTTTATTTTTTAAAGGTTGAAGGGATTTAACCCCACTATCAACTATCCAAATCCCTTCATTATGGTCTCCTCTGACAAAAAAACCTCATCTAAATTGGAACCAATGTGAAATGATTGTGCATATCTAATGAAAGTGTCATCCTCAGTTGAATTCTTATTTGACACTTCCGTGGTTTTCATCGATAGTATAACAATTGATCACTTTTAGTTTAAGGGGTATAGAATATAAATTAATTGTACTGCCTATAATTCTATTATCAATGGTTCTTCTTTGTACCCTTCCTTATTGAAATAAACTTTCACAAATCCCAATTCATATGTTTTAACAACACTCATATTATCAACCAACTGGCATTAAAAAATAGGCACACGAAATATTGTATATTAAAATTCCTATATTTTTTATGATTCAAAAGTATTAAAAAATTGAGTAAATTTAATTTCTATCATTAGAACTGGAAACATGCATCGCTTCAGCCACAAGTGTATCTCCACTATTACGAATGATACTATATTCATTATGTTAATTTGTATAGAATGTATAACCATTGATTACATAACCATTATAAAATAATACATACACACTTAGTCCTCTAGCTAGACCTTGAAGTCATTCTAAAATTGAATCCTGATTTTTATCAGACTCCTTAAAAATATGGTCCCAAAAATATCCTATAAACTATTGATTATTTGTATTTGAAATCCATATTTTAACCCTTGATGGATTAAAATGCCTAATAATTTTTTTGTGTTTCAACATATGGGGAAACCTCTAAACTGTTATGAAAAATATAATGATGTCCCCACTCTTGATCTATAAAATTGATTATGATAACATCTCTTCCAGAAGTTTATTCACTCGCAAGCCACCCGGTGTGATGAGATTTTGGTAGACTAATGATTTCCACACCGAACATGTATTCAGTAAAGAATTCAATGGCTTATTAAATATTATATCATTGTACAATTCAGCCATCTATCCAACATTCATTTTTTATATACCCTTTAAAAAATTTCATATACCATTTAATGGGGGTATATCCATCTATAGTGTATAAGACCACATAGTCTAAAATCTCTCATTAAGAGAACCATCAAATGAATAATCATATCAAATAATGTTGACAACAAGAAAATTTCCAATTCACATAACATAAAAAAATTCCCCTTTCCATAGTTAGTAATTTCACCAGGTCTATAACATTACTACATATATATTTTAATAAGATTCATGGATTGTTTAATGTATGATGTAAATTCTTTCTCAAAATGCAATGTAAATGTACAATAATTTGATATTACATCAAAACATAGAAGTCTTGTGATTTAAGACCCTTTAACTTTAAATCGGTCATTGAAATGATGTTATTCATATTCAATGAATTCCCTTATGGAAAATTTACATCTTTCAATATGTTTAAAATAATATATCTCTCACACCTAGAAAGAGTGTAAGAAGATGGTGGATGAAAATTTCATTTTTCACCCTTCACTGGTGCCAACCCATCTCGTATTCCCATGTCAACCATGTCTAACCTAGCCTTCATTCCATTATTTGTTTTTTAAACGTTCATTTAGTAATATGCCTATGATACTATCACATTTTTTTCAAGATTCATAACAACAAGAAAAATCCTGACATACAGACAATTCTAATATGGCAATTAGGAAAAACCAATATCGTTTTCCAACTGGATTTTGTAAGTTTTTTTTAATTATTTTACCCAAAGTTGTGTAACAATATTTTAATTTATCAAATAGTTGATCACCTATTAGTGGAGACAGTTATATATGTGATTTTCAACATCCATATAAATATTTCATCCAAGATCTATACTTCTACCATCAAGGTAGAAGTCTGTGATGTCCTAGAAAAACAATTCTCGATGAATGTATGAACCTAATTGAATGCGTACCATGTTCACAAATGGGACACCCTTGAGTTCCTTTAATGCCATATCCTAAAAAATTTCATTAAGCAGTAATATCATTTATCATCCCGTATGACATCGATATCAACATGAAATATTCATTTCTATAAGAATTATACAACATAACACATGAATCCCACAGTAATTTAAAATCCTTGATCAGTGGAGACAAATAAAAATCAATATAATTAAATAATTGTTTTTTACTTAATATAAGAATAGATAACAAGATGTATTTTATTTTCATGCATAACTATATTGGCAATTTATAATCTACCAACATAACTATGCATGTACTGTGAGTGCTACTTTGATATCCAAATGTATTCACTCAATCTGTAGAAAATTGAAGAAAAAGGTTTTTCAATTCATTTCAAAATTCAGGATACTCATGATAAAATCTATTTCACTAAGGAGATTCTTCCTGGGGAAGTAGTTTCCCCTTTTTAATTCTTGTATATACTTGCCACATTAATTTCCCTATAGTCTCCTAACATTTGTATAGGCTCCTAAATCTTGGAATGATTGGAATGTACCATAAAAATTTCAATGGTTCAAATTCATATTTCTTTTTTCAATAAGTGACACACTTTGTGAATTCTGTAAGTGGGGTGTGGTCCTTGAGAAAGAGTATACAATCATTCAAGAATGTGTGTATTCTTTAAGAGATCATACCCATTGAGCGTAGTATTATTTTGGCATCATACTTTCATATTGAGAGTTTATTATCTTTGAGTAGCATTTCATTCAAGAGATAAAGTAGTTCCATAAAACTAGAATCACTCCATACATTTCATGCTTTAAAATTATATAGCTTCAGTAGGACTAACAGAGCTATATATTTAGGGAAACCATCATACAATGGTATCTTTACAAAACTCATTAACTTATCTAAAAATTTTGGGCAATCACAATTTTTATCACAAAAATTCCCTATCATTTCATTAATATGATCTTAATCATCATTCACATCTATAATCCCATACCCAATATAGTCTTCTTCATTGTATACAATTGTTATCATATTAAATGATACCTAAAATGTAGTGATATCCCAACCACTAGCTACATTTTATTATTCTGTGTGTTTATTCCAAAATTTGTAACTTCGATATATTACCAAACAGATCAAGTGTTCTTTCAACTTCTCTGGACTAATTTTTCTTGAATAATAACTACATAAACACAGGAAAAAGATTTGAGAAGTGTTATATGCATGATCTTTACAAACATTATGAACTCTTTACCTCCATCTTTATGCTTTTTTGTTATATGATTGGCATCCGGCCATTCATTATTTATATCCATTCTATTTGAATTCGGTAATATCAATATTTAACAAAATAAATACACAAAACATTGATATACACATTAATTAGGTCTAAAAAAATTTATATTCTTTAAACCTATTTCAATATTTATCCACAAAATCCCCTTTTTAGAAACAAGGTCCATTATTTGGGATCTTCTAGAGAAATCAATCTTCAGATCTTATAGCCTTTTCTTCATTGGTCCAACTAAGAGAAATTCAACCACATAAAGAAGTAAAATGAAATTAATCCTATCATAATACACCTTCACATAGTAGAAATTATTTATATTACACTACATGAACAATAATACTACCATAAAAGCATGTAAATTCCAGTTAACTTATCTTAGTGCCTATTTAGGCCCACAAAAACTCCATTTAAGACTGGATATAAAACTTCTATTTCATTTATCATCAAACCTCATAGTAGATCTATGTAGATATATTTCTCCGAATCTCTATGATGTAATATAATCATGACATCCATTTTTTCTAGAAATAAAGCTTCAATGGAAACCAAGTCAAGAACCATATGAATTATTATATGCTTTATAGAGGAGATAAAATCTAACTAAAATATAATACTTCTAATTATAGAAATAAATTTAAAACTAGAGACAACTTGCAGTATATCATATCCTCCACTTTCTCCTTTATATGATAAATCTAATTATTCTATTGATCCATCTTTCATGGTTCCAATTATATTATCTTTAATGTATCAAAACTATAGGTGGAATTCAATTATTTATTAATTTTTTACTCACACTACAATGACGACAATAGTCGGCCTATTTTGAATCATCAAAAAATAGAAAATCCACCTGACTTACCAAAAAATTCTTCATTAGGGACACTCATATTGACTAAGAAAACCATACAACGAGGGAAAATTAGATAGTGTGTAAGATAACTAGTGTAGTATACTTATGGACCTATATCATTATTCATAGGGTTCCCATGCATCTAAACATGTAGATGTGAGAAACAATAATCTAATGATCATCACATGAAAAAATATAATATAAGTAGTAAATCACATGTGAACTATAACACCCTCACAAGAAAGATACCATTTTCAAATAAATGAATAAGCATAAAGCATTTCATATTAATAATCAATCACATCCCTCTGAGGGAAAAGGACTAAATAGACATATCAAACAAGTGAACCCCAAATTTAAACAATGCATGTGATGTTGGATGAAAATTAGGTTTAGGATTTTTAATGGGGTTAAACAATAATTCATCTTTTATGGGAGTGAGGTCATGATGTATATCTTATGGGTTGGATAGAGTTAGTTAGATACCCATTCCATGGTTTTATAATCAATCTACTTGTCTTCCCTATATAGTGTATTGGTTTTCCAAATTTTCTAAAAATATAAAATTAAAATATTATGGGAAAACTCCACTTCAAATGTCCTTTGAAAACTTTTTATAAAATCACATTTTAAACCCCATTAAAAAAAGAAATCATTTAGAAAAAAATCCTCTTTAAAATAACACACACTTTTTAAAACAAACCAATAAATTCCAAGCAATATTTCACAAAACCATAATTCATTTTTTTAAATAATTCAAGGAAATATCATAACCCAAAAGTATAAATCATTTAAAATGTGTGATAACCCTCTATATTTTACAAATTCTCATTTAAAACTTCACACACCCCTTATTAAAATGAAACCAGAATTAAATAAACTTTCAAAACATTCACATACCTTTATGTAAGACAATTGGGTGAGTTAAAAAACACTTGGCATGCAACCTAATACTATTATAAGTGTTTAAATGATTTTAAATATATTTAAAACAAAAAATGGTATGTTTAACATATATAAGGTTTTTTAGAAACTTTTAAAACACTTAAATAATTTTAAAAGATCCACTTAGGTATTTTCGAAAAAGACATAAATCCCAAGAGAGGAACTTTCTAAAAGATATAGGAAAAAAAGAACCAACATTTTATAAAATATAAATATATGAAATGTTTACACATGATCCAAAATATAAAGTTTAACCAAAAATAAATTTATTTACAAGAGATACAATTTATAGTAAATATCTTTAAATAACACAAAATGAATATTGTCTCTTTATGCCCTACGTTTACCTCTACATCCCATTATCATCATAACCTTAACAAGTGACTATAGAACACCACTATAAAATTGTGGCCCTTTCCTTTTAATTGTATCATAGACAACTAATTATATATATATATCCCAATGTGTACATGTATGGTATGAGAAAAAGTGTCTAGTAAGATATCGCCAAAGATTTTATACCCTTAATTATTAAGATAATACAAAAAAATCTAGTTTTAGGGAAAATAAATATTTTTTCATATAGTAATACCAAATTACACATAAATCATTTGGAATTATTATTAGGGGTTATTTACTTGGGACCATTATTCTTAGAGATCACCAATTGTGAACTTCATGAGAAGATGTATTAATTTCATATGAGACTCCATCACATGAGAGTCAACCATCTTCTATGACATGTAAGATAGATGTATCTAGACTATATGATATCTTGATTTAAGAATATATTTATGGGATATCTATGTTATTGTTATTATGGGAAACGATTATAACATATTAATGTGAATTATATGACATTCAAATTAAAAAAATAATGTTAAATGGAATAATAATCACTATGTGATATAAATATGTGTACATATTTTGGAAATTGAAAGTACAATTTTAGTTAGATCTTTAGTACTAGCTCTAACAATAATTTTTCCAATAGCATTATTTAAGAATTTAAGATGAAAATATTCTATCATTTTGAAGGTTATGTAATTTTATGGGTCACTATATGGATCAATATAAGGTCTTTAACCACAGATAAATTAGCACAAAATGAGTACATGAAGCATATGGAATGGAATGAAAAATTGATGTTTGAAGAGTGCTGATGAATTTTAGTTGAATAAAACAAACATAATATGATGGGATATCATGTTATTGAGTTTTGTGATATTTTATAGAGAATTTTACAACATCAAAGAAGTCAAATGAAGATCTGTGGATAGTCATAGAAACTTAAAACAAATAAGGTATTGGAATTCCACTTGATGGAAATAATTATAGGGGATCTCAATATGCTAGTTTCTTTTCACAAGATATGAGAATGTTAATTTTATATGTTTTTTTAGTTTAGAAGGGGGAATGTCCTTTTCATAAAACCACTGTTATTAAGAATTCCAACAACGTTATTGTATAAAATATAGAATGTATAAATGGTTTAAAGGATTTCAATTATACTAGTAGGGTTGTGGAATCAATGAAACGCAATTTGAAGGTATTCAACTGAATTTCATTCATATTAAATGCAATGTGAAAATAGACCAAAAACAAGACAAAATCTAACTACATATTAGGAATTCATAATATTGTTGAAAATAATGGAATACCCCTCTGGTGAGAGTAGTAGGGTTCGGTGGGGTCAGAGGTGGGGTAGGTGACAACGACAATGATAATAGAGACAATGAAGGGGTTCATAGTGGAGGTAGGGTTTGTGGAGGAGGAGGATTTGCAATAGATGAGGGTTTGTGGCAGAGGAGGGTTCATGGAAAAGGTGTGGTTCGACATGCGATAGAGGCGTGTTCAAATAGGATGTGGGTTCATGATAGATGAGGGTTCGTGGCTGAGGAATCTTTGTAGTGGTGGAGGAGGGATTCATGGTGGTGGTGGAGGGGTTGACGATAGATGAGGGGTCAACGACGGTAGAGGTGAGGTCGGGGCGGAGGATGGGTCAGTGGTGTAGGGTTCACCTTCTACAAGATCTTGAGGTGTGTGAAAGAAGAAGACGACTATTAAAGTTCATTTATAAAATTGGGGAAGCATAGATCAGTGATAGTTAAAAAGAAAAAATAAAGGTATAATTTATCCACACTTTTTTGGGCTGATAAAGACAGGACTTTATCAGTGTTAAAAAAATGTTGATAAAAGGTGTTTTTACTAGTGCTAAAATTATAGCGCTAATTAAGATAGTTCTTTATCAGTGCTCAAAAGCATAGATAAATGGTGTTTTTATCATCGTTAAAATTATAGTGCTGATAAAGACCTATCATTATCAGCGCTAAAAAAGTGATGATGAAGATATAATGTTAATAATTTAATTATATTATTATATATATTTTTGAAATTATATATATGATAAATAAATATTTTTATCTTTTTAATTATAAATTTAAATAAATAAATATTTATTTCGAATTATAATTATAAATAAATAAATAAATATTTATATTTATAAGTTTTATAATAAATATACTAATTGTATATATTAATAAAATTATAAATATAATAAATATATTTTTTATAATTTTATAATTATTTAAATAAATAAATATTTATTTATGTATAGTTATAATTATAAATAAATATATTGTTTCATTTAAATAATTATAAAATTAAAAGAAATATATTTATTACATCTATAATATTATAAATATATATAATTAATATATTTATTATATATATTTATACGATTATAAATTTAATAATTATATTTCTTATAATTTTATAATTACTTAAAACGAGTCATCACATATGGAAAACATGAATAATAAGAAGGGTCTAAGGTATTAATGAATATTCATGATGAATACATAACATATATGAACACCAATTATACTCACACATCAATATATTAATTGATCAAATTCATTGGAAACACACACACACATATTTATAATTATAAATATATATAATAATTATTATAAATATATATTTAAAAATTAATTGTATATAATTATAAATACAATACATATAATAAATCAATTTATTATTTAATGAAATTTATTTTACTCTTTCAATTATTTAAATATATATTTATTTAATTAAAATCTTAGAAATACTTTTCTAAAACATTATATATATTTATATATATATATTTGAATTAGTAAAAAAAATATATTAATTATAAACATGCATTTTTAATTTAATGTATCCAAATAAAAATTATTTTTTAATATAAATATAATAAATTTATATAAACTAATAATATTTTTTATTAAAAACTTGTATGAGCGCTAATAATAGAGCTGATAAAGACCTACCTTTTATGAGTTCTTTATATTTAGCGTTGATAAAAGCTGGAACATCCTTTACTTAGATCTGCGGTAGTGAATCTAAATGATATTTGACACTCTTACGTAACATATGACAAATAATTCAAAATAAGATGCATTTATTAATAACATGTAATGAAAAGTAATATTAGTATCACTATATTTTGTTTTTTTAAACCGTTACAATTATATTTATAATATTTTTTACATTCCATTATTTTTTGATTATTTATTATATCTATGATATTATTTTTATCTTCAAAAACTTTTTAGATGTTTAGGCTATGTTTTAATATTTATTTAGATTATTTTTATAGTTAATACTTTATAATATTTTGAAGATTCCTACTTGAAATTTAATAAGTTTTCATATGTTTCAAGTGGTCGACCTTGAAATCTTATAAATTATAAATGGTTTCAAAAATATAAATGAAAATTGAAACAGTGGCTAAACGTATATAAATGATTGATAGTAGGAAAATTTTCATCATTTTAATAGAAAAAAACATGTACATGAATGAGTATACACTACAAAACGTGACCTTTCCCAATAGAAAACTACTGAGAGATGATATATATTGGTAAAAATGTTTAATTTCAATAGATATTAAATTCTGTTGATATTAAATGTAGGTACCAACAATTTGTTTACCAAGAGATATATTTTTTTATATTAGTAGTTCAATATCAACAAATCTTTTACCAACATTTAAATATGTTGTCTTATCCTAATAATACCAAAAATTCATTTACCGATAAATGAATTTGTTTTTATTAATTATTATTACCACTAAATATTTTACCATTGTAATATTTTTTGTAATAAATTATTCAATAATATCAAATATTTTACCAAAAATGAATATATATATATACATATAAAATGAAGAAATATGTGAATATATATATATATATATATAATATTTATGTTTATATAGACACACACACACAAACACATATAATAAAAAAACGTACGAATATATATATACACACCCATATATGCAATAAAAAAACACAAACACTTAAAGAACGACACCCCCCTACGTGACTCGTTCCCCACAACCCCCTTCCCCAACCCTTACACTCTATTCCCCACCCGCATTCCTCACGGATTGGAACCCCTCCTTGTTCCCATATGGTAACCCCCTCCTACATCATCATGCGAACCACCCTCCCTATTCCCGACCGGTGACACCCTATGACATCATCACACGGATCAACCTCCATTTTCTTAGCCGACACCCCCCTATGATATCATTACACAAACCCCCTCCCTATTCCCGACCGACATTCTCACATGAAACCCTACATTGGACCTTTCCATTCCTTGTGTTCCAAGTCATCATCTCTGCTTGACAGTCATCGTCTGCATCGCTTTAGACCAATATCCTCTTGCGACCTCTCTGTTCCCAGTGCCCTAGACCAACCTGAAATTTCCCCATAATCCTTGTTTATCTCCAACCATCATCATTGTGGTACATTCAAAATATGAATGATGATCTCAGTTTTTATTACATTAAAAATCTGAATGATGAAAAATTCTTAATATATTTCATTCCTAGATATTTAAATTAAATACTTTGATAACTACGTAGTAGATTTCTCTCTAAATTATTTATTCCTATTTTTTGTTTTTGTTCTTATTACTTTGATTTCTTCTATAATATGTGTTTTCAAACTATGTAAAGATAGTGATTCTAAATTAAAGCTGATACTAAAGAGTTAAAATGTTTATACAATATTTGAATTTTGCAATGAATTATTTTATTAACTGTTAAAAGCAATTAAATTTAACTTTTCATCTTCCATGTTCGTTAGGTTGAATCCAATTCATACACCCACATATAGCTATCTTCAACTATCTACTAAACTAAGTTATGATGTTTGACTTGATAGTGAAATTTTTAATGACTGAACTGGGGACTATCTCTAGGAATAAAAAGTTCACGTATTTGATTTTTATGATTATAAGATGATCATGTTTAGTTTTGTTATAGGTTGTGTTTCAGTTTTGAATTGTTTCTTTTTTTTTGTTACTCTACAATTCAATTTTGAATTATTTTGTTCTCTCCTTTAACTTTAATTGTAGGAGTTCATTGTAGGTGATCTCATGGAATATTTCACACCCCAAATTTTTAATTTATTTTTATTTTATTATTTCCTATATTTGGTTAACCTCGTCGAGGTGTGGGTTGAGCATGGGTCAAATTTTTTTGACGTTTAATAATTTAAGTGGGTTTCGAACCCATGCGTGGCCACCACACAGCGGGCGGTAGCCGTGTCGCCATCCTGGGTGCCCACACAAATGTATAAAGATTAAAAAAAATTCTATAAATAAAGTGAGTTAAATGTTTAAATTATAATAATAATGTTATTATGTAATTAATAATATTATTATTAATAAGGTGTTATTATAGTTATTGTTGTTAAGGTTGTTTTTGGAATCAACTTATTATTATTATCATAAAGGAAATTAATTATATCATTATGAATATATAACTATTAATATTAGTTTAAATGTCGTCATTAAAATTTTATTAAAATTTTTATTATTATATTCTTATATTATTGTTTTTATTATTATAACTTTTATGGTTATTATTATTATTATTTTATTGTTCTTTTTATTATAATCATTTTTGGTGTTATTATTATTATATTTGTTTTATTATTATTATTATAAAATAAATCCAAAAAATAAACCAAACACTAGACTACCCGTGGTTCCCCTCTTCCCAGTTCTATAAACGCATACCCACATCACCCCTCCCCCTTCATTTTCCGGTTCAGTACACAGGCCTCCGCCTCTGGCCTCCATGATCTGCCCCTCCACCTTCACCCTCTACCACTCCGCCCGACCACTGCCCTGCCCTCATGGTTACCACCTCCGTGCACCCGGCCTCGCCTCTCACCCCCTCCTCTTCACACACACCATCCACTCCAGCTTGCTCTAGTCTTCCCTCCGGCCAGTCCTCACCCCGCCAACCATCGTGCTCCAGCCCTTGCCCAGCTACTTCATCTAGCCAACCACTTCCCCTTCAGGTCTCAGCCGACATTTCCCTCGCCGCACTTTACTCCGACCTCCATCCCCAGCTCGTCAGTGCATGGTTTCTGGTCCAGTGACCTCACCTATGGTAGTTTGCTTTCCATTTTCAGTTTTTTATTCAAGTGGCCTAACCCAAACATCATGGGTGTTTTTTGGTACGTTTTCCTAGTTGATTAGGGTGTGTGTTTGGTCCAAGTGGCGCCATTTTCTCCATTTTGAAGGTTTTGTCGCAGCTGTGCTTGTTTGAGGTAGGTGTCTTCATGTGAAAATGTAATTTTAGAAACAAATTTACTTTTTTAATTAATTTATCATGTTTTTTAATTAATTTCCTTGGTGAGAATTGTGTTTATTTGATGAATTATTTTACCTTCATAATTAATTTGTAGTGTTATGTGATTAATTAATTTGGTTTAAAATTAGAGTTTAAAGAATTTAGTTTTCATTTGATATTTTTAGCACGTTTATGTAACAAAATAAGCATTTATGATAAAAACCCATCTTGCGCAGTTTAATGAATTTTCGGGAATTTTGTAATTTGTTTATTCAACTTTGCAAGTGTTGCATGTTTTGTTTTGGTGGGGTGTTTGTGTGCGTTTAATTCACAAAGGGGATTTTGAGTGGGTTTTAACGTGTAAAGCCTTGTGATACCTTTTTGGAATTGTTTTATAAAATTTTTACATGGTTTATTAAATTATATCATTGGTGCACAATGTGTTTTTGGACTGTTTTTGTGTGCGTATTATTTCAAAATGAAATTGGTTTGGTGTGTATGGTTTAGAAATGTCATATATTGAATTTTGTTGTAAATTTTTTTGAAAAGAGTTTTATAGTTTTAAAATGGGTTGTTCATGTTTTATAAATGATATGAAAGGATGGATGTAGTTTTAGGGAAATCGGGGTTTATGTGAATGTTATTTTAAGGTCTCTTTAGATGTTTTAGTGTGGCATTGCATGTTGTCACAACCATGGGTGAACTAAGTGCACACATGGGCATGTTTTCAAATGAAGATGGTATTTTTTTTAAATGGTGTTCTTATAAAAGCTTGTCCTATTAAATGGTTATTTGGTTTCTATGTGGTGTTGGTCCCCCTAGGTTAATTAATTAAATATTTTGTGGATTCTTGGTGGTGTGCGCACACACAAACATAGGTACATATGTGTAGGTGTATATATATCTTCCGTGAACATATTCCCTCATGTCATGAGGAATATGTACATTAGATTAAAGGTATATATATGTGAATGAGAATGTATGTGTGTGCTTGTGCAAACAATTTTCTTCAAAAGGTTCAAGAGCTGAAGTATCTCTGCTTGGTTCGCTTCCTTTTGAGGTGACTACTCTATGCCCGCACCTTTAATTTAAATTCCATGATTTATTATTTTGTTTAAAGTGTGTTTACATATTCATGTGGTATTTAGATATATAGATATGTATATGTGTTTGGTGAAATGGATTTCATCTCTTGGAGATTGGGTTTCCACTAGATTGAATAACTTTTCTAAGCTTTTTTACAAATATTTTTTAATTATAAAGGTGTCGTAAGTGTTTTAGGATAATTTACTAAAATTTTCCTAGTTATGAAGTGTATTTTTTGAAACAAAAAGGCATTGGTTAAATGTTTTGTTTAAAATATGACTTTTTTGGCACCATGAAGCGTAGTTTGACAATTCAATGACATGAAGGCCCATTTGGCACTTTTTAAGTGTGTTGTGTGTTTTTAAACAGGAATTGGAAATGTATTTTTAATTTGAATTTGGTTTGGAATATTTTTATGGTTTATTGGAATGATGGTATTAAAGGCCCGGTTAACAACTTAAAGTGCTTTGTGAAATGGTTTAAAAGTTTATGTAACGTGACAGCCCGATTGGAACCTTTGTTGATATGGCATGTACACACACACACACACATATATATATCTAGTGGGAATCTCTTTAGGAGGGATATATATTTATGGGTTCTCATACAGGGTGTCCGTGTTTGGGGTATGAAAGTGCGGTGACGATAGGTGAGGTGAGTCACACATTCGAGGGTCTCATACTTACACAACCTTCTGATTACCACCATGGGTTCCTGGGCGTCTTTTAGAGGGTCGAGTGATGGTTGCTGATCAAACCTGATTAGATAGGTTGGTACCACCCAGATTTGATACTAGGCCAGGCGGGATGTGCCACTAGTGAGGACAGGTTAGGTAAGATGGTTGGTTATTGACTTAGGGGATTTACTGGACACCGACTGGTGGTTCCGAACAGAGTATGTCCAGGGATCGCTCTAGGGATGTTTAAAAAATTTCCATGGCTGCATACTTTTATGTTCCTGCCTTCCCGTATGGAACTTTTGGTTATTTGATATCATGACATTTTTTACATTGTATTTTTATAATAAAGACCTTTTTTTTGTACTAGTAGGATTTTATAAGAATTCATTGCATTGACTTATATGCTTTGGTAATTGATTTAGAAAAATGAAATGAAAAAGGGGTATTTCTTATAATTAAAATCTTGTTACCTATTTGTTCAAATTAGTGGAAAACAATACATTCATATATCCTATGTTCAAATTAGAAAGGAATAATTTCATTTTAGAGGTGGGGCATCAGGCATGGTTTATTTGGGCATCCCTACTGATCATTTTTAATTATCAATTATATTTTATCATTTTTGTTTGTGCTTTTCTTTGCCCAGGTTTTCTTGTTAGAGTTACTCATTATTAGATCAAGGTCGGTCTTTGTTTTGGTGGTGACCTAGAAGGTCACGTGGAGGTATGTGCGGTTTCATTTTCTCTTGGCTGCTAGTTTTTATATTTATCATCAGTTTTTTATTTAGATTTTTAGATTTTGTTCATGGTCCAAATCATTCTTGATGGTTAAATTTTGAAGTTTAGAACCAGTTTCCTTCCTTTGGGGATCGATAATGCCCCTCGGGTAATGCCACAAACCGACTTAGATGGCTAGTTTAGGGTCGACCCGAGTTGGTTCGTGATAAGATCACTAAAGGGATCAAGTTTTCACTGCTTACAAGTGGTTGAGGGTACCAATATAAGAAATCACCAGTTCGTGTGCTGGGTACTACATGCTACAAGCGACTCAAGCGGATTCCACCTATCCCACTTAGGTAATAAGTTCTTTTTTCAAAGAATATATTTTCTAATAATAGTCTGGAATTACCCAAACATTCTCATATATATATATTCTTTATTTTTTCTGGAAATTTTTAATTTATTTGGATAAAATAAACTCAACTTGATACCTATCCCATAATTTTGGATTTGTTACTTTATTTTTTTTCATTTAAATATTCATTTTAGTTTAATATTATTTTTATAAACATTATAAAAATAATTTTATTTAAATACATATTAAAGATTAAAAATAATTTTTTTCAGGTTTTATAAATTTGATATCTTATTGAAAAAATATTTTCAATCTTTTGAATGAGAGGTCTTGTGGAATATTGTTAGTTATTTTAATCAAATTTTCTTACAAACTAAGATTTTAGTGATGTGAAAAGTGTAATAAATTTGTTTTCCATTGACTGGTATTTTCATGCTTGCTATCCGATGTCATCCGTTTCACTTGCCTCTATGAGATCAAGAGCAAGCCAAGATATAAAAACAACAATCCCTCACTCCCTCACTTTCCCCCTCCCTCACACCTGCATGATCCCTTCCCTTTTATAATGAGGAAAATCCTTCTCCTAAGACACTGATGTCTTTTCGTCCATTCTCCCCCTCCCTATCCTCCTCCTTCAGGTGTCACATACTATCGACTCTCATCTGTTGTACTTTCTGGTTAGTATTTTCTTCTTATTATCTTCCTACCTCATTTTGTTTAACTCTTGTGCATTAATCATGAAATAAAAAACTAATTGAATTTCACTTTTGTTATATTTTTATTAAATTTCATCTGAGATTGAAGATAAATGTGTCACCGAATAAAATTGAAGCAAGGATGGTGGAACACTCTTTATTTAACTTATAATATTCTGAATGTTTTATAAATTATTTGAAGCATGCATTTATCTAATCTTTGGGGCATAAATTTTTTTATTTCTATATGATTCACATTCTGTTAATGCCACTAACATATTCATGTTTCTATCTAAATACAGTGAATGTTATACTACAAATAATTCCACACCAAGGTAATTATTTTAAATCTACTTTTGTTACACTATAAAAAAAGACTGACCTTCATCCCTCACCACCCACACAGTAGCGATCCCCACCCGTGATCCCACTCTCAGTTCCTCACACCCCACATCCATACACTTGATTATCTAGAAATTCTCATGCCCTCGTCCACTGATGATCAATTTTTCTCCTCTTTCAACTATAGATATGAGGTGTAGGGATGGGTATGGAAATAAACCCATTTTCATTCAGTACGTCCATGTTTGTTCCTATTATTAGGTATGTACCTCCTCTCTTGAAGTTTTCAGCACATAAAATCATGGGTATATATTGTTTGAATTTAATTTAATTTAATTTAGGGTTTAAGAGAAATTCATATTAAACAAAATTTCATGTTCTTGTTCATTTTTTGGGGTGAATTTGGGAGGGTAATTATATACTTTCTAAAGCCACTAAAGATGAAATGAACATTCTTAATTTCTTGTATCACATTGAAAATATATTAAAATGAACTTTCAATTGTGTTCTATTTGAGAGCATTTTTCCAAATTCCAGGACCCTTGATATAATTATGATCCACAAGAAATCTCCTATGATAAATCCTGAAAGAGTTGTTTTTTTCATTCTGAACATGATTATAGTGAATGAAATTTAATTTTTTTTAGTTTAAAATAAGGGGACATTGTTCTATTTTTTGACAATGGAGTAGGTAAAGATAATATAAATGAAATACCTAGGAATATTCATTATTGATCATAGAAGAAGCAACAAAGGATCACCTTCAGGTGAACATGTCTCCAACCATTTAAATTGCACCAGTAATGAGATAATATTATATTTTCCATTACAATTTATTTCCAAGAAAATGATCCTCAGTTTCTTGTATTACTTGGTTTTTTAAATATGAGTCTTATACCTTTCCATATATAATTATTAACTTTTTGGTTAGTGATTTTTTAAAACATAAGATTCATCTGGTCTGGAATCTAATTAATAAGTTCAAATCAGTAAATACACCATCTATAGTTTTGTTTTTACATGTATTTACTTATTTAAATTTATCTAAAACATATTGAATATACTCATAAATTTAATGTACATATTTTTTTGTCATTTTAATTTTTTCTATGCATATTTCTAAAAAAAACAAATGTTCAATCCTAACATTCCATTTATGAAAACATTCATATCCTGGTGATCTATTCTATACAAACCGATTGCATAAATTATGTGTAACCAATACTCTTATAAATTATTTTTCATGTTCCTTATATCCAATTATACTGTATAATCTGGTGTAGAAAATATTCACTGTAATTAATCATATATTTATTTTTTAGGGTTTTCCATTTTGGGTCAACACCTTAGTCATCGTCCAAAATTATCAGTCTGACATCAACATCATATTTGAGTTTATATTTAACTCTACAAATATTTCATAACAAAAAAAACCATATTTGAGATTAGTAGATAATTTGAGACATTACTATCATTATTCTATTTTATGTTCATATAAATAATTAACAATATTTAATTATTTCTCTTTCCATTTTTTACTGATATAACTTTTCAATAACATCTTCTACATAGTTTATCTGAAATGGTAACCGCTATAAGAAGTTATGGTTAAGTCATGTCATATAGTTCTGTTGATTTAATACACAATTGTTTCTCTACCATTATTTCATAATTTATTATTGATATATTCATTATATGCCACTTATAGTAGTTTATTTCTATATTTTAATTTCAATTTGTTTAGGAAAAATATATAAAACACCATTGGTTTTTTTTTCAAGATTTCCCCCATTATATAGAACTATGGATTAAAGAGTTCCAAAAAAAGAATGAACTATTTTTTAATGACCTTTTAATGATTTTTAATGGTCTGGTGGAACAAAATTCATTCCTTACACTCTACCAATAACTTTTTATAGACCTATTGTTTGAAGAGTTATAAACAAGACAATTTTTTCATACCTTCAATCTTCTATGGAAGTTTATTCTTCAGATGCCTTTATGTTCTTAGATCTTTGACGAAGTGAGAATTGTATTTGGTGTTCTTCTTAGTCTGTATACTTCTATATAATGGTTTTTTGGAGTTTTTATATCTAGTGTATTCTTGGATGAAGGCATGGTTTCTTGGACAGTTTGAAGATGGTTTGATAACTATATTCTTATTTAAGGCTGATCATGGTGGATGTTGTTACTTTTATCCCAAAATATAACTGTTGTTTTATCTATTTTGGACATGCTGAGATGTTTTTGTCACTAGTGATTTGGTTTTCATGATCTGGGGGGAAGCATTACATCTTACTTGTTTTTGTAATCTATGATTCCATGAAAGATGACCTAGAGCTGTTGAGATACTGTGTCCCTATCAATTTGAAGGTTGTTGAGATTTTTCACAAGATTTAATGGTTTTAATTGGTCCATATTTGGATGGAAAATGCATCCATCTTCAAATACTGAATGGTGGATTATTTTGGAGGTGAGTTGTTTTATTGTTTTTATGATTTTTGATAGTCTCTATAATAATTTTCTATTTATTTAATAAATTATGTGTAAAATATTTTTCAAAAAAAGGATAAAATGATATTTTGTGATAGGATGATATTTGGGATGTTGTTTTTATCTTTTTGGAGAAATTATTCCTCAATATGAGTCATTCTGACTACCTATCTTTGATATGTCAACAAGGATTATGAAAAATGATCACTATGAAAAATAAATTATACTTAAATTTATTTTCTATTTTGGTTTCAATTCATGCACATATTTTTCACTTATTTTTTCATATTCTCTTTGGTTTTTTGTAATGTAGATATTAGAGAAGAAAGGTGTGGCCTTGATTGGAGCTGAATCGATATATTTATAGCTTGTATTCGAGATGGATTGGTTTTTGGTATATTCTCTGTGGTTTTGTGTAGCGAAGATCATGGTGCTTAAGGTTTTGGAATTGCAGCAACATTAGGTCTCTCTAGAGTTTCCTTGATAGTCCTAGGTAATAGATGGATCTCGGTTCTTTGGTCCCTAGAGGTGTCTTACTATCTTGGATGATAATATTTTTGGAGCCGACTCAGTGGCATGGATCGGTTGATGGTGCTTTCTAGTCGCTGAAGTTTTCTCACTAGAATGAATGTGATGAAGCTTATTTTTATGGAGTTTCCTCACTAGCAATGATGGGATGGAGCTACTGGTGCTAGCGATGACTCACTAGGGTCGGTTTCTGGGGGTGGGGGAGGGGGTAGTGGATCCTTTGGATGGGGTGTCTAGTGTTTTTGATTTGATTGGTTTTGCAATGAATTCATTATTAATATAATTTTTTAGGTTTTAACATGTGTTAACATTGTTTTTAGTTTAACAATTAAGACATATGTATTATACATGATAAATTGATAAATATAATATGAAATATTACTAGAAATAAAAATTTATAATTTTTATAAAATGTAATTTATAAGAAAAATATTATATATTTCTAATATTATTAAGAACAGAGAAATTTGTCACCAAATTCTGTTACTAATCCCTTTAACCAAAATATATATTATATGTTTGTTTTATTATAATTGCAAAAAAACTATTTTATCTATAAAAAAACATTTAGTGATAGAGTATTTATCTATAGTTTAGTGACAGTGACATATATGTTGGTAAAATGTTTTACAAACAGAAAATGCACTTTCATCAACAGATATGCCCCTCTTGAAAAAATTGAAGTATTTTGTAGTGAAGTAACTCTCAATGGTGAGGTTCTATCCCAAATGATGGTGGGAGAATGGGACATCCATATCAAGATCAACAACTACTACACTGGGGTGAAGTATGTTGACCAAGAGATGGTTGATCATCGGGCATTGGAACCTCAACTTTCAGATGCTCTTCCCATGTCTAAGTGGGAGGAGTTGTCAACTGGATGCCATCATGTTCACCCAATCCTTATCCCAATAGGTGAGTATATGGACCCACCATCATTGTTCGGGGGATCCATATAGGCTGTGAAATGTCTATCAAAAAAGCTTGAGGCATGAGAAACGACCCATGACATAAGCTCAAATAATCTTCACCTAGATTAAACTATGGATATAATTCCAATATAGATGGATACCATTCCTCCTAATTCAAATCACCAATCAGAAAATCCTAGACTACTAGAAGGTCGATCAATGCCTATGAAACAGGTGAGGCCTCACATGCAACATGATGTGATCTACATCATATTCGTTGTGTCTCCTCAGTATCAGTAGCTATTGGAGGAGGTTCTTGAGTAGAAACCTCCACTCCCTAGGTCGGATTGTCATCTCCTTAGGGTGTATTATTAAAGACACTCCCATAAACCACATGATAAGTTGGTATCATCCCCTACAATACAACGTAGAATGCTACCATGTTAACAACCACCTTCTCCTCTGTATCACTAATGTGGATAATCTACTATAGTTAAGTATACTGTAAAGAGATTTAAAATGAATAGGAAAATTATATAACAAACCAACTAATAGAAATTTATTAACTTAATGTATCTTGAATCTCTCTACTATATTGAGTATGATACAATATAGACTTCAGTCTATACCATGACTCATACTCGACCTACTATGAAAGATTATATCACATCATGCATACAACCTCGATATGAATATATGGTTGTATTCCATAGAGGTTGAGACAGTGTGAATTTATCGTATCCTGTCGATATCCTGTGTCCCCTTTAGTGTCACAGAACAATTCTCCATTAACTGTCTTAGTAGAAATGGAACGCATAGAACACAACCAAACTGGCGCATGATTCTATTAGGATGGTGCCACTCAATAATATGAAAGTGAATGACAGTCACTACTACCGTAGCATCATGAATTCCAGTAGTTTTGTATATATGAAACTATTCCATTAAATCCTAGTATGGTATCTATGAAATATGAAATGACATGTGAGATTATTCAAAATGATTCTTACTAAAAACAAAAAATAATGATATTATGAAATTTTTTAATCAATCATTGATTGTATATAATTATGTAGTCGGATTAGAGAATGAACAATGTGATATGGCATGTACCATAATGGTATATCAGAGTACTGATGAAGTGGTGTTATTAACTCCAACTATAAAATAAAACATCAAAAGTGATAAATAAAAAAAATTAAATAACTATTACTAGAATAAAAAAACAATAGAGATGCGTGATCTTACTAGTGTCCATGCAGAGAGTCACACAACACATCTATAAGAAACTCTTGACCAGCAAAAACAGGGTACATGGGATGGATATGATCTCATTCCCACATCTAAATAAGGATGCGAAATCCCCCAAGATCCATACAGTCTGAGCGACATGTCATCTATTATACTCTGTAAGTGTAAGCTGAGCGCACATATCCCCAGCAGAATGTCCTGGTTTGATCAAAATATTCTAGTAGCCCCAAATACATCATGTTCAAATGCATAACTGAGTGATCAATGCACAATTCCCCTTCAATGATCTGTAAGAAATAGGCATGAGGCTGATACATGATAATATGCTCATTAGAGTAATCGGGTAAATGTGAAAAGTGAATCTCAAGACACCTCATAGATATTGACCCGCCATCTGCAGCAACATCATCAACCAAAATGTCGATTCCTAGAACTATTTGTACAAGATATAGCTAGTTTTAATTGGTGAGTCCAATAACTACATCACCTTCGATAGGAAGACTGAGAAAGAATGAAACATCCTCACGGGTGATGATAATATCTCCCTCAATTAGGTGGAATGTGTTGGTCCCTAGTCTCCATCTCCCAAGGTTGGAACTAAGCAGGTGATGATTAATAAATGTGAATGTTTATACCATAATTCGATAGAATTTGGTAGAAGATAGGTATTGTATAATGGTGGATGGAGGTAGCATGTGATTATAATGGTGCACACAAAAAAACCCTGATCCATTGAACCTGATGAACCTTTATCATAGTATGAGAAACATCTTTGTCCTGCGCAGTGAGTAGTATATTATCCTCTATATGTTTATAAAAAAGGAAACAAGTCTTAAGTGTAAAATGAAAATATAATGTTATGGTCAATAAAATGTTATGACTAGTATAATTTAAGGCATATAATGTTTATTCCCATTATTTTATGAAGTTGTTTTTAATGAAAGAATTGGTCATGTCTTCATGTTTCTCAGAGAATATTTATAAAATGTTTTTAGATAGATTTTTACCTAAAGAAGGGTGTTTTGTAAGAAATGGTTTTATTTAATTATATATAAATGAATTATGTCTTTGTTATCTAAATTTTTTTCCAGAATATGCTATGATTTTTAATTTATGTATGATTTTTCACATAATGGTATGTTTCATGAACATTTTCTCACATGATTTCTTTATGGTTTAGCTATGGATATCTTGATTATTCTTTCATGACACCACAAATGTACTTATCGTATTCCTTATAATAATAATAAGAAAGGATGATTATTATTTGATAGGAAAAGTATTCAGAAATGTCATAAAATTTTATAAAATGAAGGATCTTATATTAACACTATATAATTAACAATATGGGAAGATCACATTGGAGACAATATATCATTGTGGCTGAGAGTGTGAACTCAATCAAGAAATGTTTGGGCATCATTTTTGGTTATGACCTTCTTGATGACATTTGTTACATATCAAACATTACCCTTGTTCTTGAGGTCAATACATCTCATTCTTCATCCTACTGGACTTTAATCTCCCTCATTGATGCAACCTATCTATGTGAGGTATCAATATCAGCTAGTATTTAGGAATTCATAAAAATTGAAACTTACCAATAGGCATCCATGGTGTAACATAATAGTTAGGAATGAAGTCCAACTGGTACACTGGATCAACATATGATTCCCATGATATATACCCAAAGTCATATGTTTTGATGGTGTGTGTGTATATAAACTGCTATACTTGAAATTTTCCACATTGACATTGACCCACTTCTATAAATACCACCATTTTTCACCACTACTACATTTTATGGGGTCTAAATACTCATGAAATTAAAATTGATAGTCTTATCATTGAAAAATACACACTCGATAACCAAAAACATCTTCAAAGATATTTTCAATCCCTCATTAAATGTGTCTTCCTTTTCATAGACCCTACTGAATCCTGTCATAGGTGAGTTTTTTTCTATCAATGAAGTAATTCACACAATGATAAAATGTCTCATGAACAAGGGTAGTTATAGGTAACTTGTGAATCACCTTGAAGACACCAATGATGTTCTAGGAAATTTTCTTGGTCATGTTTCCATACCTCTTCCACCCTTTATATGTCAACGTCCATTTTTCTTTTAGAATCCATATCATATAATCCTACACTTTTTGATTATCCTTGCAGAATTGTTCAATCAATTATTCAAAACGTTATTAATCCAGCTCATATTCTACACAAAAGTGATCACATTTCACATAAATCAATTTTATCCTTATTTTGAAATAGTAAAAAATAAAAAATACATTTCATAGCATGCCTTGCAGTTTCCTTATTCATGGTTTCATTATGGAATGTTTTTAAAATTTTTCAAGAAATATGTCTGATGCAGTACTGATGATGGAAATATGGGGGTCTCCATGTGTCATGATATTCATTGATTTCCTCATTTATTTCCTGATGCTGAGGAAATATAAAATTGAAACCCTAAATATAGGTGAAATGGTTACTGATACATGACAAAAAACAACTCAATTATTCATATTTTTCCTTCGACATAACAGAAAATTCAAGAATAAGAGGTGAATGGTTTTCATCTTATGTTACTGCTATAAAAAAACAGTTTTATTTTTTGTATATAAATTTTCCATCAATATGTATGAACTATTTACTAAAAAAAATAAAAAAATATGGAGGATGAATGCCCAGAAAAACCGATGAAATTTGACATGAGATGGATCAAGTCAGTTATCTTGAGACACATGTTAGTTCTTATAAATATGAAATAAAACGTGTCCATTGTGTCTGATTATGGACAGAAATTACATCAACACCTAATACGAGACATCCCAAGAACTATGAACCTTTACCATTGCCTTTTGTTTCTCCATACATGCCTTATTATAGGAAATATAATAACTAAAAGTTTATTGAATCCACTGTTTTACAAGGTCTATTGGAATGTCTTGGAAGATCCTAATCATCTTGATGATAATAGATGACACAAATTCAACATCCAATGAAGTATTATCTTTTGTTAGGTTTTGCTGAATACAAGTACGAGCTGCCTTAATCATCAAAATTCTCCAACCTCCAAATGAAATATTTGGAATTTCCCCAAAAAAGTATCTACAATCATCCCTATATTTATCAAACATTATAATGTATTTATTTATATCATGATTACTAAACTAAATAACTACAATTCAACTCTATATGAAATCTTTTAAGAATGTTTTTCAATGAATATTTACTTGGAAAATACCTTCCAATATATAATGTTTTGTTTGCCTCAATAAACGTATCCACTACAACTCTAAGAAACATAATTACAGGAGTGAGAAAATTATAATAAAATTCCATAAAAAGTTCCATTAATTCCAATAAATATGAAAAGAGTGGTGGATTATTTATTGTGGGTTAAGGTAGTTGTTCAACTAATACATTTATAGAAACATCCTCCACAACTTCTGTTGCTCCCTCCTCATCAGAAATATTGTCTCTATCAATTAAATAATTAACAAGATCCTAATTAGATGTTGTATTTACATGAATATCCAATATATCATAGAGGATTTCCACTTCTACATTATATTGAGGAGAGTAAATTTCATTGGTGGGACCCTCTTCAACCACTCGTATAAATATAAGTCTTCGTAAAATTGGGAATTGTTTTTGTACAATAGAAAGATAAAAATATAATACTATCATGTCACTATTTGGATGTAGGGAAAATTAAATTATTTATTTGAATAACTAATCATATTCAACCAATTGACAATCTAGATTCCATAGTGTAGCCAGGATTTGAAAATGTCTATAACTAATATACTTGACCACTTGATGAGGTCCTAGATTTGAGAAACCAAGAATTCTTTCTTGAAGATCACTTTGGGATACACAATAGGATGTTGTAAAAATATTTGTTTCTTGTGTACTATAATATTTTCCTTGCTCGGTTTGAATGACCTCCCTGTAGGAGTACACATAGTCAAACATGAATCTCTACATCAAAAATGTTTTTTTGATAAAGATTATGGTTGTGTAAATAATATTTTCAATGAGGGTTGAACTTATAATATTTATGATACTACAATTTTAGAACTTTTTTTATTCCTTAAATTATGATACTAATGTTTTGTTATATTAATATTTATTAAAACACCTCTCACAAAATGTTTTGAAAACTACAGTAAAAAGAAGAGAAAACATAAAACAATTTTATTTATCTATTATAAAATGAAAATTATTATCATATAAAGTGAAATGGACGAGAAAAAAGTCATTAAGTAAATCATGAATGCTTTACAATAGAAAAGAAATACCTTATGATTTTTCAATAGAACAGAGTTTGGATGAGATGAGTCCAACTTCATAAGTGAATTAAAATCTTTCTTATTTTTATGGTATATTAATGAAATATTTTAAAGGGATGTGATTATATTTTTAATTTTCAAAACCTTTCTGCTATCTAATGGGTTCATCACCATATGGGTAGGCATGTCATTAGAAGGCCAAAATCTTTTGAAAGTAGAAATGTTAAGTACATATCTTTAAATGTTTTTTTAATCTACCATGTGAAAAATATGGAATTTACTTTAATTCCAAAGTAAACCTCATCTCATCAAAAATCTATTCTACTGAAATTTTTTAAGGTTTTTCTTTTTTGTTTTAAAGCGTTCATGTGTTATTTAATGTATTTTATTATGTCCATTTCATGTTATATGATCATAATTTTCATTTTATCATGGATAAATAAACTGATTTGATGATGTATCTTATTTCTTACCTTTTTTAGAAAACAATATGTGAATACTATTGATAATGAGGGATGACCATATAATATTTATGATACTAAAATTTAAAATGTATTATAACATCTTAAAACATGATACAAATGTTTCATAGAATAATTAATAACCATCCAAAATATATTTTAGTTGTTTATAATGAAAATATGTATCATCTTAATCATATCCTCTAGGTGTTCAAAACTAGGTGTGCAGCAAGGCCCATTTTAATGAACCAGTTCCCGATCGAGTCTAGATTAACGCTATGTTTATAGGTTTTATGCTGAGGTATATATGTTCCAGACACACATCCATCTGTATTATCTTGATAGGGATTTGATTGCTTATATAACCACATAATCATTACACTACCAAAAACTTTTGAACATTTTCATATATCCTAAATGATGACTATAATGTTTTGTAGTAAAAATTTTAACTTTTTTAAATGTTTGTTCAATAGTTTATGAATAGAATTTCATTCATCTAAAACATATCAATAGACATTAACAAAATATATATTCAATAATGGATGAATAATCTAAATCACAGGAGTAATATATCATTTGTGTAGTTAAGCCTCTTTGTCATCCAGTTTTTCATCTTTTATCATATTTTTATTCTATTTTAATACAAAGTTAATCATTGGTTAATCAATAGTGAATCATTGGTTAATCATTGTTTAATCATTGGTTAATCATTTGTTAATCATAAATTAATCATTAGTTAATCATTATTTAAGAATTATTTAATCATTATTTGATCATTACTTATTTATTCTTTAATCATTACTTAATACTTAGTTAATCATCCTATAATCTTTAGTTTATAATTATATAATCATTCATTTATCATTCCTTAATCATTATTTAATAGTTATTGAATCATTAATTAATCATTATTTAATATTTCCTTAACAATTAATTAATAATTAGTTAATTATTTGTTAATCATTCTGTAATCATTAGTTAATAAATAGTTAATCAATAGTTAATCATTATATAGTCATTATTTAATCATTCTTTAATCATTCATTAACTATTCCTTAATCACTATTTAATAATTAGGGAAAATTTAATTTATCATTACTTAATCATTAGTAAATAATTAATTAATAATTCTTTAATAATTCATTAATTGTTATTTAATCATTCCATAATCATTCTTTTATCATTACATAATCATTAGTAAACCAGTCATTAATAATTAGATAATCACTAGTTAATCATTACTCAATCATTAAATAATATTTATTTAATAATAATTTAATAATAATATAGTCATTATTTAATCATTACTAAATCATTAGATAAAAATTCTATAATCATTACTTAATCATTATTTAATCATTAGATATTCATTCATTAATCATTATTTATTCATTACCTAATAATTAGTTAAACATTACTTAATACTTAATTACTTATGCATTAATAATTTGTTAATCATTTGATATTAATTATTTAATTACTATTAGCCATTCATTATATGTAATCATTATATAATACTAAGATATTAATTAGTTAATCTATACTTAATCATTACTAATAATTACTATTATTTCTAAACTATATATAAATAACTAAACTTGTAAATAAATAACATATTTAGAACTAACTAAAAATCAATCAACTAAACAAATAAATAACTTTAAAATGAATAACAAAATTCCTCCAAATCTTTTTTTTTCAGAAAGTGGACACTTCCTTTAGGCCACAAGAACCACCACACACAAAGATTACTTCTTTTAGAGAGAGAGGGTATAGAATTTAAAGAGATGATGGAATTTTTAAGAGAGTAGAAGGGGGTTGGGGTTTCCCTTTTATAGGGGCTTAAGTGAAAGGAGAAATGGGGTTCTTTCTTATACCTTTACATTAGGCGAAATGCATCCAATTCCATGCCACATTTCTCTTTATTTTAGGAGAAAAGAGGCATCCCTGAACCACCATTTCCGTATCATTGATCTGTGTTGATGATGTGAAAAGGTAATACATCCTATGTTTCCATTAAATAAACTGGGAAGGCGGTATTACCTCTTCTTCCCTTCCAATGTATAATTTTGAATTTTGTTTACCCTAGAATGATTTAAAAAAAATCAAAAAATGCATTAAAAACTCTTATATATCGAATGAAGAAAGGGCGAGGCTTTAGTTTTCTTTATTATAAGTCACATATACATTGTTTGAGATTTTAATGTGTGGGTTGAATGATCATATTCACATGGTAAGAAATGTGGTTGGTTAAATAATTTATCTTATGATATCATAGGAAGACACGGTCGATACACAATGATAACATAGATGGAATAGATAAAAAATTGATTCATGTAATTATTGAAACACAAAAATATATATGGTTCATTGATCCACTCTAATGACGTTTTTGGTATACTAGGGGTCATGGTTTATATTTGGATTCCCATTACCTAATTTTGGTGAGATCCCAAGTATGATAACCTTCATACTTTGATATAATTCTTACTCAATCCCTAAGGATGAGCTAATATATGGGTGGTTTTGTATGTTTCTAATAATTTCATTGGTTAGACATTTACCAAAATGAGATTTTTCATACCCTATGATGATTATGATATATAGGCCCCTAATTGAGACAAACTATGGAAGTGTATGGCTTCACCTAGATAATATATTTTATGTGATTATCGATCAGATGAGGGTATGTTATGAGCCCAAATATAAAGGTTAACGACATGTGATGTGTTCACCAAATTGGTCTATCTATATTAAGATAATCAATGAAAATGTGGGGATACAGAGGATTGATAAAACTTTTTTACTATAGTCACTTGATGTATTATACAAGTGGATCATATAAAAAATACATGCTTAAATATGATGCATTTGGTGGACAGAAATACAGTGATACACAGGTTTAATGAAGATCACACCATATAAATTTTTAGTTTGAGAAGGGCTGATGATATTTTATATCCCTCTGGTTTTTTATATTTATGTATTCAAGAATCCAAATTTATTATCTACACTAAAATGTCAAATGCAGTCACATTTCTTGGCTGACTAAATGAGGATTGATTTTAATTCAAAGATATATTCAAGAATTAGTTTAATGTTTTTCAAATGGAGTTTTCAATATAAATTCACAAGGTTTTAAATATGATGTGATAAAAAGTTAATTTTATGATATATTTATAATGTCTTTCTGAAAGATATCAAAAAAAAGTTTTTTATATGATTTGAAAAGATATTATAAGCTATTCAATATAAGGTAAAGTGACACATAGTCTATTAGGCTTTACTACAAGTGAGATATTGATATAGATATTCCCAAAATCCTATTATATATGTGATATATAATTTCTATATATTCTTTATGGTTTATCATATCATATAGTGGGATGTGATTGGTTCGAAAATCATAAGACATTCTTTTTTTCTATATTTTAGCACTTTATTAAGGGATATTATAAGTAATGGTACACAATATTATGTGTTTCATATGATTCATATGAAAACTAAATGTTAAATTTTTAATGTTCTAATTTTTTCCACCAATGGTTTCCATTATTATATATTTTCATAATTGAAATCACATGAGAGGAAAAATTTAGTCATTTTATGAATACATAACTTGTCAAGCCCTTTTTCAAGAATCTTATAATTCATGAGTTAATACATAATTTCTCATGAATTATTATATAATGAGGTTACCTCTATCGATATAATTTTTCTAAGATTGCAAAACCCTTAATATATTCTTTTCTTTTTTCCATTAGCCTTCATGAGATTCTAGCATAACATCTGAGATGTGATCACCCAACTCATACAACAAGTGATTTATTCTTGATTTGTGGATACAGAATGAGGGTGGGATTCTTTCCATTGTATCTAAGGGATCTTCACGATGAATGTGAAATAAAAAAGGTTTTTATAGCTTATCAATGTAAGGTACATGATTATTATTCATTTTATGTATACATGGATTTAGTTATTAAGTATTTTATATATTGGGAATTTGGGATTATTATTGTTTTAACTATATTGATTAAGTGTGAATAAATCCTTAGAAACCCTTCAAAGGGTTTATGCCTTTGTAGATTCTATATGATTAATATACATTTAATAAACTAAATCAAATTCACATATTTAGTTATGGTTTGAAGCCTGTTAAGAAATCAAATACTTGAAGTGATTTTATTTCAAAGATTGCTTTAGTAGAAAATTATAGGATTTGTCTTATTTTAATGGATGATTGTAAAATTCTAGTTATTCACCCTATTGATGTGAAAAATGAATTTTAAGAATTATTATTTTTAATTAACATATTATATTGTTTAGAGTATAATTGATAATTCAAATATTATAGTTTATGACTATATATTTCATTATTTTGATGAATTTCTTTGATATATTGAGGATGGATTTAAATTATATCCTGGAATCCATTTTAATTTCTAAGTTGAGGTGATAGTAATAATTTTAAGACTTTTTTGTTTTCAAATCATGTTTACATTGATTTGATTTTGGTTTTCAATGATATTACTTGATAATACCATTCTAAAAGGATGGATCGATGGTCATATGTTATATATTCTTATTACGAATGACAACCAAGGTATTAGATCCTTATTTTTTATTTTTATAAATGTGATACTTATTTAATGAAATATTTCTAGTAATTTTTTTGCAATAATTGTTTTAATTTTATCATTGTTTTTCTAAATATTTTATTTCTTATTATAATATGAAACACTTAATTTTATATTCATTTATAAGTTTAATATATATATATATATATTAATCGCACACTATGTCTTAAGTGTGCATTTATAATCATAATATGATTATTTTTTATTTTTTATTTCTATTTATTTATTTTTTATTCAATTTTTATATAAATTTACATAATTCCTAGAATTTTAAACTTACTTGTAAGTTGTTTCCTATTTCCTTTTCCATTATAAATTTTAAATATGAGGATAATTTGAAAATTTTATTTGATAAATTGAACATTCTAGTTAGTGGTTCTCGATTTATCATATTTATATACGATCTTATATAATGGTCCAAAAAATCACTATCTTGTTGTTTTAAAAATCGTAAGGGTATTTTGGACATTTTCAAGGGAAAAGGTCATTATATTCTACTTAAAAAATCATGATTTTTTTAAACATTCATTAAGATTCAAATATTGTTTTTACATTTAAATGAAATTTTGATGTGATTCTAGAGAGTTTGATTTTTGAAACATTTATTTTCTTAATTGAATTATTTTTTTGAATGATGTGGCATATTTATTTGTGTATGGAGAAAAAATAAAGTATCTCTTAAATAGGTCACACCAAGGTATTCCATTTTTTAGGGAAAACATCATCTCTTAAATGGGACCTTTGGTTTAAATTGAACTATCTTAGTGTTAATCATGGAATAATGTTTCATTTAACACTAATATAATTTGACAGTGGGTTCGAGGCCCATCTTGAAACTATTTTACTATTAATATATATATGATCTAAAATTAATTTCAAATTTATTCAAGGAAATACATTCAAAGTATTTGAGAGGAGTTAGTAGTGAATATGATTTAGGATTTCAAAGAACCTTGTTATCCATATTAATGTGTTTTGATCATGGTTTTATAATATAATATAAATAGTCTATGTTTATGATCAGATTTTTATATTATTGTATTTGTTTTATTTGTTTTAGTTGTTATTGTTATTATTCCTAAAATGGAGGTTATATGATTAGCGGTGATAGAGAAGATAATGACAATATGACTTATGATGATGGGTTTAAGGCAATAAGTAGTGGAAAAACTTACAAGATGATGAGAATCCCAGGAAACAAATCTATGGAGGTGGTGAAGGTGAGATGCCTAGTGGATGACAATAATGGACAAATAGAAATAGAGGTGGTGTAGTTCATGTGATAATATGATGATTATTTATAATTGAGACAATATGACTAGCGATAGAGACAACCCTATAAGATGTGTAGTAAAATAGAGGTGGTATACTTGAGTGTGAAACTAAGAGGGTTTGGGATAGGGTGGGACCATGAGATTTTAAAACATAGTTAAAAATCAGGTATCCTCGTATTGTGTTTGTCAATTACCATTTTTTTGTGACCTTAATAAGATATTCCTATTTTTGTCTACCACAAAATCCCTATTTTTTATTAGTGTATGAGGGCTAAGGTGTATAGAAGGAACACAAATTGGGGATAAAAATGATGAGATCTGGTTCTTGTGAGTGGAATGGTCTACATGGAGTCCATATTCGGTGGATTAGAAAAGATGAGAGTGGGTGGGTGGAGGCACATTCAATGATGGATAAGGTGAATTTTATTCAATTATTTTTTTTCAAATTAAATGATATTTTTAAGTAATTTTTCATTTGAAATAAAAATTATGGGGTTTTTAGGAATTTTGGTTATTATGAAGAGCATGTAGGATTTTTTTGGTTATATGCCTTGATTTTTTTAAGAGGATTCATTAGGATGATTATCAACCATATGTGTGTCCCTTGAAAGTTGTAGCAACCTAGGCTTGGTACTTTTTTCCTCTCCATGGTGGCTCCTCGCCTTCACTCTTATTCTCACTGGTGTGCTGCTACATTTTTGGGTAAATTGAGTTAGGGGTGGATAGAATATTATATATAGTGATTTAGATTTTGTGATAGGGATGGGTGGATGAGTAAGATCAATTTCGGGAACCTACGTTTGGATTAATAGAGAAGAGAGTTGAGAAGAGGGATTGACTTCCTATTCGTCGGTTGAGAAACCGAATCAAGGGAATGTGACACAGGTTGGGGTGTGTGTTCCCAGTTTTTGGAGGATTTCCACTATTGTTTTATGACCCTTCATATGTTGCAATTTAATTCCTTTAATTTTATTCTTATTATTCATTCATATATTCTTAATAGATTCATGTATTCATGGGGGTCTAATTTCTTCATGGGGACTGTTCACATTATGCTACTTAATTTTTTTATTAAATATGATCATTTTTAATACATATATAAGGATTTTAGTTTGGATCATTGATCGCGGGTCATTCAATGGATATAGGAACTCCGAGTTTTACTTGTTTGGGATGAAATTGATTCAGGAATCCTCCTCTCTTCCAATGGAACAATGCCACCTTTCCTACAAGTTGATCTGACTTCTTCTTAGCGAATCATATGTGCTATATCCACCATACATGTGGATTTCATCCCATAGACCTTGCACTTATGCCTGATGATTTCCAAGAACACTGGAATAGATCAGCTATTCTTCTTGATTTGGGGGATCGTTCCCTTTTTTATTTTAGATTTTTTGTCTAGTTCATCGAGAGAGTTCCCAATGTGAGCTTCTTCTATGAAAATAAGGATTCTAAAAGAAGTAGAAGGGGAACTGAGGTGTTCTGGCCACCCGTACTTCCCTCTATCAAGTTTCTAGCACCTCGTGGAACTAGAGTATCGATCTGATTAAGATTCAGTGGATATCTACTTGATCTTGGGTCTAGGGAAACTATTCACCAAAGGAGGTTTGAGATATTGACTTGTTTTCATTGTAAAAAGGTTTCTATTTTTGATTCCTATATTTATAGTTATTTATTTCTTGACATATGTTTTGGAACTATATCCTTCTTGGGTGTGTTCATGAGTCCTTTTATGATTTTATTGTGTTGACTCTATGTGATGAGTTTCACGACCACCACATAGTTAAATAATATCGGCCTCCTCAGATAGTTTCGATGGTTATATTATTTATACTTCGATTCTATATTTCATTTTTTTTTCTATTTTCTATGTAATAAAACAGCTGACTTGGGTGGTTTTCTCACTATGCACGTAGGATCACACTGATCCTAAGAACATTAAATTTTTTGTTTTTATTTACTCTTATTTATATTTTTGTGCTTACAGTAGAACATTTGAACAAGAAAACTATTTATTTCTATTTACATAAACATTATAAATTTATCATACTGAATCTGTAACCTGATAATAAATATCAGTGGGTATTGGATGTTCTATGGGTTAAATAACAACTCCAACATGTGGCATCATAGATCACTGAAATGTATAATATGTGGTCTATATAATTTTATATTGATAAATTTGATGGTTAAAGTGATTTAAATCTATGGATGATGAAAATTACTTCCCTTATGGATCATAATTATTTATTTTATTCCATTTCAAGCACTAATAAAAATGTATCCACCCTTCCCCCAGATGGGAATATTGCTACCACACATATTGATGTCCCTAAATAAACCCTTAGGAAATACCATAACTTAATTATTTTATCTTCAGGAGATAAATTTATTAGAGAGGTCGCATATAAGTAGTTTTCTACTGGTATATGTTCTAGACATGAATCCATTTAGCTAACTAAGTCTCTTATTGGTATATTATACAAAAAAAATGAGATTATATACTTTCTAAATGCCTCATGGAATTTCAATCCGGGTGAACATTTATGATTTTAATAAAGACTTGTTAGATCTATCCAACATAGAAATTAAATTAGATAATGAAGATAAATCCATAATACTATTATCATGATAAGATAATACATTAAATTCCCTTAAATATTCTATGATATATAGAAAAGTAACCCTTACTCTGGAAGAAATTAAATCTTCTTTACTCTACAAATACATTCAAAGGAAGGGTAGTGTTAAGGATGAGTCATAAATTTTGAACATTGGGAATATAAGTGAATCTAGGGTTAGTTTTTAGTCTAGGGGTAGGAGGAAGGAAAAGGGTCACTACAAGAAGTAAAGGTTTAAGTTTAAGAATAGATTAATCAAGTGTTTTTAGTGAAAACAAACAAGACACATTTAGTGGAATTGACCTAGTAAAAAATGTGACTAAATAGAAAATAGTAATGACCATTATTTGTTAGTTGAGTAGGATTTTGACACCACCGATGTGTTAAATATTTCTAACATTTCCATCTCTGATAAATGGATCCTTAATTCCGAGTGTTTATTATAAATGTGTTATATGATGTAGTTCTTCAAAGATTTATGGGGAATTAAATATGGATAGGTGTTTATAGGGAACAACAAGAGCTCTCATATTTGGAGAATAGGCTCAGTTTCATTAGGGTTTCCTGATAAGGAAGTTAAAACTCTTGAGGACATTAGGCGGGTACATAATGTAACACCCCAAGCTTCTACGGTACGCTTCTCTTTGAATAATGCGATAACGTGTGTTGTACGCAACACCGAGTTCTAACAACCAATCAAACTAGCCGTTATGAATAGTAATACCTACTTTTCAAAATTATATATATTTTATATTTTAAAATGGACTTCATTTCTGGATTCGGAATATCGAATTTAGCCTAAGGTGAAATTTTGGTACTTTTCGGATAAGTTTCATATTTTGATGAATAGTGAAAATTACTAAATTTTAATTAAAAACAACTTTTTTAATCAAAATAATTAATAATGATAAATTATTAATTTGAGTGGTTTTAAAGTATATTTAGAATATATTTTTACCATTTAATGTAATGTTGGTCATTGGACATAATTTTACAATTAAACCGAACATAAACAAGTGTCAATCTTTTGATAGTTATTATCTCTTAAAAACACGCTTTTTGTTTTGACAGCGGGAATTAATTTTAAATTAATTTCTGCCACTTATCTGTTTTGAATTTTCCATATTTGGAATCAGGATGTCCAAATTGTGTAAATAGGTAACTTTTATTTTTAGACACTTTGAATAATTACTGTGGTAAATACTTTATTTACCATGGTTAGGGGTAAATCTGGTAAATAAGGGTTAAAAAATAATATTATAATAATACTAAATTACCCTAAAACGTGTCCTAGACTTATGTTGTGATACATGTTCGACCATATGCATCGTTGGGTCGATTTGGGGACCCCATGGTGCCACTTTTAGGTGATAGGGACACTTTATTTTAATTAAGTTAAAATGAATACAAAAATGACACAAGCATATATCTTTTAGAAAAACAATTATTACATAGGGTTATATATGTTGGATTTTAGATTATAAATAATAATTAGAAAGATAAAAATATTTCCTAAATAATTATATTTTATTTATAATTTTTAGACATTAAATAATTTATTTTATTTATGACACAATGATGATGCAGTAATTACTAAAATAGTGAAAAATTAAATTAATTGATATTATAAATACCTAAATAAATTAAATATGAAACTTTTAATGAATTAAACTAATTTTCTAGGATACTATGATATATTTGGATTGATATAATTTACTTTTTTAGAAGTAATAAATCTGTTATGAGTTTCAAAAAAATCAACTATTGAATAGTGTCAAAATTGACATAAAAGAGTTCTTAAAACAAATATTATATTATTAATTTATCTTAAATTCCTAAAAATCTAATGTTCGGAAAAGAGACTTATATCATGATAGTTTCATCATTAATGGACTACTTGGGGGTCTCTTGGATGTATATAGTAAGTTTATTAACCATATTATATAAAAATACAAAGAGACATTTCAAAAGTGAAACTAATTAACTTAGAGTTAATACTTAAAGATAAGGTTAATATAAGTACCCCAACCTGTCTAAATTCTATTTGTTGAGTTGTTTTTGACCCATCCCTACCTTAAACTTTGAATAGTCAACTTTGGAGCCATTGCAAACCGAATATGAATTTATTATAAACTAATATCTCTAGCTTTTCCAAAGGTGCCCCTCACCCCTCTTATAAAAGGGCACTCCTCCTTCTCATTTCTTCACACCTTCAAAGCCTTTTGGTTCGGCCAACCTCTTCCCATATACTCTCCCAACATCCCTCACTACAACCTAGAGGCATTAGTTTGATCTGAAAGCCAACCTAAGGAGCCCTTTTGATCAAATCAAAAGGAAGAACCCGAAAACGAGGTAATGATTTCACCACCGTTTTCCAAGTTCCTTTCTTCTTCCACTTCTTCTTCCTTTGTTGTTACCATTCTAAAATAATAACTCCAGTATCATATATATACTGTGATGTTATTATAAATATGGTACAACCATATTTAGTATTCTATCTACCCTTTGAATAACATGTCACCATACGTGCGTACGTACGGCTTACCGTCTCCACGTCGTGGTGTAATTGTTATTCAATATATTATTATTTGGATGGGTATAATAATGAATGTGTAACTCATGTAAATAATAAATATAACATGTTAATTATTCTGTATATATGATATACCATACATTTATATATTATTTTAATATCAAAATAATGATATTGTCGCTCGTGCGTACGTACGGACTACCGTCTCCACGAACGCGATAAGATTCATTCTCCATCGTATCCATTCAAGTATAATTATCATTTGATGATTTAAAAATAATGTTTAAGGACTTGATATCATTCTGTATATGAATAATATACAACCTATCCATTACAAACATGGCTTACGTAACAAAACATATAAACGAAAACAAGTAAGTTAACACCCGAAACAACAATAATACTAAGATATTATTATCAAATCAATATTAAAAGATCATATATGATATCATATTAATATATATGATTCTTGAATAATTTAATAACAATTATTTCACCTTTATAAAGGAGGTTAACCTACCCTAACCAAGGAAAAGTACAAGGTAAGGGTTATTTCACAATCTCTTCATTATCCGAGGTTGTTTATACATAATAATCTACTGGGATCTCTTTATCATCCACATCCATGTTTCTTAATAATGTATTTCAAAACATTTATACTATTTACAAAAATATGGGTTAAATTCATTTATACCCTTATTTGTTTTGAAAGGAATCTTTCCGTCGTTTTCCAAACCAGGCACTTTTAACCTTTTCGACAAATTTATGGTAAGAATGTTTTTTTTAACTTATACGGCGGCTGCAGTAATTTTCCGCTGTTATGAAATTGTCGAAGCTTCCATTACAATATTATAAGAATATTTTCAAAGAAAATGTTTTATTAAATGATTTCAAAAATAGAAAGAGATTTTTCTCTAAAAAGGGTTTTGATTTCATTTATGTCAACATACTTTGATGGATTTTATGCTTATTTGAAGTTGATTTATTATGATACAAAACATCTATATTGTATTGAAGGTTTTGTGATATGTTTGACTGTGGATGTGCTATTTTTATACCATTCATAGTTTATGATGAATTTATTGATATTTCGTATGCTAGTTTTAATACAAATGTTTATGTTATGTTTAAACCTTTTCATATGGGAATGCATTGGACTCAATATGTGACGGGTGGAGCCCGCTATAGCTCCTCGATGCATCGGTAGGTCTCATGAGACAAACTAGTGTCTTGGCACAAGGCCTTGGAAAAATCTTATTTGTAGTCTTAGCATGAGGCCTTGGCTATGTGGTTATGATAGTCTGGCATTATGCATTCCAACATTATGAAAGTGGTTATTGATATTTCATGTGATTATTCGATTAGTAGAGTATCCATGTGAACAAGTAAATGGCATTATTTCATTTTACTTTTGCCATACTATGTTGAAGTTCAAGTTTAAAAGGCTTTTGTTTTAGTTATACATAGCCTTAAATGTTTATTCTTATTTATGAAAGTTTCCGGTATATTGTTATCCTTACTGGGAATTTGAGCTCACCCCTTTTCTATGTTTTATTTTTCCCAGGAAGTGAAGAAGTAAATTATGAATGACCTGCAGGGATATTATGTGGGTATATGAGTGTGGATTATGGAGACATTATGTTGTTGTAGTAGGTTTTCCTTTTATGATGTAATGTAAAACTTATGAATATATCTGGTGTTTCCAAGGGTACTAAACCAATCGGTCTTTCGAGATTTGATCTTTCTTGTGATCATGCCAATGTTATGTAATAATGCACCGACTCTGGGTAACTAGGGTCGGGCCGTTACAGTTGGTATCAGAGGAAGTTTAGTACAAACCTTGGAAGCTAGATTTAGATAAACTCTGATTAGAGCACGTAGACCTAAGATGAACTTTGAGGATTAATATAGAAGAAATTCCTAGAATTTTGGTATGGTAGAGATTTTGTGAGTTATCCGAGCAATACATCCCTGTCTGGATACGAGTAGGTAGAGGCGGCTCTAGCACAGATGTACCTAGGGGTAAAACACGAAAACACCGCTTTGAGCTAGACTTGAACGGGAACTGGTGCACGACAACGGGCCTTGCTGCACTCTTGGTTACGACACTCCCGGGGGATATTCTTAGGATAACTCTCATTTTCTTTACAAATCATTATGAAGGGTTTATGAGTATATACTTCCTCAAAGAAAACATTTTTATGATTATGGATTATATCCATAAATAGTTCAATTTATGTTAAGTGTTTTATAAGTATGGGATTATGTATTTTGATTCATAAACTGATCTAGTTTATGCCATTGTTTAGAAATGGCGCCTAGTGGAAGAAATGGAAACTATATCAATGCACGCACTCCATGTAGGGATTGCCCTCCTGCTCAAGATAATTATAGTGGAGCTGGTGATGCAACTGGTGCCGATCAGCTAATCACCATACTGGGACAACTTACTCAGGTTATGAATAATAACCTTACCCGTATGGAGCACCCTGATCCACAGCGTGGAGGATCAATGTTAGATCGATTCATGAGGCAACAACCACCAACGTTCAATGGGAGTACAAATCCCTTAGTATCTGAGCAATGGATAAATTCACTAGAGAAAATATTTCAGGCTTTGGGGAGTAGTGAAAGGGAAAAGGTTATCATGGCAGTTTACCACCTCACTGGAGATACTGATCAATGGTGGTCATTGATTCAAAACATGAAGGAAGATGATGAAGTATCAAATATGGAATGGAGGGAGTTCAAAGATTTGTTTTTAGAAAAATACTTTCTTCGCGACCATCGAGCAGATATGGAAAGGCAATTTCTAAGTCTGAGACAGAAGGAGGATGAGAATGTCACAAAGTATGAGGCTAACTTTACAAGGTTAGCAAGGTATGCTGGTGATTATATACGTAACCCAAGAAGTAAGATTGATCGTTTCTTTGATGGGTTAAAACCATTTCTCCGTCGAGCATTAGTCTCACAATCCTTTTCGTCGTACGAAGACATTGTCTTATGTGCTATCAAGACCGAAAAGGAATTCTCTAAGTCTTATGACTTTAAAGCAAAGCAAGAGAAGAAGAGACCTGCTGATCAATCTGGGAATGGAAATAAGGGGAATAAGGGAAAGGTTGAATATCCATCTTGTGGTAAATGCGGGAAGAAACATCCTGGTACTTGCTTGAAGGGAATGGGAGTCTGTTACAAGTGTGGTGAAAAAGGCCACCAAGCTCGTGATTGCAAGGGGAAGAAGGAAGCTACCAATGTTCAGTGCTACAATTGCAGGGATATGGGGCATTATGCAAATGCATGTCCTAAGCGTCAGGATAACTTACCTCAGAGAAGGCCAAGGGATCAAGGCCAGGGTTATGCTATCACTACTGCTGAGGTAGAAGCTCCGAAAGACGTGGTGGCAGGTAATTTAATGGTTTCCTCAAGTTTAGAAAATGCATTATTTGAATCTGGATCATCGCATTGTTTCATATCTTCCCAGTTTGCTAATAAAATTAGTTATTTCCAATTTGATTTAATAAGGGAGTTGTCAGTTAAAACTCCTAAGGGAAGTATCATTGCAACAAAGTTTTGTTAATCAGTCCCCATTAGAGCACATAAATGTTCGTTATCTACTGATCTCATCATCATACCTATGATTTAGTTTGATATAATCCTCGGTATGGATTGGATTTCGGACTATGATACGAAGATTTATTGTAAGAAGAAAGAGGTTACGATTCTTGATGACAATGATAAGGAACACCTTATCATTAGAACAGAATCGCCACCACCTAATTCTTATTTAGATCCACCCCCAGTAGCTCAACTTAATTCAATTATTGGGGAGGAAGAGAATGAAATAAATGTCGGTGAGGAAAGGAATGTTCAAATAGAGGATGTAACTGTTGTGAAAGAATTTTTAGATGTATTTCCGGAAGATTTACTTGGACATCCTCCAGAACGAGTAGTTGAGTTTTCCATTGATTTGATTCCTGGATCAAGGCCTATATCGAAGACCCCTTATAGAATGGACACTGTAGAATTAGTTGAACTAAAGAAACAACTAGAGGAATTGAGTAATAAGGGATTTATTCACCACAGTGTTTCTCCATGGGGAGCCCCTATTCTTTTTGTTAAAAAGAAAGATGGGTCTATGAGGTTATGTATCGACTACATGGAGATCTATTCTATAACGATAAAGAACAAGTATCCCCTACCTCGTATTGATGATTTATTTGACCAACTACATGGAGATCAATACTTTTCAAAAATTGACCTTCGATCTGGATACCATCAGTTGTGTGTGAAGAAGGAAGACATTCCGAAGACAGCATTTCGAACCAGGTACGGGCATTACGAGTTTACCGTAATGCCGTTTGGATTGAGTAATGCACCCTCTGTATTCATGGATCTGATGAATAGAGTTTTCAAGGAGTATCTCAATGAATTTGTGGTGGTATTTATTTATGATATCTTGGTATAATCCAAAACATACGAAGATCATGAAAATCACTTGCGCATTATCTTGAAGACTCTGAGGAGGCATGAATTATATGGGAAGTTTAGCAAGTGTGAATTCTGGCTTTAGGAGATTTCTTTTCTTGGCCATATTGTATCTAAAGATGGAATCTCTTTTGATCCTTCTAAGACCAAGGCAATCCAAGAATGGCCAGCACCTACGAGTATAACTGAGGTACGTAGTTTTATTGGTTTGGCAGATTATTATCGACGTTTCGTCCAGAATTTTGCCCGATTGGCTAACCCATTAACGAATATCACACGTAAAGGGGTTAAGTTTGTTTGGACAAAAGAGTGTGAAGAATGTTTCAAAGAACTGAAGAGAAGATTAGTCAATGCTCCTATATTGACTCTACCATCAGGGAATGATGGGTTCGTTATTTATAGTGATGCATCAAAGAAAGGACTTGGTTGTGTCCTTATGTAGAATGATAGAGTTATTGCCTATGCATCACGACAGTTGAAAATTCATGAACAAAACTATCCTACTCACGATCTCGAGTTAGCAGCTGTGATCTTTGCTTTGAAGATATGGAGGCACTACCTCTATGGTGAAAAATGTGAGATTTAAACTGATCACAAGAGTTTGAATTATATTTTCTCACAAAAAGAACTCAACATGAGGAAAAGGAGATGGCTTGAATTACTCAAGGATTATGATTGCACGATACACTACCACCCGGGGAAAGCAAACAAGGTGGCAGATGCTTTGAGTAGAAAAGGCCATGGAGTTTTGAACAATATGAGAATTGAAAGGGATCCAATTTTCATGGATCTAGTGAAGATGGACATGGGAATAACCAGGGAATGTGAAACATCAATGCTTTTTCAAATGGTTGCCAAACCATCTTTACTAGAAAGAATTAAGAGTTCTCAGACCGACGATGAAGAATTTCAAAAGAAGATTAAAGCTGTGAATGATGGGAGATTGAGAGACTTTGTGTATGAAGATGGAATTTTGAAATTCGGGAAGAGACTTTGTGTTCCTGATTTACCTGATCTAAAAAGGGAATTGCTGGATGATGCTCATAGTTCCAATTTCTCTATACACCCTAGGAGCACGAAAATGTATAAAGATTTGAAGGAACAATTTTGGTGGGACAACATGAAGAGGGAGATTGCTGATTTTGTGTCAAGATGTATGGTTTGTCAACAAGTGAAAGCTGGAAGGCAACAGCCTGGGGGAGTCATGCAACCTCTTCCCATACCGGAGTGGAAATGGGACAATATTACGATGGACTTTGTCAGGGGGCTACCAAAGACTCCTAGAAGGCATGATGCAATATGGGTTATTGTTGATCGTCTTACCAAGTCTGCACATTTTCTTGCTATAAGAGAAGATCTACACCTGGAACGTCTAGCAAGACTATATATTAATGAAGTTGTGAGACTTCATGGAGTACCCCTATCGATTGTTTCTGATCGTGATCCCCATTTTACTTCAAGATTTTGGAAAAGTCTTCAGAAATCCCTGGATACTGAACTTCATTTGAGCACTGCTTACCACCCTCAGACAAATAGACAATCAGAACGGACTATTCAGACCTTAGAAGACATGTTGAGATCTTGCTCACTTGACTTTCAGGGTATGTGGGATCAATATTTACCACTGGTAGAATTTTCTTATAACAATAGCTTCCATTCGAGTATTCAGATGGCACCATATGAAGTGCTATACGGAAAGAGATGTTGTACACCAACCTGTTGGGATGATGTTGGTGAAAGAAAACTTATAGGCCCAGAACTAGTGGAGGAAACGGTGGAAAAGGTGAAAGTAATCCAAAATCACATCAAAGCAGCTCAAAGTAGGCAGAAGAGCTATGCCGATAATCGAAGGAAGGATTTGGAATATCAAGTCGGTGATCATGTTTTCATGAAGGTATCTCCATGGAAGGGAGTCATACGTTTTGGTAAGAAAGGTAAATTGAGTCCCAGGTACATTGGACCTTTCGAAATTCTAGAACGAATTGGGGCTGTAGCTTACCGATTGGCAATACCGCCAAGTCTCTCCAAAGTTCACGATGTGTTCCACGTATCTCTGTTGAGGAAATACATGCCTGACCCTACGCATGTACTCACCTATGAGGAATTAGAACTGGAACCCGATCTATCCTATTGTGAAGAGCCCGTCAGGATTCTTGATACGAGAGAACATGTACTGAGAAACCGGACGACGCGTCTGGTAAAAGTTTTGTAGAGAAACCATAAGATGGAAGAGGCAACGTGGGAACCCGAGGAACTTATGATGAAGAACCACCCGAGTCTTTTCATGCGGTAGTGTTCTAGAAATTTCTGGGACGAAATTATTTGAAGGAGGGGAGAATGTAACACCCCAAGCTTCTACGGTACGCTTCTCTTTGAATAATGCGATAGCGTGTGTTGTACGCAACACCGAGTTCTAACAACCAATCAAACTAGCCATTTTGAATAGTAATACCTACTTTTCGAAATTATATATATTTTATATTTTAAAATGGACTTTATTTATGGATTCGGAATATCGAATTTAGCCTAAGGTGAAATTTTGGTACTTTTCAGATAAGTTTCATATTTTGATGAATAGTGAAAATTACTAAATTTTAATTAAAAACAACTTTTTTAATCAAAATAATTAATAATGATAAATTATAAATGTGAGTGGTTTTAAAGTATATTTAGAATTTATTTTTACCATTTAATATAATGTTGGTCATTGGACATAATTTTACAATTAAACCGAACATAAACAAGTGTCAATCTTTTGATAGTTATTATCTCTTAAAAACACGCTTTTTGTTTTGACAGCGGGAATTAATTTTAAATTAATTTCTGCCACTTCTGTGTTTTGAATTTAGAAAAATGAATTCCATATTTGGAACCAGGATTTCCAAATTGTGTAAATAGGTAACTTTTATTTTTAGAAATTTTGAATAATTACTGTGGTAAATATTTTAGTTACCATGGTTAAGGGTAAATCTGGTAAATAAGGGTTACAAAATAATATTATAATAATACTAAATTACCCTAAAACTTGTCCTAGCCTTATTGGTCGATACATGTTCGACCATAGACATCTTTGGGTCGATTTGGGTACCCCATGGGGCCACTTGTAGGTGATAGGGACACTTTATTTTAATTAAGTTAAAATGAATACAAAAATGACACAAGCATATATCTTTTAGAAAAACAATTATTACATAGGGTTATATATGTTTGATTTTAGATTATAAATATTAATTATAAAGATAAAACGATTTCCTAGATAATTATATTTTATTTATAATTTTTAGACATTAAATAATTTATTTTATTTATGACACAATGATGATGCAGTAATTTCTAAAATAGTGAAAAATTAAATTAATTGATATTATAAATACCCAAATAAATATAATATGAAACTTTTAATGAATTAAACTAATTTTATAGGATAATATGATATATTAGGATTGATTTAATTTACTTTTTTCGAAGTAATCAATCTGTTATGAGTTTCAAAAAAATCAACTATTGAATAGTTTCAAAATTGACATAAAAGAGTTCTTAAAACAAATATTATATTATTAATTGATATTAAATTCCTAAAAATCTAATGTTAGGCCAAGAGACTTATATAATGATATTTTCATCATTAATGGACCACTTGGGGGTCGCATGGATGTATATAGTAAGTTTATTAACCATATTATATAAAAATACAAAGAGACATTGCAAAAGTGAAACTAATTAACTTAGAGTTAATACTTAAAGATAAGGTTAATATAAGTACCCAAACCTGTATAAATTCTATTGGTTGAGTTGTTTTCGACAAATCCCCACCTTAACCTTTGAATAGTAAACTTTGGAGCCATTGGAAACCGAATATGAATTTATTATAAACCAATATCTCTAGATTTTCCAAAGGTGCCCCTCACCCCTCTTATAAAAGGGAACTCCTCCTTATCATTTCTTCACACCTTAAAAGCCTTTTGGTTCGGCCAACCTCTGCCCAAATACTCTCCCAACATCCTTCACTACAACCTAGAGGCCTTAGTTTGATCAAAAAGCCAACCTATGGAGCCCTTTTGATCAAATCAAAAGGAAGAACCCGAAGAAGAGGTAATGATTTCACCACCGTTTTCCAAGTTCCTTTCTTCTTCCAATTCTTCTTCCTTTGTTGTTACCATTCTAAAATAATAACTCCAGTATCATATATATACTATGATGTTATTATAAATATGGTACAACCATATTTAGTATTCAATCCACCCTTTGAATAACTTGTCACCATACGTGCGTACGTACGGCTTACCGTCTCCACGTCGTGGTGTAATTGTTATTCAATATATTATTATTTTGATGGGTATAATAATGAATGTGTAACTCATGTAAATAATAAATATAACATGTTAATTATTATGTATATATTATATACCATACATTTATATATTATTTTAATATCAAAAGAATGATATTGTCGCTCGTGCGTACGTACGGACTACCATATCCACGAACGCGATAAGATTAATTCTCCATCGTATCCATTCAAGTATAATTATCATTTGATGATTTAAAAATGATGTTTAAGGACTTGATATCATTCTGGATATGAATAATATACAACCTATCCATTACGAACATGGCTTACGTAACAAAACATATAAAAGAAATCAAGTAAGTTAACACCCGAAACAACGATAATACTAAGATATTATTATCAAATCAATATTAAATGATCATATATGATATCATATTAATATATATGATTCTTGTATAATTTAATAACAATTATTTCACCATTATACAGGAGGTTAACCTACCCCAACCAAGGAAAAGTACAAGGTAAGGGTTATTTCACAATCTCTTCATTATCCGAGGTTGTTTATACATAATAATCTACTGGGATCTCTTTATCATCCACATCCATGTTTCTTAATAATTTATTTCAAAACATTTTTACTATTTACAATAATATGGGTAAAATTCATTTATACCCTTATTTGTTTCGAAAGGAATCTTTCCGTCATTTTCCAAACAAGGCACTTTTAACCTTTTCGACAAATTTAAGGTAAGAATGTTTTTTTAACTTATACGGCGGGTGCGGTAATTTTCCGCTGTTATGAAATTGTCGAAGCTTCCATTAAAATATTATAAGAATATTTTCAAAGAAAAGGTTTTATTAAATGATTTCAAAAATAGAAAGAGATATTTCTCTAAAAAGGGTTTTGATTTCATTTATGTCAACATCCTTTGATGGATTTTATGCTTATTTGAAGTTGACTTATTATGATACAAAACATCTATATTGTATTGAAGGTTTTGTGATATGTTTGACTGTGGATGTGCTATTTTTATACCATTCATAGTTTATGATGAAAGTATTGACATTTCGTATGCTAGTTTTAATATGAATGTTTATGTTATGTTTAAACCTTTTCATATGGGAATGCATTGGACTTAATATGTGACGGGTGGAGCCCGCTATAGCTCCTCGATGCATCGGTAGGTCTCATGAGACAAACTAGTGTCTTGGCACAAGGCCTTGGCAAAATCTTATTTGTAGTCTTGGCATGAGGCCTTGGCTATGTGGTTATGATAGTCTGGCATTATGCATTCCAACATTATGAAAGTGGTTATTGATATTGCATGTGATTATTCGATTAGTAGAGTATCCATGTGAATAAGTAAACGGCATTATTTTATTTTACTTTTGCCATACTATGTTGATGTACAAGTTTAAAAGGCTTTTGTTTTAGTTATACATAGCCTTAAATGTTTATTCTTATTTATGAAAGTTTCCGGTATATTGTTATCCTTACTGGGCATTTGAGCTCACCCCTTTTCTATGTTTTATTTTTTCCAGGAAGTGAAGAAGTAAATTATGAATGACCTGCAGGGATATTATGTGGGGATATGAGTGTGGATTATGGAGACATTATGTTGTTGTAGTAGTTTTTCCTTTTATGATGTAATGTAAAACTTATAAATATATCTGGTGTTTCCAAGGCTACTAAACCAATCGGTCTTTCGAGATTTGATCTTTCTTGTGATCATGCCAATGTTATGTAATAATGCACCGACTCTGGGTAACTAGGGTCGGGGTGTTACACCTAAATTAAAAGAAAACCCCATCTTACTATGAGTCCTTAAACTGAAGGGATGCACCTTTAAATCAGACCCTAAGAGTTTTAGGTTTTCTTGAGGATCCCTCACTATCATGAAAGGAAATTTTTTTAATGGAATTTATATGTTAGATGGAAAAGTTTATAAAATTTATTTAAACACCTATTGTGATCAAGAACGTGATATAACCAACCTTTGGTGTAGATGGTTAGGGAAAGTTAGTTCCAAAGGTCTTGAAAAATTTAGATAACATGGGATTTTGAGTAATTTCACTCATAGAAGAGTTCCTTTATCTAAATATTGTGTATATCGAAAATCCATAATTTTTAGTTTTAATAGGTCAATTTATAAGGATAAAGAACCCCTTGAGTGTGTCCACTCTAATCTTTGAGGTCCTTCTAGGGTCACCTCCCATGGTGGATGTTTTCAATTCGTATTTTTTTTAATGAATACTATTGGAAAGTATGGATTAATATACTCAAACAAGAGTATGATACCTTTTAGAATTTTAAGAAATTGAAAGAGGGGGAAGAAAATGAACCTGGTAAGAAACACAAAGCCTTAAGAACTGATAATGGTTTATAATATCTGTCCACTAAATTCATTGAACTTTTTGAATTAAAGGGAATTAAAAGCTACTTAACTATTGTTAAAACACCACAACAAAATGGATTAGTAGAAATAATATATGTGATTTTTATAAGGAGGTTTAGTTGTCTGATATCCCGCTCTATACTCTCTAGGTCCTTTTGGACTGGGCCTACATCTATGAAAATATACTTAATTAATCATTTCCCATATTTTGCTAATTATATTAAAATCCTAAAGAGATTTGGAAAGGTTCACCCCTGACTATTACACACCATATGATATTTGAATCAATATCTTATGATCATACCTATAAAGATAAGCTAGCTCCTAGGGTTGTGAAGTGTATAATCCAGGGTTATCTAGATGGTATTAATGTGTAACATCTGTGGATAGATAAACCAGGATATCAAAAGTTCCTAGTTAGTTGAGATGTAGTGTTCCATGATTTTTTCTCTATTATCATAAAGTAAAAGAATCTGTAGTGTATTAAGATAAAAATGAATAATCCTATAGATAAAAAACACCCATAGGTGTTTAAGTTCCATTGAAATCCCAATACAAACCCCAATCCTAATTTAGGACTAGTTCTTCACCTTCTATTCCTAAGAATCCAGGTGAATATAATTTCAATTTGGATTCTAAACCAGAAATAGAAGAACCAGATAATCTAAGAAATTATAAACTAACCCAATATAGAGAGAGAATATTCATTAGGCATCCATCCTACTTCAATATAGCAGATATTGTTTCCTATGAGTTTAATTTTTCTTAGGATCTGTTTAATGATGAAACTTAAAATTATAATAAATCTATTAAGTCCAATGAATCCACCAAGTGGTTCTATTATATGTAATAAGAGATTAATTCACTCCTTAATAATTACAATTGAGTTGTTATTTCGAATCTAGTAACCTTAAGATCATAGGTTCTAAGTGGATATATAACAAAAAGAAAAACAATATTAGAGAAACTAAAATAAAATTTTAATACAGAATAGTTTCTCAATGATTTCTTCAATGTGAAGGTATTGATTAAAGTGCGATATTCTCCCCCAATAATTAAACATTCATCAATAAGGATTCTAATTTCTTTTTCTTCCATGTTTTACTTCATTTTGAACAATTAGATGTAAAAAATATTTTTATTCATGGTAACCTTGATGAAAAAATTTATATGAATCGTCCTGAAGTATTTTAAAATCTGTTTAGACCAATTCATGTTTAGCTTTTTAAGAAATAATTATATGGGATTAAAATATTTTTCAGTCAAAATTATAAATTGTTTGATTCTTTTATGATTGAAAATCATTTTCATAGAAGTAAGTTTGATTTTTGTGTATACTATAAAGCTATCAAACATGAATCATTTTATCTGTTATTATATGTTGATGAAATGATTTCAATCTATAAAAATATAGAGAATATAAATTTAGTCAAGAACTAATTGAACTGTATATTTGAAATGAAGGACCTAGGAAATGATAATCAGATCTTGGGTATGGACATAATTAGAGATAGTAATGCTCAAACAATTAACTTATCATAGTTCTTTTATGTTAAGAATGTATTAAAAAGGCATCTCTTTTGGAAGATTAAACCTATTAATATTCCTGTAGAAAAAAATTTAAAATTTTCTATGGAAAAATCTATTCAAAATGATGATGAAGCTACCTTTATGAATAAGATTCCATATGCTAATGTGGTAGGAAGTCTCATGTATGCTATGATCTGTTCTAGATTAGATATATCATTTGTTTTTTGTAAATTCAGTATGCTTATGGGGAAGACTAGTAATCTTAACTCGCATGCTTCGAAGTGGATCCTAAGGTGTATTTGTATGTCTAAAATAGTGTGCATTCTATATGGATTAAATAGTAGTTTTATTGATGAGTTTTTAGTTTTATTGACTCTAATTATGATTAAAATATTTACACACAAAAATCACTCAATGATTTTCTGTTTCTTTCATATAGAGGACTGATCTCTTCGAAATGCAACATGAAATCAGTAGTTTCTATGTCTATTACCGAATCAGTGGTGATATAAGCCATTAAAGAGGCTATATATATGACATGTATTATTTCTGAGTTTTCTTTCTCTGCTAGTAGTATAATAGTCCACTTTGATAGCCAATACTCGTTGCATTTATCAAAGAAAAATGTATGTCATGGTAGTTCAAAGCACATTTACATTAGAATTAATTTTGATAGGGTTTTTATAGATTATGAGAGAGTGAGTGTCACTAAGATATCCATCAAGGACAATCAGTCTTATAGTTTGACTTAGTTCATGCCATTGTCCATGTTAGGGAACTGCCTTAAATTAATGAATACTATCCCAATTTTTTAAATTAGGTTGTGGGAAAACCATTCTTAAATTCATTTAATAAAAATGTGGAGATTTTTTGTTTTAATACCCAAAATATATTACAATTTAATTCCTTAAATTTTATTTTTATTATTTATTCACATTTTCCATAGGGATTAATATATTGATGGGGGTGTAATTTTTGTATGAGAACTATTCCAATCATGCTGATTATTATTTTTTGTTTACTAGAAATACTCATTTTCCTTACCTTTATAAGTGCTCTAATTTGGACTATTGATCATGAATGATCTAACAGCTCTAAGTAATCCTATTTTTTATTATTTTTATGGACCTTGATCAGGGTCACCTCCTCTGTGCCAATGGTGTGGTGCCTCCTATCCCACTAGTTGAGCAGACTTCTAGATAGTGAACTGTCAGTGCTATCTCTACAGTCCATACAGATTTTAACCTATAGACCTGACAATACTACCTGAAAATTTCACAAAATTCCATAATTGTTCTAATATTTGACTTAATTCAAGGTATCAATCCTATTTTATATGAGGTTTTTCATCTAATTCACTAAAAGAGTTCTAATTGTGAGATTCTATTGGGACAAGAATAGTTGTTGAAGAAGAAGAAGTGTAATAGAGGTGTTTAGACCACCTGAAATCCCCTCTACCTAGTTCTTACCACCTCCTAGAACCGTAGTATCGCTCTGGTGGATATTATAAATAGATCCACTCAATCTTGGGTCTATAGTGACTAAACACCAAAGGAGGTTCTAGATATTGGCTTTTTTCATCGTAACTAGGTTTTTATTTAGAATTCTTGGATTTGTAGTAGTTTATTTCTTGTTTCTATGTTTGAAACTGTATATGTAATTGGTGTGTGTGTGTGATATCATCCTGGAACGGATGATGTTGACTCTACGTGGCAAGTTTCATCACCTCCACCTAGTTCTATAAGGATGAATTCCTCAGATAGTTTCTCTGGTAATATTCTTTATACTTCAAGTCTATGTTTGTTTCCGTTCCTTTTAGTTTGTAACAAAAATATTGAAATGTGTGGTGTTCTCACCATGAACGTATGATCACGCTATTCTAAAACAAGTTATATCGGGCATTTTTTCTTTACTGTTCTGTCTGTTTTGGTGCTTCTAGTATTTTCTTGGAATAAGAAAACTATTTTGTTTTCTTTCAAAAAAATTCCAAATTTATGAAACCGAATATTTAACCTGATTATATGTATCAATAAACATTTTATGTTCTAAGGGTTAATGAAAACCCTAAAAACCAATGGATAATGATGCTCATGCAATCGACTTCTAACACTGGAATCCCCGAAGGATTCGACTCATTCATGAATCAGCTAGTCCACTATAAATGGGATCGACCAAGTATGACTCTATTATTTTTACAGGTTCTTTGTGTTTTTATTATGTTTTTTTGTCTTTATGTGTTTTGATTTTGTTCTTAAAGATTGTGAGTATGTTAGGATTCTCAACCCTAGTTTGACAATGGGTTCTAAAGTGACAAGAAATCCATGATGAGATAGATTCCATGGTGTGTTTACACATGTATTTCATGATTCTTGTAATTGGTGCACTCATATTTTTGAATAGTTAAACCATGGTTCCCTTTCCCCATGCACGTAGTCCTATTTTAAGAATCTTGTAAAAGTATTGGTGACCTCTTTCCCTTCATTATTTCTTTTGAAAACCTTTTGATTTTGATATACAGTTATATTATTATGATGTTTAGAATTTATTTGAGTTAATCAATTTCAAATGTTTCTTTATTTTACCTTAGATTTTGATGTCACTGTAAATGTGTTATAATTAATTTGAAATTTAGTATTCCTATTCTTGTAATTTTCTATTTTTGGAATTATTTTTATACTTCTATAGATGAGAATTAATAAATTTTTTGGTGAGTTCATCCATTGTTGCTGCTATCCACTATTTAAAGAATTAATAATGATATGTTTTATTTTGTTTTTCAAATTTTGGGAAACAAATTTATATTTTATATGTCTCCTTTGTCCATTGAATAGGGAATTCTCTATAGTATAGCCCCCAAAAATGATATCAGAGTCTATTTAAGATTTATTTGTCATTTCATAAATTAATGTTTAATATTATATTTTGTGTGATTGATTTTCAATATCCTTGTTTATTTCTTTGATCAGCATTGTGTATTTGTTTTTTTAGGTGACCTTATTTATTTTATGTGTTGATTTACTTATAGATTTGTATGCAGTTACTAGATCCCTATTATAACTCATTATGATTTTAGGGTCTGGGGGCATGTGTAAGTTTTGTCCTAGTACTAGTATAGTGAGATATATTGAGGTGTTTCCTAGGTGTTTTCTTCCTAGTATGCCTTTTGGTTAAGAGTTGGCAGTAATCTCTTTAATTTGTTCCAAAGGGTACCTAATTTTAGACGGAACTACCTTTTTGTGGTGTGTAGTTTTGGTGGGTTTTCCCCTTAGATAAATATGTGTCTGAATTGTTCCCACTAATAATTATTGTTGGAATTCAATTAGTAATAGTGTAGGTTTCAGGATAACCCCTTTTATGGAAGTGGTTTACAAGGAACTGACCATGTATCAATTTGGTTTTAGTGTCTTACTAGAGGTGTGTGTTTTTTTGAACATATCTAACAGAGGATTAATGATTATGAATTAGCCTATGTGTTTTTTTGGGTGATTTTATTGGTTGTTTAGATGCTCGAAGCCTTGTTGTTTGTGTTGGTTTTTCTTTTGATGCTTCTATTTCATTTGAACTGTTTCACTTTTTTGAGATTTTTAATACCCTATATTTTTTGTTTACCATGTTCTTTTCTATTTCAGTTATCATACTTATTTTTTCTATTGTATTCTTGAAGGAATAAGTGTGCTTCCCAAACCCATAATGGAATTATTTCTACACGATATTAGGTATGTGGTGATTGAATAATTCATTAAGTTAAGTAATGAGTCACATTATTATTTATTTTCGTTTATCATATTATTCTAGGCACGTTTTATTAGTTAGAATTAAATTTCAATTTTCTGGAATGTTTGTGTCACTAATATGCATATAGAAGATTCACAGATGTACTCTTAAAATTTATTAAGATTTCATGTTTTTCAAAATCAATGTGAGATTTTATGTGGTGAAAGTACATATAGTGTGTAAGTTTGTGTATTAAATTTTCAAATTGAATATTTTTGAATTTTAGTCAAAGAATTTGTTATAATTAAATAATATTTCTTGATGCAATTTTTTACATTTGAAATATAAATTTTGAGAAATAATTTTATGCATTTTTTATTATGAAGTGTGTGGGGTATTTTTAATTTGTTGACTGTGTTCCTTGGTTTATTCAAGTTAGTTAAATAGGATGATTCTTAGCCATCCGTGTTTCCCTTGAAAGATGCAGTGGTCTAGGGTAGATGTAGGAGATCTTCCCAGTATTTTTTACATCTCAATGGTAGGTAATCATCTTCACTTTTATTCCCACTGGTGTGCCATTCCATTTTTAGTCCAATCAAGTTGGGGTTGATTTTAGGGTTGGATACCTTCATATATCTACGGTTATGGCTATGAAAAGAGGGAGGTGTGGATGAGGAAGATCACCAATGGGCACTAATACCTTTCTCTCTAGATAATAATTTTTAGAAGAGGGTCCAAGTTCTTTTTTGTTGGTTAAGAAACAATATCAATAGAAGGTAACACTACTTGTGGTGTGCGTACCCTATTTATGAAGGATGACCACTGGAGAACAACACTAATGCGATTGAATTCTTTCACTTGAAGTCCGAAAGGATCAAACTCTTTCAACAATCGGCCAAACCATTGTAATGGGTCTCAAACTTATATGATTATTATATTTCTAATTGTTCTTTATGTTTAATTTGTTGGTTTTTTATTTGTTGTGTTCATTGAGTGTGTTCATCCATATTGTTATTACGTTACCATTGTTGACCCCAATTTGACCATGGGTTCCTAAAGTGAGAAGAAATTTGTGCTTGGATAGTTTCTCCAGTGTGTTTTTTATGTATTTCCTACTTCTTATAATTTATTTACACTTAATTTTTACATATTAGAACCCTGGTTCCCGTTCCCCATGCACATAGTCCAATTGGATAATGCACATAAAAATCATGTTTTCCCCTTTTTTCTTTTATTCCTTTAATGAGCTTTTGATGATGAAGTATGCTGTTATTATTTTGTTTTTTATAAATTATTTGATTAAATTGATTTCAATTGTCTTTTTATTTGGCTTCAGTTTTTAAACTACATTAAATGTGTAATCATGAATAAGAAATGTAGTATTATCATTCTCTTAATTTTTCATTCCTTGAATTAGTTAGTATGCATCCATATATGATAATTCATAAATTTTTTGTTGTATTAATGAATTGTTTCTGTTTTCCACTTTTTAAAGAATTAATTTAGACATGTTTTATATTTCCATTTGAAATTTTGGGAACCAAAGTTATATTCCATATGTCTCCTTGAGATATTGACAGTAGACTACCCCACAACATATCCCCTAATAGATAGATTCATGGGGGTGGTGTATTAGTTCTTCATTGGTAAATCATTGGAGGCACTAAGGAACCATAGGTGAGGGTACATTATATGTGGGGGAAGATGATGTGATGAGGACATTGGATCAGGAAATATGAAAGATTAATTTCATTGAATTAGGGGAGTTATTCATTTGACCTATTCTAATCCTTTTTGTGAACTGAACAATGCATGATACATAGAGAAAGAGGAGTGGTGGTTAACCTCTAGCTATTGTATAGGTATATAAAAACCTAGACATTCATATTGGTGTGTATAGTGTGTTGGAGTAGTTTTTTCAAGGGACAATGAGTATATCACTCTGGGTATGTGTGTGGTAGGACATAGTATAGTAATAGGCTAGTGAGGCCCTTCTTATAGACTAGAAAACAGTAGTCCAAATTTTTTAACTTTAGTCTCTCTATCCAGATAATAATTATTAAATTATTATTTAATCACAAAAAATTATAAAAATATTGGTTTTGATTTTATTATCTTTTTAGATAGATAAATTGATACTTTGACTCCATTTTCAACATTTATCATGATGATGAAGTTGTAATTGAAAACTAGGATTTTGATAGGTGTTTTGGTATTTTTATTATTATTAAACACCCAAATTGATAGTGATGTGGTTTAAAAAAAATCATATGGTATATTGTTTTCATTTTCATGAGTAGAATGCACCAACTGTCTACTTTGATTTATTTAGATCTCCTAAGAGGAAAATATTACTAAAATAACAGATGTTACACCACTAGATTCACATTAATTCTATATTATATGAGGGTATTATATGTAGAGTGTGGTTCCATTGGTAGGTTGGTAATTATATAAAAATTCACTATGTAATCATATAAGTATGATTGAATTGTGTATTAAACTAGTTTAACTTTAAATTTATTAACTTGATATCTTATTATCTTGAACATTGATTGTGTGACAACTACGAACTAGCTAATGATGATGACATGTATGTTATGATGATGAAAGAAATAATATTTCAGATGGGATGATAATGATTATGATTACATGTATGTTATGATTATGGATTAGGTTATTGATTTGATTATGTGAGTAGGATTATGTTTATTTTTGAATCACTCTATTTTTATGTTATTTTAGTAATAGGATTACCTTTCACTAAACAAGAACCACATGATTGTAGTTCTCTTGTGTGTAAACTAGAATCCTATTAGTGAGAGGGCTGACTAGATGAATCTCTTAGTATTCTCTCCCTCACCCCACTAGTTGGTATGGATTACATATGTAGAAGAATAAATATTAATATTTTTTTATATTGTTATGATGAATGCACAATGTTTTGACAGTGTGTTGTTATAGGATGATATACTATAAGGATGTGAGTGCTAGATGGTAGGATATTAGGATACATTATATATTTGATGGTGTGTGGTATATATTTTTAAATTTTATATTTGGTTATTGACTTTTGTGTTGAAATAGGGAACATAATACATGGATTGGATGAAATTATGAATGTAATTTTTCAGTCTTATGGAATTCTCTAGAATCATGTATATATCTAATGGGGATATGATGATAAGATTTGGTAAAAGTTGGTATTTTACCTAGATAATACTAGGTATAATTGATCCTTTTGGTTATCCCAATTTATTAATATTTTACTTCTATGATTATTATACATTCAGAATATCGGTTGGGTTGTTCATTATTTATGGATTACCGAAACATTAGTGGATATACACATGCATACTATTAGATAAAGAGTTAACAGATCATTTTGGTGGATGTTTTAAGTGAAATTATATTAATAAATGTTGTTGGAAAAATATTTTGATATTTATGGATTAATTTGTGTACCATTGAAGTATACAAGGAATCTATAGTGTTTCTATATATTGGGGTTTTGTTGTTTTGTGGTTGTTTTGTAGGAGGTGGTTCAATTAAATTTTTTCATGTCATATAAAATCTATAAATCATACATTTTTATGGTATTATTTGATCAAGGATTATTTTTTTTTTTTTTGTGTATTTTAATTTTGTTTTAATATCTTATTTCATGTTCTCTAGAGGTTAATTCATTTCATTTGAAATTTTTAAACCCTTGACACTAGTCCTGAACCCCAATCCCATTAAAGGTGAGATTAGTGTCCCAATATCATTATGATATTTGATCTAGGGAAGAGAATTATTGGGGATAGGTCCTATTATAATAGCATCATAGATTTTTTTATTTATAGGTTGACATTTGTAGACAATAACTTTTTTGAGTTTAGTTTAGTAAACTACGAAAACAATGTTATAAGTATTTGATCTCTACCCATCATTATAGAGATGAAAAATGGGGTGTGTTGGATGAAACATTACCTATATAAGGACTAAAATTGTTTTATGAAATTATTTAGATCGTATAATATGGGTTGAAGTGTATTATGTTCATTGAAAATTCATTATTTTGTAGACATCTCCCGATATATGTCTATTCTTTCCTCTGATTGGGGAAATTTTTCAAGTATTGACACCCAAAAAATTTCAATGATATATCTTTAAATATTACCTTCATTTCAAAATGATCCTATCAAAATTTAATAATTATTTTAAATACTATATCACAATATATGGAAACTTAAATGTTAATTCATGATATGAGAATGATTGGTCATGTACGTATCAGACTTCCAACCATTGTGGATCAAGATGATGATGATGAATTTTTCAAGGGACCGTAGCATGAACGGTTTTCATATTTTACCATACTGATTATTTATCTTATAATGTATTTTTTTATGTTCAAGTTGGTGTCATGTTACATTTTGAGTATCGGGGGACTATATAAGAAATATATGGTATATCATCTTATTATTTTTTGTTGTCATTGACAATTTGATTTACCATTTTTTAAATTCTTATTATAACCATGATTTACAATGATATTTGGATTTAAAACATTAATGAAAAATGAGATGTTTGAGGGGATGCCTGAGTTTTTTATGAGATATAGGGATTTTTTTCATGATTGGTGGGAAAATGGTGGTTGAATATTCTTTATTTTTAAGAGATAATTATATTGACCAAGAGATGAAGGTTTTGATTATTTTGATCATAACCCATTCTTTATTTTTATTATGGATTAATTTACCATGATATGTGAACTATTAGGAATTTCATAAAAGATATAGGACATTCCTTTTGATAGTGATGTTTTTTAGTATTTATATAGAGTTGAGAGAAGATATTATTGAAGCTCAGTGGTATGAGCATAGGTTGTTAGAGGATATTGTATAATTATATTATAGTTTTAATTACTATGAGGTGTTATAATAATTAATCTAATTTTGGATTATTTCAATTGGGCATCAATGTACCTTTTCACTCCACATGTATGAACCTAAAAAAATTGATTACATGGGAATGACAATTTTTGAAGGAATCTTAGATTGATGCATGTACTTCAAAACATCTACAAAACATTCCCCACCCATGATGTATATTTATTGGTGATTTGAATTTACCATGTGAAAAGGGTGGTTAAATTTATGTTTGAGTGTCAGGGGTGGAAAAAACCATGATGTCATTATACACGATTAAAATGGTTGAAAACACATAAATTTTTTTCATTGGTTCATTTGAGTTGTTTTTTATCTTCATAATGTCCCATAATTATTTCATATCATGATGAAATAACCCTGGTGATGAGTTGTTTTAGTCTTTAGAGGGATCACTTTCTCCATCATGTATATTTTTGATGTGTATGGTAAATAGTGAGGGATTATATGAAAGACTATGAACTTGTTCACTTTAAATTGTAGAAATATTCATTTATAGTAGACTTCTTGTTTATAAAGAAACTAAAAAATTGTGTGGTGTGATGGTAAAAATTTATCATTATCATTATTATAGTTTTATATATTAAGACTTAAAAAAAAGTAGTGGCAGTGATTGGATCATAGTTGTTTTGATATTTTTAATATATTAAGTGATGATAAAATTTAGTAGTGAAAGATTATGCATTCTTACAAATTGAGATGTTATAGGTTATATAATAAGAATTAGTGTTATAGTTAATATGGAAAATAGAATAGAGTCAAAATTAATGGAATAATTTTAAGACTGGTATGAAGAAATATAAATTTCATTAAATTTAAATGATTCCCCATATTAATATATCTTATTTATGGATGTTTTAGTAGATAAATATCAGCAGTAGTAAAAATTTAGTGATGATGATGTCTTTTGGAATATTATATGTTTGAAAAGTAACATCCTTTAGTCAATTTACTTTAATTTTATTTTAGTGGATGAAAGAAATCATCTTAGAAGAATTCAACAAGGAAGTTTCTAATATTATTGAATATTTTATGGTAATTCCCTAGACGTTTTCTTTTGAAAATGTGGAATGTGTAATGTGATCCATTGGAATAGAATAGTTATGTTAATTGACTTTAGGAATGTGTTAGTGTTAGAATTAGTTTAATACCCTGATTGGCGGTATAATCAGGTGTTACATGGTTGTAACATGAGTTCTAGAGATGAAAATGTTGTATGAGAAATGGAAAAATAATTTTTGAAGTGTTATCAATATATTATATAATATTACTGAAATGAGTGATAAGTCATATAAATTAAAGTCCATCACAAGATGGTAAGTATTAGTGATGTAATAATTGAAGTTTCTCTAAATGATCATTTTTTACTGTTCAAAATATATAATTATGGTATTTTTTAACATTAACTTACATGAACATTATTAACCCGAAGTGACTTTTAATATTTTTATAAATCTATATTTTTTAGTTTCCCTACAAATGTTTATAAAATATTATACATTAATCTAAATATTTTCAAATTGATATAGAAGTCACAAGATAAGATTATTATTTTAATTTATTATTTAAAAATAAATTAATATGATGGTGTTCTATTATTGAAAATGTGTAAAATTTTAAGCAGTTGACACTTTTATCAAATAGAAGAACAAGTATTAGCACCTCCCCGTAATTTTTAGTCATTAAGAAAGTACATGTTATCTTATATTACTATAATAGATGAATCATTTTCATAAATGACATATATTTAGTATTCTTTGTTTTGATGAATGACAATACACTCAATATTTTAGTTGTACTCACTTGTAGTATGTTTTTATGTGTATTAAAATTCGACCTTCCAAATCAAAATTTTTAGACTAATTGATTCAAAACATTCTCATTCTAGAATTTTGTGATGTATTCCGAACTAATATATAGATGAAATATTTCATTGAATCTTACAAGTGTGTTAGAAGTGAAAAGTGTGCACCATATAATTTGGAGAATCAATAACAAGCTCTTATACTCATTGCATATAAATATAAGATTGAGGAATTGGGGACCAGATGTTGTTTATGCTAGATCACATTATCTCAAATTGAATCATATATATTATTTTACTTCTAAGATTAGTTAACTATCCATTTGATTTGAATTCAAATGAGAGTTTCTATTTTTTAATGTGATCTAGATACTTCCATTTTTCTGAGGTTTATTATTGATGTTATAAGGATAAGAACTTATGATTCAAATATTTAATTATTAATATGTTTGAGGATATTAATTGTTTCAAACATTTATCAAATAATCTTAGGGGATAATAGATTATTTTTTCAATATTTGTATTGAATAGGTTCTATATTGGACAATGTTATCCTGTTGATTTGGGTATTGATCCTCCCAACACCTTGGATCAAAAGTGAAGAAGATATGGAGATAATAATTCGATGATATCCTTTAATAATATTATTTAGGGGTTTTAGAAGTTTTTATCCTAATCTATTTATATTTTTATGTTATATTATTTATTTTATAGTATTCTTTCATTTAATTTATCTTTTTTATTTAGTTAATTTGTATCTTTTGAATCCATTAAATTACACCATTTTTAAATTTTTTTGTTACTCTACGAATGTTTGGAAATTATATCTTCTAAAATACATATTGTATACTTAATAAATATTTAATAACTTTTAAAATACATAAATTGTTCACTATATTTAATATTACATACTAGTAAAACAATTTTAATCCAATATAGTTTCTATAATTTTATTCTACCAATGTATAAGTAGAGAAAATATTATTTTATGATATTTATACAAATATGAAATTTGGATAACTTAAATCATACCTAGATACATAATTTTAATATAGCAGATTATGATTTTTGGATAGATAGAATAAATACATTCATTATCAACATGAGAGTGGATAATCATTAGATGATGCTAGGAAATGACAATATACCTATTAAGAAATTTTGAAACATTAATATAGAATAGAAATATGAATATTAGGATAACCATAATGTCTTTAATTCTATTTATTTTCTATTATTCGAAACATATATAGTTATATATCATCATATGAGAAACCCAATGTAAATTGGAGAATGTTAAAAATGAAACACTTATAAACTTAAAAAGTTTTAGAGGAAACAAATACATCTTACATGAAAATTATAGACATTTTTATTTTATTCTAGGAGAATTATTTTCTTAAAATATTCATATAATTATGACTATGGTGAATGGTTTATGATCTCTTGGTTAGAAGAAAATTATAGATGATGATTTAGTTGTAAATATTATTGATATACTTCAAATGAATATGAATGAAAAAGAATAGATATTATTGACATATCATTTATTATAAATCTTGGTCATGATTATATCATTGAAACTATAATTAAATATTATAACAAATTTAATTTTAATTAAGAAAAAGATAAATTGGAGAAAGAATTTGTGTTTTCCACAACTACATCCAAAGATACTACTTCAATGGTAATTGCTCCAAAGTGTTCAACTAAAAAACATTTAGATGATAATAATATAGTGTTTAGTGAAAGAGAAGTCAATAAACTAGTTAAATGCATGAAAAAGATGCTTGGAAATCAAAATTTCAGCAGTTAAAACTCGAATGGAAAAGGATACATACCTGAATATTATAAAATAAGAGAATATAATAAGGATTCTTGTGATGTTATTTTCTATCAATGAATGAATCCATGATATAAAAGGCTTTATTGTATGATATTAAAATGGAATGATGGAGATTCTTGAAGATACTAAAATTGTAAAGGAAATAATGTTTTGAAAGATATGGATACATAGATTGTTATTTAATATTCTCATTCAAAAAGTGGTTTGTAAATCATTTATAGTCAGAATATCATTGTTTTATATTCTATATCACCTAATAATGGAAAAATAATTATGATAAAGTGACTCCTCAATCTCTATCATTTATAGCTTTTGATTCTTCTTATCCATTTTTCTGATATGATAAAGATATTACATCATCATTTTAAGAAACAATTGAGTATCCTACTAACTAAGGTATAAGATATAATATGTTGGAGAAGAAATATGATCATGATAAGGAATAAATTTATAATTCTAGTAAAAGTATTTCTAAATTAACTTCCAAGTTTAATGTTAAATCATAAAAGATTAGAAAAATTTCCAAATCTTATGTATGAAGTTTAATTTTTTTAAGAATTTACTTTCCAATTTTAATTTTGTAAGTGATAATATTTATGAAATATTATTCTACCTAAAACAACTTATGAAATCATCCAAAATTGTTTATTAATCTTTTAGTAAGTCACATTTTTAGACATATTTTTTTTCAAAATATAACACATATGTACAATGTGTCAAATGAGAGGTTAAAAAATATATATGATCTATATGAAAAAATAAATCATTTTTAATATTAAGATATTTAATTTGTAAAGAGATCAATACCATTCGAGACCATAGAGTTTTGAATTTTTGGGTTCTGAAGATTTTATTCACCAACACATTAGGACCTAAACTGGTTTTGGTACCAAATTACAATCTTCATTTATTTTAGAAATTTAGTGTGAGTACCAGACACATAAACACATGGTACATTGATATAGATATCTATATTCATATAACCAAAATATAATCTTACTTTGGAACTTAAAAATATGAAGGGTGTGTATGTAACTTTTGGAGAAAACACATAATGATAAATTATTAGTGTAAAGAATATATCTAACCTTAGTGATTCTTTAATCTCATTTATTAATTATGATTTTTGGATTAAACCCAACATTATTTTCATATTCCAATTATGTAACAAGGGTTAATCCATGAAATTTGGGAATGAAAAATGTACTCTTACAAGATTAGATATAGTTCACATTTTTTCTACTAAATAACATGGTAATGTTTACACAATTAACCAAAAGGAACACACTCTATAGAATATCCCACTCTATAGTTGAATAAAGGATAAGTATTGGATTGGGAATAGAATATTTGGAAACTAAAATGTTTAGATATTATATTTAATTTCCAGGAATGATATTATAAATGATCCATTAGAACACAAGATTAACTATAATAGAGTTGGTGACCCCAACCATTATGGTAAGAAATACAAGTTTGGGTTTTAATCTAGTTGTGACTTCTCAACTTCTAGAGCTATATTTAGAGAACATAGACCTTTTTAGACTAATACAATTTATACATATAATACACATAAATGGTGCGTATTTTCTAGTTTTCAATTACACTAGATTTAAATGGGTTTATTTTCTAGAACATAAATTAGTTGAACACTCTATTTTTTTTTTAAAATTTCTTGAATTGTATGAAATTTAAAAAATATTCCCATTAAATATATATTGTGGGATAATGGTCAATAGTTTTGTAAAAGTGCATATTAATTTTTTAATGAAACAAAAATTGAACACAAATTTTCAATACCAATAACTCTATAAAAATAGGGAATTTTAAAGGAGAAATAAAAAAAATATATAATTTGAATATCATTTCACTAATCATTTGTCGACAAAATAAATTTATACATTCTATTAAACTATTAATCAAATTTAAGTTGAACTAGTTTTACATAAAATGTCTTCTATAGTATGGAATGAAAGGAGGCCAACTGCTGGTTACTTTACAGTTATTCGATCCTAGATATTCATTTTGAAAACAAAAGATAATATTTATAAATTTGATAAAAAATAATAGGTTTTTTTGTTCTTGACAGATGGAAACATATTATTTAATAAATTTTGTGTGTCATGTTTGATGAGATAGATCCTTTTACGATGATAAAACCATGATATTAAAAAAATGATAAATATTATGTTTTGAAAATTACTTGGATTTATTTCTAGCAGGTGAACCACATAAATCAATAACTATCATTCAAGAAAAAAGTCTCACAGAAGATACTAATATGTTAGATATAGAAGAATATAACCTCTTACCAAGAATAAAAACATTATATAAGGAATATCTCAGTGATAATATTATTTTTGATGTAGGTCCACCATTTAAAACAAAATGGTCATTGTGGAATGAATGTGGGAATATTTTATAATTTTCTCAATTTAAACTTAAAATGGAAGATGTTTCCTTGGGTGATAACTACTGGATAATATTAATTCAAGAGGATATTAATCAATTTGAACCAAAAAATGTTTTTGACTTCATTGAATGTGATGATAATATTCTGATTATAGGATCGAAACAAGCCTTATGGAATAAGTGTGAAAAAAATGAAAATATGTATTATATTAAGGATAAAATTATTAACAAATGATACAATAAAAAAGAGGTAATATTCTATGGAAAATAGTTTCTCTAGTTTTTAGACTTGAATTAATACATATTTTATTCACCTTCATTGGAATTCTTAATTATACTATATTTATAACTAATGTAATGATAGAATTTCTAAATGTATATGTTTGAGAAAAATATTTTCCGAACAATCAATGATTACAAGGAAAATAATTTGTTGGAACATGTTTATAAACATACTATTAGACAAACTAGGTTAAATACTCTAAGGTAGAATCAAGTTATGAAAGAGTAGAATAAATTTTCCTTTATGGATCTTGTTTCATTATTGAAAAACTATTTTTTCTCTCCTTCCCATAGAAACAAGTGAACATAAATTAAAACATGTATTAGATACATCAATTTTACTTGGCTTTACTTCACTAGGACATATCAAAGGAGAATACAATGGCTATATTCATATATAAAAAATTTAATATAGAGTACTTGTATTATAATGATTTAAGTGAACTCACTATACCTTATAGTTTACGATTATTCAAAATTTAAAATCTCACATCTCTCTATACTAATGTGAATTCACTTGCTCACCAGTAGAATCATCCGAATATATTTATCATCTATACATTTATTCATACTTAAATTAATTTTTCTTTAATCCATTTTTCATTAATGATAAAAAAAATTACCTTCATATGTAACTTTTTTTTCCTAGATCAGGTAACCCTTATTAGATTAAGTGATCACATGACTATGAGAGAGAGACCCCAAGTTCGTAACATAATGAGCATTACCCCCTTTGAGAAGCTAATTCACATGATCAAAAACTAATTTTCTTATACACAAATATATAAGTATGTAACTCCACCCCTGATGACTTCATGAATCCATAGTTCATATAACCCTTTCACATATATACATTATCAAAAAAAATTCACTTCATGTAAAACTATTCAGGTGATCCAACTGATGAAAATTCAATCATGTAATCTTATTTCCTTTATGTGAAACACTTACGTGATTATGATCATGTATATTTGATCATTTAATCACCTTCTTTTTAGGGAAATATATATTTATGGAATTTTTATTAGACCAATGAATTTATGAAAAATAATTATTTATAAAAGTTGGCTAATAGTGTTTGTTTATATGCATAAATATTTTTTCTTTACACCGATAAATTGGGGTCCTCTCTCTATTCCACCGACCATCTAGGAATATGAACAATTCCTTAACAAATTTCATACACTTTTAAAATCCCCACACCCTATGATTTTTAGTCCTATCCCCCTAGTCATTCCACATATGGTCACATAACTCTATATCCTAAACCAAAACATGAAACGCCTTACCAGATAACTTATCCAAGATTTAATCTTTATTCCTCCACAAAAAAACATCATTTCTGGTGTACCTAACTTCTCATAGTTACCAAGACCCCATTGCATGATCTCTTCTATATTTTGTGCGGATAAACCATATGTAAGTTATGAGACCTCTCTGTCCAAGATTAGATCACTATATTTAAGTTATTCATGTTATCACGTCATCAAATTTATTCATAGTTATATGATCACATGATTCCTTTACACATATGAGATTCTCATTTATCACATAAGTCAACATCGCATGAACCATGAGATTATATGAAGTTGCAATGACTCTTATATAGTTACGATACCATCTGGGCCTTAAGGATTTATATGAAATGATTTCTTCCTCAGTTCCTTCTACAATTTCCTCTCAAAACACCAAAAAACTTCTCAAATCCTTTTTCAACTAAAATTTTTCAATAACTTCCAACCTTTTCAAGAAAACACAACAAACTAAAAACGTCAGGAAGAGGTATTTTTTCAAAAAATATACCCATTTGGATTTTTTGCCCATAATTCAAAACATCGAAAACCATTCTGCTGGAAAATGACACACATTTAAAATAATTTACCTTTCATAGCCCCATATCGTGATCAAGGACTTCCTTGACATGTACTCTAATCCCACAAGATTCAAGATCAGTGTGAGAAATAAGAGTAGTATGAAGCTTATATCAATTAATCAATTCATTATTGATCCCACCTATTGAAACATTCATAATACCAAATAGTAAAACATGATCAACCCTATAGAAAAATTAATAACCTACACATGTCAACTATTAGCATCAAAAATCCAATAGACATCACTTAATGATATGTCTTTAGTAACCGAACAGCTTTTACATCTTCATATTTTAAACTGCCCTTGCTTATTTTCTCCCCCAATCAATTTTCCATATTAGTATAGAAACTGGTTTTCCCTTTGGTTTTTTATAATATTAAAATTAGTTTTTGAGGTAGAATATTTAAAAATGACATAGTAAATATATTTGTAATGCTAATTATTGAATCCAACATTAAAATTGATCCTTAATGTGGTTTTTTAAATGTCATAAAAACCAATTTTCACATTGGTATTCATAAAATCACTGTGAAAGATAATTTATCATACAGGTTCTTAAAAAATCTATTTCGAAATATGGTTTGAAAAAAATTATTTTAGACAATAGAAACCAAAAAACAATTGTATTTCAAAATCAACAAAAATAACTATAGTTTTTCCTAATAAACCAAGGAGTTTCCAATTGTAGAGTTGATAAAAATTAATATCATTCAAATATATAAGGATAATAATCACTAATTATATATTATTATATTATGAATATGTTAAATAAGAATAAATTAAATAATTATATGGATTTTACCTCTATGAAACATTCAATGATAAATAAAAAAGTTGAAATAAATATCTTCATTGATTTTTTTCAATAATGCAAGGGTCACCATATCCAAAATCGATATTCAGTCTTGATTTTGAATATATGAATACATAATTAACAGATTAATGAATGTTTGAGAGGGATAAAGAAAATTAAAGGGTGGAGAAATGAATGTTAGAGAATGAGGTGGAATAAATATTGTCCAGAGTGATATATTTATGGGTGGGGGGTTAAAATTTTAGCATGATGATAATTTTAAAATTTCCATGTGAGTTGGGGAGAATTTATAATAATTACTGTTAAATATTGTTTTCCTAAAGTAAAGAAAGTAAATATCTGTATCTGAGATCGATTTTTAATGTTGGTTATTTCATTATTGGGTATTAAAAATATTTTATATAATTGTTTTAACTTCAGTTATTGATATAAAAAATTTAATAAAAGTTGTCTAGATTATTTATATTCCAGATAATTAAATAAATAACACTAAAAATACCCATGTAATAATTTTAATGTTAGTTATTAAATAATCAGCATTGAAAATATTTTTAACATCATTTATTAACAACTGAAATTGAAACATTGATGCTATCAATACTTTTTATATTAGTACCCCTTTTATGAACATGACCTCTCCCATGAATCAATGAAACAAAAGGTTACTCCTTTGTGGTCTGAAACTAGGTAAAATACTTATATCAACACATAGGAAAAAATATACAAAAACTTTTGGAAAGAGATCCCCATATCAATACTATTCATGTTTTTGGAGTCTAAAAAACTCCAAGATCCAGTTGATTCCATTGACAGGATTCTTTATGTAATAATTTCATCAAGATGCTTGCAACCTATTATTAAATTGAAACATACTCAAGCTTCAAAATCCAATGACCCACTTTATCTTTAATAAAGTGATACTTTATTTCAACATGATCTTCCCATGTGTGATAGAATATATTATTTATTATATTTATATAACATGAATTATCATAATAAATTGTGATGAGAGACTTCATAGGAACTTTCAAATCTCTAACTTACTCCATCATATATAGTAACTGTGTGATAGATTGAGTAGAAACAATGTATTCAACTTTTTTGGTGCTTAGATAAATATAATTATATTTCCTACTTATCCAAGAAATAAATATTTCAATGATATAGAATGTTTCCTAATACATTTTCTGAACTAGCCTAATCGACCATGTATAACCCAATAAATGTTTCTGATATTTTTCATTATACAAAAAACCCTAATCCAATGCACCTTTGAAATATGAATGTATTATTTTCACTATAATTTTTTGTCTTTACATAAGATTAATTTGATACCATGAATCCTGGAATGCGGAGAAACCAATATTAGTTCATGAAATTATTGAGTATAATAATCCCCCAATGATTTCCCTATACCATATGACATTAACCACTTTGACTTCATCATCCCTTGACAGTTTCATATGAGTTTTAAATATATTTTTCATGTCCATTGAAATATCTTTTCTAAATATTCTCAGAAACATCAGAGAATATTCAGATTTAGAAAGAAATGTTTCATTTCTTCCTTGTGCTACCCATAAACCAAAGAACACTATCTCAAAAATCATTGACATTTCAAACTCAAATTTTAAGAATTACGTATATAGTTTGTGTTGATATTAATTAAATTCTCCAAATATTATGTCATAAACATACTATAGCCCCATAATTATTTTTTTAACTTCATTATTAACATAGATATTTTAATTAACTCCACCATGCTTGAAACTGATCTTCTTCAAATACTGATCAAGCCTTGAATTCCACGCTCTCGATGCCTACTTCAACCCATATAGTGCAATTTTCATCTGAATTTTTTTGCACCTTAAGGGACAAGAAAAAAAATAAGTTGTTTTATATACACAACTTCATACATAATTTCACTAAAAATGAATATTTGACATCCATATGAAAAACATTGATCTTTTTTTTCATTATTATAGATAAGAATAATCGAATAGTCCCTATAATTACTATAGGAGGAAATGTTTCATTCATAATGATTCTCTTGATATGGGAGTATCCCTTAGACACCAATCATGCTCTATTACAAATAAACATTCCATATTCATTCTTTTTTTTATAGAGGACACATTTTTTCCCAATGAAATTCTTGTATTTCAACATTGAAAAAATATACCTTGTCTGATTATTTTTTATTTGCTCACGCTATATGTTAATCTCTTAAAAAAATTATCACCTCATGTTGCTTCTTCAAAAAAAAAATTCTCTACTTATTATTGGGAATATTTATTTTTGCAGAGACTTTATTCTCATCATGTACACTAGTGTAGACTAATCATCGATGATATCTTTCTCACAACTTTTAGCTCCCCCCTTCATCCTTTTTATAGTATCAGATCCAACTTCATCATTCTCAATATCAGTTTGTTCTTGTTAATAATAATTTTCCACTTCTAACACATGAGTTTCTTACCTCCTCATCACTATCATCTGTAAATTTCTCACTGTGTTGTTGTAAATTAAGATAATCTTCTTCTATAGTTGTATCATTTGTTTCGATCACATTTCCTAGATAATTTATATATAATTTATATGCTTGTATTTTTCAAGAGTTTCTGCGTATATTCCATTCATCACCATGGGAATCAAAATTACCATGTTTCTCTTCATTGAGAATGAATCAATTAGTTCCTAATAATTAAAACTATTTCAATGTTGTATTATTTACACACCACGACTCCAATGCAGTATTTTCTTCCAAAAAACACAAGAAAGATCTATTATAGATATAGAATAATGTTAATATTTATTCCTCAAAAAAACATAACTAATCAGGTGTAATGTATTAGGTTTTCCCTGTTATGATTTTATATATATCTTGTAATACTTTTAGAGCCTGGCATTAAGATAGGGTGAGATTTTAAGGCCCAGTAAAACTATAATTGATATTTGAAAAATATTAAATATTTTAATTACATGTAGTTTTCCTAAAATAGTGAAATAACTCTAGATCAGATTCTTGGATCCAAAAATCAAGTCTCTTGTTGAGTCCAGAGCATGTGTTTAAACCTAGGTGCGACATATCCTTGGAGTGGAATAGACACTCAGGTTTGGCACAGTAATGGATGAATTATTAAATAAATAATTAAATAATTTAAGTTAATTAATTTTATTAATTTCCCATAACCCAAGTTTTACTACAAATATACAATTATTAGGGGATCTAATTGTTAGATATATAACCATCGTGATCTAGAGGAGCTGTAAGAGGAGATATTGGAGAACATAATAGACCGTGATCGATAACTGAGGATTTTTTATCAATATAGCTTTTGGATCTTGCCAATGATAGTGACATATGATCATTTTTCACTAGTGACTAATCAAAATAAAGGTTTTAAGTTTGAATTATGTGGATTCAATTCTTTTATTTACTCCACATCGAATGTGGATCAATTACAACAAATACGAATTGATTCATGCATCAGCATTTGATCTATTTTATGGTTGATATATTTTTTTTCATCTGATTACTCTTATTCAATCATCTATTCTAAAAAATCATATCAATGATGAAATGAAAAAAGGCTATGGTTTTTTCCTCATTATTATGGTTTACGGTTCTCTCCCCTGTTTATTCACATGTTCATCACGGTAAATTTCTTTGGACCATGGTTTGATGAATATGGGGTATTTTATCATTGTTCGACTATTCATCAGTGAAACAAATCAATATTGTGGGTGTGGTTCATGATTTAGGGTGTGATTGAGGTATAACAATAGAGGATGATTGGAAACAAACTAGGTTTGACAGACAATTCCCATTTTTTCTGGTTGACGTGTGACAAAGGCATGGTGAGGCAACAGAACGAATCACTGTTGGTTTCTATGAGTGGTTCAAGGCCCAAATTCTATCCTTAGATGATGGAGATGGTCTGGATGACCTAAGATCTGTGTTCCATGGGTGAAATAATCAGCATCAGTTAATGAATAGGAATCTGTGTGATGTTACATGGGATTTGATAAATCCCACTTTTTTGGCATGTAATCTGTAGTTACACATTGTGTTAGAACCCTAGATACAATTATACGATTTCTATAAAGGATATAAGGATCCCACAAAATGTAGTACCTACTATACACTATGTGTCCTTTTAATGGAGGCATACCATGCATCTAGGAGGATACAAGGTCATGGGAAAAGTTCACAGGCCATATTGGGTACTCAGACAGAAGGAGAGTACACAGGATGAGCTATGTACTTGAACATGTCCAGGTGTACACAGGAATGGCCCAAGGAATAAAGGAATTGGAACAAGCACACAAGAATAGACACGAGAAAGTAATGATTAAGTGGTACACACCATCTACCCTAAGTACACCTCATGTGCTTTCTAGGAGATAGATTAGAGTGTGTCATCTATTCTATATAAACCAGTTTCAATTGAATGTGATACGATAGCCCTTTATTATATCAGCAAAACGAGGCATTATGTCCTTGTAACAAGATTTTGATCTCATTTATGTGTGAATTGTTGGATAGAGTTTGGTTCATCCCCTTGTGTGATGTTGTTGGTGTCATCTATTATCCCATTGATGAGTTTTTCTTATTGGTGTGACTACCATTCATAGAGCATTGATCCCCTATCCCACATACAGATCTCATAGGGTTTTTAGGGTCTCATGGTGTCCCTAGGTTTGATCCACTACTAGGATGATGAAATATTCTAAAATATAGTGATAACTTCTTGGTTGGGTCTCATTGATCATGACCTCTTAGATGAGATTCACTAGTGATATCACAACATGTGGATTGATTACACATAAAACAAGAATTACCTTCAAGACTCGAGCAGTATCCTATGGCTGGTAGTATTGGTTGAGACCACTTAATGTAGGTTATCTTTTATAATTATTTCATTGAATATTTATTACTATTTTGTTTTTATGAGATGACTACTCTTGATGATTTATGCTTTTTGATTTCAGGGTTTTCTACTGGGTATTATTATACTCATCCCTATATAGGATATACCCATACATGTTGTGTCATATATAGATGATAAACATTGTGATAGTGTTCTATGATGATGGGGAGTAGGTGGAGTGTAGTGGACTAGAAAAAATGAGTTGTTTCCCACATGGCTACATTTGAAAGTGGTCCCCCCGTTTTTAGTAGGTTAGACTCTCTAAAAAATTTGGTTGGGGTTGTTTTTGTCCCCTTTATCTCTTTCAATAATTTTTTCATACACTGATTCAAGATATATATTCTGAATGCATTTATGGTATCATTTATTTTTTACTTTCTAAACATTGTATTGGATTGGAGATGGGTATGTGTGTACATGTAGGATAATTACTCCCATGTATGGGTTACACCTGCTCAGTTATGTTCAATTTCTCCTAGCATATTAGAGGTAGGCTTAGGGTAGTAATTAATGGCCTATCTATAGCCAGGTTGACCCATGTGGGATAGTTTGTGACATAGTGGGACTAGAGGAGTCAATTCTAACTATGGACCAGATCATTGATTTTTACCTATCTATGAGTTTGGTTTGAGATTTATGAAAATAATGTTAATGTTTTTGAGTTCATCATTTAATATAGGGACTACAGTTCTGGTTTGGTGACTACCATGTCCACTCACCAATACTCTAATAACCTTATTACTGACTCGGTACTTGTAGACATTGGTTTTAGTATAAAACATTGGTTCATGTATCATATAGAAATTATTTTTGGGTTTCATTTATTTCATAGGTTATATTCCTAGATATTATCATTTATCATGTAAAATCTTGTTTATTTTAGTAATCCCCTAGGAAGATAGGTAGATAAGATTATACTGCCAGATCATGAGGATGATCCATCGAGTGATGAGGCTTTGATACAGGGACCTGTACCAATGGTGGTACCTACATATGATTTTATATTCATGAAAAAACCATTTATTAGAAGTTATCATCCATAGTACAAGATGAGTATACATGAAGGATGATTAGACTACATGAGTTACATAGGTAGAAACCTCCCAATTATTGGGGTGAGATAAACCCCCATGCGACATAGGAATGGATAGAGGCAGTCACCTAAGTTTTACTCCTCATATGTAAACCTATATATTTTATTGAAGTCCTTAAAATTAGTCAAATTTAGGTAATATCTAATATATGGTGTTGTATGGTGACTCAGTCACATAAGGAGACAACTCTCTGCTGATCAAACTTCGATCATCTCTTCCTAGAAAGGTTCTATCCATCCATATTACAATTAGTATGCATATGAGATATTCTGAATCTACTTCATGATATTAGGACCATGGAGGATTATTTATTGAGGTTTACTTATCTATCATTATTATCCATGGACATAGTTCATGATCTATTTTTCACTGCACAATCCTTTCAGAAGTGCTTATATAGGGATATCATGGTAGTAGTGATATCTCTTTTCATTCACACTTATTATAGAGTGTTCTAGTGGTATTTATTTATGGAGAGATTTTTTGAAGAGAAGACACTAACCGTGGGTGTTTCTTGTCAATGATAACAAATAAAAATCATTTCATAAAGATTGGAAATCCATAATTCATGAATTATAAGGAAATAAAGTACATAATCAATGAAATCATAACATGGGAATAATATATGGAATTTTTGGTAGTCACATAATAATATAAAAATGATTTCCATAGAAGTTATGGAACTGCTTATGAGTCCATATTAGTAGTATGGTTTCACTCATCATATTATCTCAAGAGATATAAATCCTTACCCAATTAATTGGAGGGATTTATAGGTCACAACCATCTCATTATTAAATTACACATATGTGTTCCACAAGATCATAATTCATTAACCATATAAGAACCCATGGAATGAAATGGGTATTATAAAAACCATGCAATCATAACATAACTGATGGGAATGAAAGGAGTTTAATAAATATCATTCCATTATAAACACAAACCATTAATAAAAAGAATAATAAGGGAAACATGAAATCATAAACCTAATAAAACATAAGTTACATCAAACAATGTTATCTTAGATGGAAAATAACTTTGAGATAATTCTTGAAAACAATTCTTTAGGAAAATATCCCTTCTCCTTTGAAAACATTTTCATTACTTGAAATGTCGTGTAATTTTAAAATAAAAAAATTCCATTTTAAAATAACCTTTTAATATTTTGAGGGAATATTCAAGGCCATTTGGAATCATGAAAGTGTAAAAATCTATTCATTTCGTATAAGTTAAAAAACATTCTTATCATAATTTTTTCAGGAAAAATAAGAAAGTACCTTATTAGGAAAATGACAAAAGATTCCTCAGAAACTATTTAATAAAAATTAAAAAAATATAAAATGGAATTATTTTTTTATAATAATATTAAAAATATTTTGGAATACAATTTTGAAAAAATAGATAAGGATGATAAATATTTCCCTACAGATACTGAAGTATATACAATCCTGATAACAATGAGATTGTGGAATTAACCCTTACGACTTTAAAATCAGAAAAATAATATTCACCATGAAAGAAAGTAAATTATATGTATATATAAATACAATAATATTATGGTTAAGACTCATAAAATACATTCATGGGCAGTATATACACCACATATAAGAAACAAGTAGCGTATGAGGCATGTGTCTCACAAAAGTAAACGAGAGATAAAAAACCCTTAATACAAGAGTAACTTTTGAATCATGATAACCATGAAATTATAATATCAATTAAGTATTTTAATGTAATTAATTAAATAAAATTAATGATAAAAAATTTCATAGGTCAGTATATACACTACACAAAAGAAGCGAATGGTGAATTTGGCATGTACCTCGTGAAATTAATTAGTGAGATGAAATTCTCTTATCTTAGGTCTTATTAACTCTGCACATGTCTGAAACAATTGTATAGTGTTTTAAAAATGTAATTTATTTATTAAAAAATCATAATAATATTTATTATATCATATATGATTCATTTATGACTTTACAATACCAGTTTTTTTAACAATTCCATATTAATGAAATGTTTCAGATAATAATCGCTTTGTTTATCGTACATGTTTTGAATTGTTATTCTTGATCCTATTTCTCAGATAATGTTTTAATTACATAAAAAATGAATAAAATTATTTATATATAATTTATATTTAGTATATAAATATATATTAATGATGTATATATAAAATGAAATACACTGTTCATAGAGAAGGTAAGTCATACGTACGCACAAACACTGTTTCTATTTTCTGATCATACTGAATGGAAGAAGGTAAATGATATATATGTATATATACTATTATATTATAATTATTATTTTATATATTTAATATTTATTTGTTATATATATATATATATTTAATCATTTTATAAATGGTTAACATGGAAGATGAATCCCATCGTGTTGTGGAGACATTAGGTCGTATGTACGGATGAGTGATGGTATCATTCTCTTAATGGTAAAAGGGTGAGGAATTAGATGGTATATTAATTATAAATTATATATATAGTTTCATATTTATTATTATTATCCATTATATACATCACTATACTCATCCAAACAATGTAGTGATGAAAAACATATTCCACCACAATGTGGAGACAGTTAGTCGCACACACGCACGAGTGATACTTTTATTTTTTCGTATGATGAGTTAAAGGTGGAATATGGTAGTTCCATAATAGTAATAAAATATCAGAACATAGGTTATACTATATTTTTTACTTTATAATGGATTAAATATAGGAAGATATAGTATACGAAGAAATTATTTTGAGAGAGTCGGTAAAAGAGATTACCTCTTCTTCGACATGCATCCTTTAGATCTCTTCTCAAGGGATACAATGTTGGTATTTTTGGAAAACCAGGATCTAAGGAACATTGATAAAGCTTTTGGGAGGAGAATTGGAAGGGTTAGGTTGAGTTAAGAGACATAAAGTGGTGTGAGGAAGTGAGGGAGGAGATTCCCTTTTATAATTGAGGTGAGGGGAACTTTGGGAAATCCCCAAAATATTATAATATCATAAGGCTATTTTAGAGCCAGAAACTTTCAAATGGGATATAAATGAATGAGGTATATAATTTTAGACTTTATAAAATCACTTTGTGACTATTTATCATTTTTTTTAATTTTATAAATAATTTAATAATATCTTAATTCAATAAAATATTATTATCTTCAAATTTGATCCTATTCATTTAATATGGAATTAAATACATCCAGAAAATGTGGGAGTTAGAATGTAATTCTTCAAAACATCTATACTATATATTATATATCTATAAAAAATTTTATACATAATAAATGATCAAAATATATTCAAATTAATATTTTTAATATCAATTATTTTTTATTTATGGTAATTAAACAAATATTGTTTTAGCATTAAAGAATCATTTAATGAAATTTTATAATTTTTAAAAATTATAAATAAAACTAGATAATGATTGAAATATCATTATGATAAAAATAGAAATTTAAGTTTGTTCATATCATGATTATGTCTATGTGTGGAAATATAAAAGATATTAAAAACAAGGAGAGTGGTATTTTGTAACTATCCATGATTTAAATAATATATAATTTATTTTCACGTACAATTGTCCACTAAAAAACATAAAATCATTAATAATGTTATAAGGGTGGAATAATATTCAACAAATAATATTTTGACATGTTTTTCATTATTTTTTTAATCCATGTCTTTATGATTTAACCCTTATTTAACCCCTTTAACTATTATCATGATATCATATAATTTATAAATTATGGGTTAATATAATTACTATAAAATGAAAAATTACCACTGAAGGAGTTATTTATGAAATTCTAAGACATATTACAATTTTTTGGATGAATTTTAAATTTCTAGATATTTTATATCATTTAATAAAATATTATTTATTTCAAAATTTTTTAACGTCAATTTTGACCCAATTCATTATTTTTTATTATAAAAAAATCAAATCAACAAGATAGATTATAAAAAATAATTGTAAAATATGAATAACATATCCAATTAATCCATAAAAATCATTTATTACATTAAATCACTGAAATTATATTTAATTTACTATTTTATTATCATTTATTTGATTCTTTTATTAATTAAACAATTACTATACCATCATTATTTCACCATTTAAGATAATTATTTTATCACTAAAAATTATAAATAAATTATCATGATGTATAAAATCATTTAGGATTTCAGATGACTATTTATAGATGAGTTTATCTTTTATAAAACCCTATAATAAAAATTGAATAGTTATAAAAAATGTGAGTATGAAAATTTTAACTTATCTTTAAATAAAATATTATAAATTTCATACTCTTTCCCAAGTGGATTAAAATGTTATAATTTTGGCGCAATGAAACATTTTATTGAAACCCACTTATTCAATGAAACTAGGACAAGAGTTATGGTAACTTTATAATATTATAATATTATTCTTACCTTTAATTATTTGATTTACCATTAACCATGGTAAATAAAAATTTACTAAAGCAATTATTCATAATATCCAAAAAAAATTAAGTTGATCCTATTAGACTCTAAATATCATATTGATTAACAGCATGTACATACATTTTTCTTAATTCAATTAACATATGTGGTTAAATTAAGTTTAACACTAACCTCGTAGATGTGGAGAGAAGGCTGGTAAAAGAGACGTTCAAAAGTTCAACAATTTTTAATATCTAATTTAAAAATAAAAAATGATTAGAATGAACAAAATTAGATTAATATATTTATTATTGATTTATTTTGAATTTAACAATAAATTATAATATCATAATGTTTTAAACAGAAAATTTAGTTGTCAACTATAATGCAATATTTTTTAATATTTATCAAAAAAATTAAACTTCTCATAAAAATAATAAAATTCATCGTAAGTTTATTTTGACATTACAAATTTAAAAATTATATTTTTCTTATAAAATTAAATACATAATAGTGTCTAAAATTAATTTTTTTATTGTTTACATAAATAAAGAAAAACTTTTTTTAAGGAAATAGTATTTATAAATATATAAATTCTTTACCCAAAATTATAAGTTTCATTATAAATATGATTTTTTATGTGAAAAATATAAAAAATTAATATTCATATTAATATTAATTTTTTAATGTCTAGGTAATAAAAATTGAATATAAATAATTATAATATTAAAGTGTTGTTTCGTAGAAAGTTAGTGTTGCGTGTAACTCAAGCCAAGTCGGTGTTGCGTGTACTGAAAGATTAAAAGGATGTTATGTAGAACAGAATACAAAATTAGAGTTTTTACCCAATAAAAAATCTATATTCAGTATCGAGGAAAGTGAAAATATCAATAATATTAAATTAATTCCAAAAAATAAATAAATTCACAAAATCTCAGGGTGTTATATTCTACCCCCTTAAAATGAATTTCGGCTTTGAAATATGACTTAGTTATCAAATATTTAAGACTTGAATATCTTTGTCATAGAAAACCACATAGTAAAAATGAACACTAAAACTTTATTTTAAAAATGATATTTAGAAACATAATGGTTAACCAAATTTACTCATAACTAGTTTTCCACAGAAGATAACATAGGTAGAAATTGAAAACATAGACATGGAAGACAAGTATGACCATCATGTTCGGATAGAGAGTGATATAAAGCATGGTTAGGAGAAAGTTAAAAATAAAATCCATAATTTAAAGAGGCTTGAAAAAGGACATTGATATAATTTGAAATGATGATAACAGGACAACATTTAATTTCAAGATCCTTTCCTAAAGTTTATGAATTTTAATAAGAAGATGTAAATACTTGATTTCAGTATAATATCATCATTTTTGGGCCTTGATTAATTACCACATCATATTTTATTTCAAGAAACAAAGTTTAATTTTTTTTATCCATGAAGCGTTAATAGATCATGAGATCCATAAATATAATGAACGAACATTCCATATATCTTTATCACAACAAATGGTTAGCACAAGTTATCCAATATGCATAAATCCTCACATGGTGAGATATTACATTAATATCATAGACTCCATCTGTTGTTTAACATAATCCCTTCCATAAATAGTGAACCTTGTAATTATTCTAGAAGATGAAAATACAAAAAAATATAAAGAAGTTCACAAAATTAGCTTAACATTGATCCCCTATATATAATAATGTAACTCTGGGTTTTCACATTCCTAACATGTGAATACCCTCATTTTATATTCTATTGAAACATGCTAACAACATTAATTACCATAAATACTTTTGAAAACCATGTATAATTTCTTATTCCAAATATTACTGGATATATTACTTTAAAACAAGAAGGTTTAAACTTCATCCATGAGGACATAGACTACTTTTTCAACAAATCCAAAATTGGTTCCCAGGTCAATAATACATACTAATTAATTTATCCAAATCAATCATCTCTTTATCCAATCTAAACAAAATTTTCTAAATATCATTATCACATTAACGGTTATCTTCCCTGAGTCAAAATATCACTTTTCTAATTCTTTATCACCCTTAAAAAAAATCCTTTTTAATCTTTAATTAGAACTTATACTGAAAATACTTCTATATTTCATGATTCATAAAACATACTCTTTGAATTCAAAAATATAAATACTTCATTCATTAAAATTTTATCTTAAACCATTACTCATGCTTCATCAACCAATTCAATAAAACCTCCTACCTAGAATACAAAATATAAATCATGTCTTAGGGTTCCTCAAATTCAATAAAATCATGCTTCTTTTTTTAATGTAAACAATACTAGAAGTACATCACATACATTTCACATGTCATTTTATGTCTATTTATCATCAAAATTATAACCAATACTCACACCACCTTACTAATTCTCATTATGAGATTTCTAATTGGGAAATCGATTTTCACAATTCCCATACATTCCACATAAAAAAATCAATGTTAACCATGTTACTTATATTTCTCTTTAATAACTAATACTAGAAATCACGGGGTGAGAAACAACTATCATTAGATAAAACCACATAATCATGAAAAATTAAGAATAGTATGTCTAAATCCTGATACCTAATTTTTAGTCATTAACACCGTTGGTTTATACTAGGTTATTCATAGTCATCTTATATTCAAATCCATCAGGATGTTTCATCTTGAGTTTGTTAATTTCCATATAATATCCCTCAAGAGTGTCAAACTAGGTGTGCAGAAATGCATGTTGTCATGTACTAGGTTATTATCGATTAAGGCCCAATACACCTTGTCAGAGTTTTTACCCCTTGGTACATCTCTTTCAGATCTATATCCACTTGTGGTATCCATAAATGGATGTATTGCTATGAAACAACTCATTCAATCCTTTAACAAAATTAATGGACATTTTACTATAATTTCATTTATACATATATGTATCCTTAGATACATCCCTAGACATATCTTTAGAAACATCCATAGGGATATCACTAATGTTTTATCATCCTAGTTTCCAAAGGTTGACAAAACCTTTTCCCTGATAACAACTATAACGACCCACAATCTTCCTACATGGATAATACATCATTTTTTAAGAATACTTAAAAAATTATAAAAATAGATGCCCAAAAACCATATTAGTTTAATACCATTTGAATTTATATCACATTGTTCTAATAGGGTGATTATAGTGCGTTTGGAATCATGGAAACATAAACACTAGTACATAAGTGAGCTACATTATCTCCCACTAGGTTCTTCCTGATAAAAAACTTCTTAGCAATATCAAACATAATATATATCTTCACAACCTAGGTGAAAGGAAATATAAGAAAAAAGGTGATCTCAAGTGTTCAATAATTTTAAACAAGGGAGACATGTAAACATAATCACAAGCATAAGTGTGTGAGATCATCATCATTAAAAAAGAAGATTTTACCCTGTGTGTCAATGATCATAAATAGGAATCATGGGATAAATATTGGTGTTTCACAAGTCATGAATCATAAGGAAATAAAGAACATAATCAGTGAAATCATAAAATATGAATAAGACATGGAATTTGTTCTAGACAAAGAAGAATATAAAAATGGTTTCCATAGTATCCAAGGAATCATTTCCAAATCCATCTCAGTATTATAGTTTCAATCCCCCTACCATCTTGGTAGAAATGGTTCACTCCCATAACCATCTTGGTAGTAATGGTTAACTTCCATAACCATATTAGTAGTCAAGGTTCACTTTCAAGACCATATTAGAAAAAATGGTACTTTATGTCTATATCATGAGATATAAATCCTCACCCAATGCATTTGAGGGACATTCAGGCCACACCCATGTCATAATGAAAACCGACATACGTATTCCACAATAACATAAATCATTATTTATATCAGAACCCATGAAATGAAATAGGTTCCATAAATATCATTCCATTATAAACAGAAAAAATTTATAGAAAGAATAAGAAGGTAAACATTGAATTATTTAACAATTAAAACACAAGAAACATCAAATAATATTATCTTAGAGTGAAAATAATTTTGCGAGAACTCTTGAAAATAATTCTTAGGGAAAATATTCTTTCTTCTTTGAAAACATTTTATTCACTTGAAGTGACCTTCAATTTAAAAAAAACATTTTATTTTAAAATAAACATGTAAAAAATTAAGGGAATATTCAAGGAAATAACAAGTCATAAAAGTTTATAAATCTATTCAGTTTGTATATGTTAAAAAAAATCTTATCATAATTTTTCTAAAAAACTGGAAAAAATTGCCTCATTAGAAAAACAACAAAAGATTCATTTCAAACCGATTAATAAAAATTAATAATTAGCTAAAAAGGAAATTAAATAGTTGTATAAAACTGTTGAAAATATTTTTCAATATATTTTTAAGAAAAATGGATAGGGAAGATAAATATTTCCCTGCAAATACTGACGTATAAACAGTCCCAATAATAATGAGACTGTTGAACTAACCCTTACAACATTATAATCAGTAAAATCATATGAACCTTGAAGAAAAAAAATTATATGGATATAAAAATATAATAATATTATGTTTAATAGTAAAAGAATACATTTATGTTTGTTATATACACCACGAAGAAGAAACAAGTTGTTTATGTGGCACGTGTCTCAGATAAGTAAAGGTGAGAGAAAATCTCTTACTACTAGAGTAACTTTTGAATTGTGATCCCCATGAAATTATAACATCAATTAAGAAATTAAATATCATAAAATAAATAACCTTATGATATTACATGTCAGAGGTTAGTAAATACACCACAAAAAATAAGCGAGTGGTGAATATGGCATGTATCTCACAAAATTGAAAGGTGAGATGAAATTCCATTACCTTAGGTATGATTCCCTCTAAACGTGTCCAAAACACTTATATAGTGGTTTTAAAAATATTATAAACTTATAATAGAATAATAATAATATTTATTATATCTTATATGATTAATTTATGACTTTATATTGCCCATTTATTAATAATTTCATGTTAAAGCTGTGTTTAGGGTAATAACTGCTTTGTTTATCATACATGTTTTGATATGTTATTCTTGATCCTTTTACTTATCTCATTTTTTTAATTAATTACAGAATGTAAAAAATAATTTATATATCATATTTAATTGATATATAAATATATATAAATGGTAGATATATTAAATGGAATACACCGTTCATGTAAATGGTAATTTGTACGTACAAATGATTGATGTTTTTCATTTTATTTTCATATTGAATTGAAGAAAGTAAAATAAATACATGTTTATATATTATTAAATTATCATTACTATGTATTATCTTTCATATTTATTAATTATATACATTTTTATAATCATTCTTGGAATGGTTAACATTGAAGATGGATCTCCTCACATGTGGAGATGGTAAGTCGTACGTACACAAAAGTGACGATATCATTCTCTTAATGGTAAAAGGGTGAGTAATTATATAGTATATTAATTTAAAATAAATAAATATAATGACATATTTATTAATTTTATCCATTAAATCCACCATTATATCCATACAAATAAGTTAGTTATAAAAAACATATCACACCACGTTGTAGAGATAGCAAGCCATTCGTACGCAAGTATGGTACTTTCATTTTTCGTATGATGAATAAAAGGTGGAATATGGTAGTTACATAAAAATAATAACTTCTAAGAATATATATTATAATTTATTTATTACTTTATAATGGAATAAACATAGGAATATGATGTAGATGAAGAAATGACATTGAGAGAGTCAGTAAGGGAGATTACATTTTCTTCGGCGATCTTCCATTAAATCATTTCTCAAGGGATCTAAAGTTGGATTTTTTGGAAGGAAAATACCTCCAAAAAATGAATAAGTATGTTTTTAGGAGAATTGGGTATTGTTTTGTCACTATAATATCTCAAATTAATGTGTGGAAGTGAGGGAGGATGTTCCCTTTTAAAATTGAGGCGTGGGCCACTTTGGGAAATACCTAAAATATTAAAATATAATAAGGATATTCTAGATCCAAAAAACATTTAAATGAGAGATAAATTATTGGGCCATGAAATTTTATACCATCTGAAATACCTTTTTAATTATTTATAATTTTTTTGTGTTTTTTAAATAATTTAATAATATATTAATTCAATAAAGTATTATTATTCTCAAATTTGATACTATTCATTTAATTTATCTATAAATTCATCAAGAAAAAGAGGGAATTCAAATATAATTTTTTCAAACATCTCGAATATATCTTATAGATATTGGAAATTCGTTAGACACATTAAATCAACCAAATATACGAAATTTAATATTTTTAATATCAAATATTATTTTTGTTTAATTTAATAAATACTATTTTTTTCAGTCAAGAAGAATTTAAGGTAAATTTATAATTTATAAAAATTCAAAATAAAATTATATAATGATACTAAAATTATTATGATAAAAATATACATTTTATTTTGTTTATATTTTGATTTTGTACCTATATGGACACATAAAATATATTAAAAACAAAGAGAGTGATATTTTGTAACTATATTGGATTTAAATAATATTTAATTTTTTATGGAATAATTTCCATTAGAAAACAAAAAATATATCATAATGTGATAATGGTCTAATATTCTTCATAAAATAAATTTTTCCAAAGTTTTTGTTGTTTTGGAATCCTCATTTTTTATTTGAACCCTTATTTAACCCCTTTAACTATCACAGTGATATCATATAGTTTATACATTATAGGTTAATATAATTAATATAAAATTTTAAACAAACACTAAATGAGTCATTGATGAGATTTTAAGACTTATTCTAATTATTTGGCAGAATTTGGGGTTTTTATATATTTATAATATTTAATAACATATTATTGATTTTAAAATATCTTAAATGTCACTTTTGACACTATTCATTATTTATTCTTATACAAAAATCAAACCAACAAGATAAATTTGAACCAAGACATCAAATATATTAATAAAATGTTCTATTCATCAATAAAAATTGTGGAGGATATTAAAACACTAAAATTACGTTTATATAAATATTTGTAATGTCATTTATTTGATCTTCTTATCAATTAAACAATTAATGCATCATCATTGTGTCACCATTTATTCTAGATATTATATCATTAAAAAATATGAATAAATTATCATGATGCAGATAAACATTTTATCTTTAACATTACTTTTTATAATCTAATTTATCATTTTTATAACCCAATAAAAAGATGGCATTTTTATTAAAAATGCGGGTATGACATTTTTAACTTATCGTTAAATAAAATTTTATAAATGTCATATTCTTAACCAAATGGCTTAAAAAGGTTATAATTTCAACATAATTTTGCTATTAGTCTAAAACCACTTATTCAATGAAATTAAGATAAGTTTTAGGGTAACTTTACAAAATTATAAAATTATTTTACCATTAATTACCAGATTTACCCATAACCATATTAAATAAATATTTAAAAAAGTTACTATTCACAATATCCAAAAAGTTAATTTGATCCCATTCGACTCTAAATATTTTAATGATTACAAAATTTTAAGTCCATTTTCCTAATTCAATTCATAGAAGTGGATAAATTGAGTTTAACACTAATTTCGTAGATGTGGCAAGAAAGCAAGTAAAAGAGACGTTCAAAAGTTCAGTAAGTTTTTTTATCTAATTTCAATATAAAAATACTTCCAATGATGTAAATTGGATTAATATATGTATTATTTATCTATTGTGACATTAAAAATCAATTTAAATTATAATAATTGTTGAAAAAATGTTTCTTTAACTACAATGTAGTATTTTCTTCTATTTATCAAAAAAATGAAACTTCTCCGAAAAATAATAAAAATTCATCATAAGTTAATTTACACATTAAAAATTCAAATATGTTGTTTTTTTATCAAATTAACTTATAATATTGTGTATAAAAGTAATATTAAGAATGTACAATTAACTTAAAAAAGTGGGATAAATCTAGAATTGATTCTTGGATCAGAAATATGAGGCTATTGTTGAGTCTAGATCATAGGATTTACTCTAGAAAAGACATAACATTTGAGTGATTTAGAATTTTATAATGGGAATGGTCATGGGATTATATTTAAATAAATAAATAAATTAAAAAATTTATTTTATTAATCTTCCATGACTTGAGTTTTCCTATAAATATACAGAACGAGGGGATCTCAGAGTTATCTGCATAACCATTGAGACATAGAGGTTAAATTATAGGAGATATTGGAAGACACAAAAGATCTCTATTGATACCTGAGGATCATATTCACCAACAAATATTGTAGATCAAGATGATTATAGTGAATTTCAATCATTCTTCACTGGTGTTTGATCCAAATTAAGGGGTCTTGTTTGATTTATATGGATTCATCATATTTATTTATCCTATTTAAAATTCTGATGAAATCAAATAATCAAGAATTGATTTGAAAATGAATAGTTTATTTATTTTATAGTTTATATATTTTTTTCATTGTTGATTATTCCTCTTCTTTCTTATATTACTCAAAAATAAATTAAGGACAAAAATGAAAAAAGGATGAGGTTTATTCTTAATGTTAATGGTTTATTTTTTTCTCCCACATTTCTTCATAGGTTCATCACATGAAATGTATTTGTTCCGTGGTTTGATAAATGAATAGTATTAGGTCAATGAATGATTTTTCTTCTTCACAGTAGATCAATATCATAGGTGTAGTTCATAATCAAGGTTGTGATAGAGGTACAGTGACAGAGGATAGTCTTAAACAAACTAGTTTGGACTATGGATTCAGTTTTTTAGTAGATGAATCATGGAGGCATAGTGTTGCAACAAAAGTGATTAGTGTAGATTTTTCTAAGTGATTCGTGGTTTGGATTATGGCTACTGTGAGAGTGAGGGTCTAACCAACCCCGAATTAGAGTTACATGGGGGAAATTGGCAGTGGTGGTGATAGAATCATAATATATTTGATGTTTTGTGGGATATGGAAAATCCCATATTACATAGCATGTAATCCAGAGATACACACTGTATAGGACCCCTAGCTTTGGCACTATGGTTTCCATAGAAGAGATAAGGATCACATTCCATGTGGTCTGTACCACATGCCTTATGTAATTCATTTGGTATCCTTCTATGTATCTCATAGGATACACAGTCATGGGCTATGTACATTGGACAACATGTGTACTCAGACATGCCTAGAGTACACTGGCTAATCTGTGAACTCATACATGACTAGGTGTACACAAAAATGACTTGAGGTTTATGAGAACAGGTATAGAAACACAAGAATGGACTATGGTAGGTCCATATTTAGTGGTATATACCATTTACCATAAGCACACATTGTGTACTTCTTTATAGATGGCTTGGTTCCCTTTGTCTATTCGGTATAGACCAACTTCATTTGAGTACGATACATTGATCCTTTTATATGAGGGTACAATGTTACATTAATTCCATGGAATAGGATTTTGATCCCCTCTATAGGTGAAGTATTGGATATAGTAATATACATCCCCTTTTAAGACTAGAGTGGGATCTTATATTGTTCTTAAGTGGGATTCATGGTATCAGCATTACAACCATGAACACGTAATTAATCACCTATCAATAAGGATGATCTGATAAGTTTTGTGGTATCCCTTAGTGGCCCTAGGTGGGATCCCCAACCTGGATGATGAGATCTCTGGATATCCAGTGAGTACTTCTTAGGTGGATCCTAAAGATCATGACCTCTTGGATGAGCATAACTAATGAAATCATGGTTCTTGGAGTGAATAATCTTGGAACAAGGGTTACCTTGAATCCTTGAGTATTATCGTGTGGCTTGTATTATTGGTTGAGACCACTTGGGATCATTTTTATTTTATGCGTATATGTTGGTTTTGTTATGCTATATTTTTATTATTAGTTTACAACTGTGGATTCTTTATGATTAGTGATATCAGGGTATCCTAATGGGTATTTTTATAATCACCCATACATCATCTCTTCCCACACATGTCATTTAATATACAAAAGATGGACCATTTAATGGTGTCCTAGGAGGGTGATGAGTAGATATATTATAGTGGTATTGATAGACTGAGGTATTTTCTAGGTTCTTAAATTTGACAGTGGTCCCCTCCTTCTAATCAAGTTAGATTCTATATTTTTTGGTTTAGATTTTTTTGTACCCTTTATCACTTTCAGAACATTTTTCATTCTCTGATGTGGTATAGGTGTTGTTCATATATTTATGTTATGAGTTATTTTTACTTTATTTTTCACTTTTTTGGCATGGATACAACTATATATATATAGGTACAATAGGTTAATGAATCCAATGTATGGGTTATTCCTTATTAGTGTTAGTCTCGAACACTTTTCTTATTAGAGGTGTGCTTGGGGGAGCCACACTCTACCTATCACCGGCTAGGAAATCCCCTATGATTCGGGTCATGACATAGGGTTTTCTCAATGAAAAGTGTTCTCACCATATTGTTTTTGATCCTATTATTCATTTTAACTAAACATTTTTAAAAGATTTCTCACTGTTGAAATTTTTTTCCTTGTCCCATATTCTTCAAGATAATATACCATATGGATATTAGTAATCTCCATGATATTATCGGTTCAGAATTTAGTAATATTATATCCAAGCATATTCTTAACTTCCCTCTAATATTTTGTTATGCATCTAAACATCTCATAATTGTTGGTAATGATAAAACACCATTCCATCATGCTATAATCATTAATTTCAAGGATAAAATATATTTTCTCATCAATCCATCTTGGTGATATAGGTCCACACACATCAACATTCACCAGTTCAATCTTTCCTTTTGACTTTTCTCTTTCTTTTTGAATCTCTCTTGAGTGATCTTAAATTATTAGAAAGAATCATACTTGTGAGAAAAATCATGTGAAAAATTTGGGAGATCTCGATTAGTATAAAATTCCACTATTTCTTATGACTATTGTTAATTAAAATGGAAAATATTTTTATAACACAACCATTTTTCTTCTTCTTTGGATAGTTAACACATATCTTATCCTCTACTCACAAGACATAGATTCGCTTCATATGGTTCCCCTAAATAAAAATTATAACATATTTTCCATTGATGATGCACATACTCTTGGTAAATATTATTTATTTTACCAATTAACATAATTTACTAACACTAAGAAGTATGTGACCGATACCTTAAACATCCAAGATATCTATGTGTCTCATAATTTTCCCACTAACAAGGATTTTCCCAAGCCAGTAATATGCAGGACATTATTACAACCAAATTTTATAACACCCTACTTATCTTACATGATTCATGTGAAAATATAATTATATCCCATTATGTGGGAAGTGCATCCTCTATAAAGTATCTATACATCAGTACGATCAGATATTTCTTGGGAAATATATTTAACCACTTCATGTTACACTCCTTAATTTTTCATCCATGTTTTTGACTTCATACCATACATTTACCTGTACTATTTATCTTACTTATATTAGAATGGATAAACGTAATCTTAAAAAGTTATAAATAAATTTTTCATTTTCATTTTGTTGAATGATCCCTTCATCTATAGTGTACAATCACTTTTGGTATGCTTTGGAACATTCTACTGCATTATAGATGAGAAATATGTAAACATGTGTCTGAATCCTACACATTATTAAAAATGGCCATCAAAATAATTCCTAGAATATTTAAATCTATTTGGATACATATACTTCCCTTATACCCTTCAATACCTCTTGGCTATGAAATAGGAATTTTGGGGATGTCTTATATTTCCACAATAATAACATCTAATATGAGGTGCATTCATGTATTTCATTTATATAGTACTATTTTTCCCTTGGGTTATCTATATATTTAACTCTTGATTCTAACCAGAATCAATTTTCAACCTCATTGTATGTTATTATGGTGTGGAAACAATTATCATTGCCTTATGTTTTTTATCGAGCCCTAAACAAACTATATTGTTCTGATGGGTCATTTTCTAATCTTAAAAATTATAGAATTGTTTTGCTAGACCTTATTACTATAATTTCAATTTCGATCATAAGTATGACCTTCTCTCCTAATTTTATATTGAGGGTAAATAATTTAAATTGATCTTATACTTTTATTCATAGGCTGAAATCTTCTTCCTAAATTTATTTGATACATTTGACTTGATCCTTTATTGTGATAGTCAAACCATTGATAACCATGTTGTGTTATTTAATGTTGAGGTTGTACTCAATAACCTTCTCTTAGATTTATTATTTTTTAAATTTTATGTTTTCAATTTTTATAATCATCATGGAATTTTCTTCTTTCTAATAATATATATATAGTTTCACATAATAAACTACTCAGTTATATGTTTTCAATTTTTCTATCCAAACTTCAATCTCAGTAAGAGAATCTTCAAATTCAACCTAGAGATCAACACTTCATTACACTTCTATTTTTCCATTATCTACATATTATCAGGTTTAATAATTTCCTACAACCACCACAATAACATTTTCTCTATGGTAATTTTGTTCATTAATTTATTCTCCTTCATTTTATTTTAAACTATCATTTTCCTATAAAAATAGGTTCTTCTACTAGTATAATTTTTTCTTAGTAATTTACATAACATTCTCTTTAGATGATGATATATTTATGGGAAATTCCTCATCATCCTGATCATTATCTTGAAATTATTGGGAAAATTGTCTACCAGATTCCCAACATTTCCACATTAAAAGAATATGACTGGAAGCTTCACTTTAAACTTCTCTTTTCCCCATTTATAGAATTTAGGAAATGAATTATATAACCTCATCCACTTATTATTCTTCATGGAAAACATCTATGGTGATCTTCTCCATGGATTTAATTAGAACCTTTTTAGACTCCACCTTTCTACAACCTTATTACCATCATTTATCATCTCATATGTGACAAGAGTATTGTGTAAGATATCCAATTTTATCTTCTTTAGACCATTTTTATCCCTTATAAATAACTTTATATATAACCAATGTGTATTTAATATCAATATGTTCTTGATAACTTTAAAATCATTAATTATTTTGGTGAGACTACACATTTCCTCCATAACAACATTCAACCGACCAAATAAAGCATCGAAAAACTCATTAAGGATGTCCTCAGGACCTCATAAATATTCCAAAAAACATTGAATTTATCTTCTCAAACTTTTGAAACAAATTATTATATATTTATTATCTTTTCCCACATGGAATTCAATAGCTTACATGAGATCACCATTGTTTGAATTGTATTGGATAAGGATCACCCTAATGCATTAATTCCTATGACATCAATATACAATTCTCTTTGGTTTTCTTTAGATAAATATAAACCATCCATAATATCCAAAATACTATGCATATCATCTATAAGCATATCCATACATAATGTTCATAAGTAGTATTGCATCTGATTATTCAATAGTTGAATTTGTTTCCATGGAAGACCAAAATACCTTTATGTTTAACCAAATTCATTACATCACTTGAGAGAGAGAAAAAACAATATCCTTTCCCTTTGATACCAATTTTTTGTCATACTTGGTTAAATACCATGAGGGGTTGGGGGTGAGTCATAGTATGACAGACTAAAATAATCTCCTCTTATTGAATCTTGTTTCATTTTAATACATTTTTCTCTCCCTTTAATTCCCATAATAATAAATGATCATAAATTAAAAAAATGCACAAGACTCAACAATTTTACTTGATTCACACACATTGGGATACTTATAAGGATCATTAAAAGGCTATATGAAGGTAAAAAAATACACTATAGAACACAACTATTTTAATGTTTGGAGAAGAATCACTATCCCTATTGGGTTATAACCATATAAAATTTGAAATCTCATTTCTCTCTCTCTATAATGATGTGATCAAAATTCACCTATAGTAGAATATTATGATGTTATTTATCAGAATTGGGTTGACTCATACATAAATGAGTGTGACATTATTGTCATTTTTCCTCAAAGATATGAAAATAAAATTTACCCATAAAATTTTTTTCCTTGATCACGTAACCCTTATTAGCTTATGTGATCCTGTGACTATAAGGATGAGATCTTGGGTGCTTAACCTAAATTGTGTAACTCCCTTCAACAATCTTCCGTGTATGATCACAATCCGGTCTACCGATGCATAAATATATAAGGGCATAACTCCAATCCCGATTCCTTCATTAATATTATGTTCATATAAACCATTCACATATATGTGATTATATCACTGCTATAAATTTGAGCTTTACCCATAGTCCTATACCAATGGATCATTGCTACAAGTACCTTATACATATCCTATTCCAACATTTTTTTTAAAACCTATTGGTATATTTCCCTTATACATGCCAAATACCAATGGTTTTGGAAAAAGTTTAGTATAGGTCCCTTATATAAATTATATTACAATGGTTTTGAAAAATATGTTGGTATACGTATCACATATACCCAATGTTATCCAAAAAAATTAGTATAAGATCAAAATATTCATGGACTTATATCGGTGGTTCTAAAAACCATTTGTATAGTTCTATACCAACTATTATGGAGAACCATAGGTATATATACATAGATTTTTTATGAATTAGTTTTTCAAATAACAAAAAATATATCAAAATTTAAATTATTTGTAACTATAGATATACATATTTATCAAATTATATTCCCAAAAGTCTTTACATCTTAGTAGTTTGGTCATTGAAATATAACAAAAATCTATTGGGTTCAAATTCCATCTAGTATTCTTTTTATCATTACCTATTCCATTGTTTTTTAAAACATATTTTATATAGCCTATAACAAAGGTTTAGGAACTATTGGTATAGACCAACTATACCAACAGTTCTCTCAAATCCTTTGGAATAGGTTTATAATAATATTAAAAGATCCAAAGACCTTCCAAACTGTCATTATAGGATATACCAATGGCTTGGGGGGCCTATACCCACAGTTCCAAACCGTTTGAATAACGTTTCTTTCCAGTAGTGTGTAACCTTCTTAGAATCATGAAAAACTCTTACATGCACTTCGAATAATAAAAATTAAATCATGTAATTTACTTTTCATCATACAAAAACACTTATTCACTTCTAATTATTTGAATTAAATAACATAGCCATGTTTACTTTTTGATAATTATCTTCTCTCGGGACATTTTTTCAGATCAAAGAATTTAAAAAAACCCACTTTTTCGAATAATTACTTAACTATGTGTTAGGATGGTATATATGAGTATGATATAATCTATTATACCTAACGTAGGATCGAAATAAGAATGATATTCTCAGATACAAGAGAGGGGGGGGGGGGGGGGTGAATTGTACCTTTTAAAAATTCCCTTAGGAAATTTTTAGGATGGTTATGTTTAACACGGTTAAACAGGATAATTCACAAGACCTCTATGAGTCATAATAGCTTGCTAGATTCCAAAAAAGTGATTCCGAAAATAGAACTTAACTAAAGATATAAATATTAAGATTCTAACATAAAGTTTATAGAATCTGACTATATCAAAGTACAAGGGTGAGGAAGTATAAGAAAGTATACTTTCCTCAACAATACAATATGCAGTGGAAAAACTTTTAACAAAAACAAGTAACAAATAATAAGTCTTTTAACCCAAATAGAAGGGTATCCAACAACCTTGGATAAAGGTCTCTTGATTTATACTTTCAATAATGTATTTCTTACCCACACTAGGGTAAACCCTCGATTCGAATATCGGAGTCTGTCTTTCTATCCCCGCAAGCCCTAAACTATCATGTAGTCGATACCTCTGTCTTCCTCAGCAAGGAAGCCCTCAACTTCAAGGTGTTGGGACCTCTATCTTCCTATCCCTAGAATCCCTCGATTGTACACACCAACAATCAGAGTCGCAGGAAGGAAATATGCACAAGGAAAAGTTTGAACAAGCTATTCAAACTTTCTACATGAAGCTTGAGAGTTGATAAGAGCCTATCTCTCTAGAAATCACTTCAATGACATGTAGACACAGATTTCAAAGTCATGTCAAAGTTGTGATATATTTTCAAATGAGCTCCTATTTATAGGCTCAGCTCCAACAGTCAGCTCCCACCTCCAACGGTCATATTATTCCTTAAAATTCGGAGGGACCTGTACATGTGTCACTCAAACTACAGTTAGTTAATAACTAAAAGAACAACATCGTTTTGTAATAGAAAAAGTTTAATCATAAATAAAAATTTGTATTCGGAATAGAGAAAATGATTGTTTGGAATGATGAATGTTAAAGTTCAGAGTCTATCCAGAAAATTAATTCGGATTCTATAATACAAGGATATTCAGATTCTGGTTTTTTTGAGGAATTCGTAATGAGAATTCATAATCATAATTTATCATCAGAATTTGTAATGAGAATTCCTAATCAAAATTCTTCATCAGAATTTGTAATGAGAATTCATGATCAGAATTCTTCATTAGATTTCATAATGAGAATTCGTAATCAGAATTCTTCATCAGAATTCATAATGAGAATTCGTAATCAGAATTCGTAATCAGAATTCATAATGAGAATTCATAATCATAATTCTTTATTTGAATTCGTAATGAGAATTCATGATCATAATTCTTCATCAGAATTCCTAATGATAATTCTTAATCAGAATTCTTCATCAGAATTCCTAATGATAATTCATAATCAGAATTCTTCATCAAAATTCGCAATGAGAATTCATAATCAGAAGTCTTCATCAGAATTCTTAATGAGAATTCAGAATCAGAATTCATCATTAGAATTCTTGGTTAGAATTTTCAATATGTTCGTAATCAGAATTCAGAGTTGAACTTCATAAAAGTTCGTAATAGTAAATTCGGTGTAGAACTTCATAAAAATTCGTAATAGGAATTCATATCCTAAAATAGAATACCTCATAGCTAAGTATTATATGATTCCGTGGTTTTGGACTACAATCTGCATTTTACTCTTAGAAAATTTATGATATAAAAAATATAATCTAGGCAAGGGTAAATTTCCTTGGTGAAGAAAATTTTCCTTATAGAAGTAAAACATGGGTAAAATAAGATTTTCCTTAAAATAAGGTGTTTGTGATTTTCAAAACAAGAGGAATGATCAAGTCATAAGGAAAGCCTTAATGACTTAACAATATCCCCCTTGAATGAAGGAATGAAAAAAAAATCATAAGTAAAACCTTATTGACTCAACAATCTCCCTCCTTTTGGAAATCAGAAACATCCTTATGAAAAAGAATGTAAGGACTTCGAATAAATTCCTAGACGTTGAAATTAAAGCTTATCTCCTTTTGTTTATGGACAATAGTGAATACGACTAACTCCCCCTTAGGCTTTGGAACTCTATGGATTGTATTCTAGATTTTCGAAATGAGGAAATCTTCATAATGAGAACTCCCCCTTAAATAAACTCCCCCTTTATTGGGGATAGTTCTTCTTTTCATAGAAATTTTTGTTCTCCCTTTTAGACTTTTCCTTCTCCCCCTTTTGAGTTCTTTTACCTTCTCCCCCTTCGTGATTTTCGAAAAGAATTTGAGGGAATGGGAAAAAAATAAAGTACCTAAAACATTTGTAATGACATACAAACAACACATGCAACCTGAGTTTTCATTAATATTGAAAGGATTTTTACAAGGAAATACATTTCAACAAAATATCGGATTGGCCTATTTGACTTCTTTTTTCCTTGGGGATTAGCTTCTTCAGAAGGATTTTTAGCTTCTTTAACTCTTTTTGGTCCTCCTCATATTTCTTTTCTAAGGCTTTAATCCTGTCATCTTGAGCCTTCAGAGCCTTAGAATGATCCTTAAGAACTTTATCTTGATTTACAAGATTTTCTTCGATCTCAATCCGAAGATATCTTTCCATTTTCCAACTTTGAGCAATAAAGATAAGAGTCCCATTAAAATCCTTCACTTGTTGATTCCATGTATTTTGCTCAAGGTTCAGTTTTTCCTGAAGATTCTTCATCTTGGAATCCTCGGTATCAAAAGCTTCTTTTACATCATTCTGAAAGTGATCAAGCTCTGCCAAATCTTCATCGATTTTTTTTTACCATAGATTCATTTTGCTGCAAGATTTTTTGTGGACCTCATAGCTGATAAGAAAAGTTTTATGATCTGACTCAATCATCACCGATTTTTCCATCACCTTGGATACAGATTCTGACTTCTGATTCAT